>CM039679.1:127478705-127972691 GCA_022537955.1 Schmidtea mediterranea
GATATTTTAAAGAACAAGTTTGTTGTCATTATTAAGGGGTTGAGTTGGTTGAATATCTGTGTTCAAAGGGTAAATATTTTCTAAATGGAAAATATAGATGAGGAATTTATAATATTTTTAGGGGGATTTGTTCAGATAGATATCAATATGTGTGTAAATCTTTTGAGAGAGTGGAAATATTGTCAATTAAAGAGAAATGATTTGTTAAGAAGAGAATTTATGATCTTTTAAGGGGAAATGATTGGTCATGAGATGAATTCTATTGTAAGGCGATTTCAAGAAATTTATTCGGTTGAAAATCGATATAAATCGGTGATTTTTATAAAAATAATGAATATAGCCAAGATTATTGTCATTTAAAGAGAAATGATTGGTTAAGAGAATGATAATAAAAATAATAATAATAATAATAAAAATAATAATAAAATAAATAATAAAATAAAAATAAAAATATTAATAATAATAATAAAAATATGATAATAAAAATTATGATGAGTCGTCCTATGACCTTGACAATAATAATAAAAATATTAATAATAGTACTAATAATAAAAATTATACTATTAAAAATAATAATAATATTATTAATGATAATAATAATAAAAATTTTAATAATAATAATAATAATATTAATAATAATAATAATAATAATAATAATAATAATAAAAATAATACTAATAATAATAATAAAAATAATAATAAAAAAATTAATAATAATATTTATAAAATAATAATTTAAATAATTTAAATTTACAAAATATATACTACTTATAAAAATAAGTAGTAAATTAAAATTAAAAAATCTTTAAAAATAATATGACCTTGAGAAATTAAATTTTGAATGAACTTGAAAAATTATGATGAGTCATCCAATGACCTTGACCTCCTTTGGAATGACCTTGAAAATTTTTGATGAGTCATCCAATGATCTTGAGAAAATTTCGATGAGTCATGGTCTTTGTTTAAATGACCCTGAAAAAATTTTGATGAGTAATGGCCTTTTTGTTAAATGACCTTGAATGAGTCATTGGCTTTGTTCTAAAAAATTTGTACTTTTTAACTAAGAAAAAAATTTTTTTTGCCGGGGGGGGGGGTATGTGAGCTAGATGGCCTCTGAGCTAGAGGGCCGGTATCCCACTACTGTTTTTATTTTTTGCTAAAATGTAAAATCTACGTATGTAGGGCTACAAAGAGATCCTTCAGATTTCAGACAATGTTGGAGAATGTCCTATGGATAAGATACTTATTTCACTATATGCACCACAGTCTTAACGGAATCGAAGAGTAAAAACTGCCTAGAGAGGTCTGTTTTAAGATGTTTATGTTATCAATAAGTAACCGAAAGGCAATCATAATAAGTGTGTTTTGGGATGTTAATGATACTATTCTGGATGATTTAACAGAACCCTACATTTTAAATTCAAAATATTTTTGCGTTCATTTATTTATTTCTAAATGAATATCATTGCTTAATGGACGCAACACGTATATTTTTTTAAAAATATTAAAAATTGTATTATTTTTAGAGCAATCTACAGTTTAATTAGTTTTTACTATTATACCTGATGAAGATAGAAAACCTGACAAAATATATAGTAAAACATGTTTTGAATTGTTGTCTTTTTCAATCGTTTTTCTTTGTTTTTTCTAATTTTACACAAATAAAATAATATAAATTATTTTTTTAAACATGACATAACAAAAATTTTAAAAATATTATTTAGTAAAAATTTCTATGTCCTTTTTTATTTATAACAGTTAAAATATAGAGCACAATTAAAACAAATTATGACCAATGGTATTGGTCAATAAATTAAATAAATTTTATTTCTATTTTATTTAACGACGTCACAAGAAACGGAATTTTAATTTTTCTTTCTCCAACAAAATTTCATAAAAAGACAAAAAGTCGAAGACAAAATAAATCTCCACCGGAAACGGATGGCCATGCAAATATTTATCAGGCATTATTTCACAAAATATTAAAAAATTGGAACAAGAAACTCAGCAGATTTAATGAAGTTCGGAAATCACAGTGGAATAAAAGCCCAATGAAATTTATTTTCCTTGAATTATTATTTGTTTTGTCGAATTGTTTCGTGGATAATTTATGCCTTGAGGCAGCCTTAATTGTAAAAATATGTGGCTTTGAACAAAGAATTTATGGAAGAAATTTGAAATTCCATCGAATAATTTATTAAATATTAATTTTTATATTTTTTTAAAGTTATTTTTAGAAATTAGAATTTTCTTAATGAATTTCTACTGTTTTTGAAAATATTAATTATTTATTTAATGTTTGCGTTCAGTGAATGATATTGTAAAGATTCATTTGCAAAAAAAGAATTTAATTATATCCCTAACCTTCCATTTACCATTAAATAAACCTAAATATAAATTTAAATAAAAATAAAAATGTAAACCAAAATATAAATTTAAATAAAAATAAAAATGTAAACAAATATAAAAATTTTAATATAAATAAACATAAATATTTAAGCTTAAATACAGTCAAATAAGAAATTATCAATTCGTCTAAAATCAAGTTTGTACGAAGCACCGGAAAAATAATCATCTAACACAAAGTTCATTGATAAATTATAATTAATACCAATTTTTGCTTGGATAAAAAAACATTAAAGCAAGTGTTATGTACGCCAATGACTCTTAGAAAAATTATTGTAAATTAATTTTATACAAATTTCAGAATGCAAATTTCAGAGTGTAAATTTGTCTAATAGCAACTTGGTCTAATAAAATATTCCAACTAAGGGCCAACAAAGGTTTGACAAAATATACTTACATTGAAATGAAATTTAGGATTTTTTCCGGCGAATATCCAATGTCTAAAATGTCAATGATTATCTGGCATAACTTATTTTTATTAAAAACTTTCCATCCGGGTTGTTCTTCAAAAGTAACATTTCAAATGGTTTTGTTTTAACTATGATTTAAAATTAATGGTTTATTTATTTGTTTTTTAATTGTTAATTTTGAATATTATTACAATTTTCTCAGCTACCATTTCTAAATGAATTGTGATATTTTGAACCTTCTCGCATTGACAACTGAATGTTGAAATGTCAAATGAGCATGATCCTCAACATTGTTCAATATCGCCAATAATCAAAACAACTAAAAATATTTTATATAGCCAAAACTATCATAGCAGATCATGATTTAAAGATTTGAGAATGAAGTACTATAAATTGGTGGAAGTAATGGCATTGATAATAAAGAAACACGAAAAGGTAACCAAAGAATTCAATGGAAACAAGTTTGAATAAGCAACCGTGTAAACAAACATAAGCTACATAAATTACTAGAACAACAAACAATCAAATGCAAACATTACCACATAAAACAAACGCATAACCGATTAGAGAAACAGCTGAGTATTCTGGATCAAACGCGATATTTGAATGCAAACGTTCTCATGAGGGTAGATTCCGAAAAAACGACCGAACAAAGTTTAAATGATGGGGCGAATGACTAAACCGTTTAGAGTTTCCAAATGTGAAATATAACCAATTTCATAAGTTAACTAATTTCAAACATCAATGACTTGGGCTAATATCGGAGAAAAGTTACTGCAATCAAGAATGAAGAAGGGTATGAATGAACATACCCTAATGGATATGCTATACTGCGAGAGTGAGTTGTCAGAGCCATGCAGTAAGTGTAAATGAGATATTGATGAAGGACAGTATATATGAAACGAATGATAATTGTTTGAATGCTAATAATGATGAAGAATGTTTATACAGGGTGACCCAAACAAAATGAAAACAGCTATAATACTTAATGTTTTTATTCAAACTAGTCTACTGTGCAACATTTCAGAGTATAATAATCATTGTCAGATTTCGAAATGTCCTCCTTTATTTCTCATTCAAGCGGAAAGTTTTTCTCCACTCATCAGTTGTAGCACGCACAGTTTTTTGTGGAATATCTTCCCAGGCCTTGATCAAATTGACTTTGAGGTTATCGACATTGCTATAAATAAATGCACATACCTTCTGCTCTAATATGGAATAAATTCCATAGTCGAGAACTTTCAGGTCTGGGCTTAAAGCCGGCCAGTTCTCTGTTGTGGTAAGTTAGTCTGATACCAGGGTTGTGTGAATCTTGCAGGAAAACCCAGTTGTTACCAGCAAATATGGAATCAGTAAGAGGCATCACTTGTTGAGTTTGACACTTTCAGGGATAAAAACCAAAGAGTCTTACCTTGATGGGACACTCCAGCCCAAACCATAAAATATGCTGGATACTGAGTTCTTTGTCGATAATTTTTACCTGAAGGAATTTGCTGGACACTGGGAGCAAGCAATCGTTCATTCTGACTGTTACATTTGGCTTCAACACTGAAAGGTTTTTCTTCTGAGAATAGAATATTTTTGCAAGCCTCGGGTTGTACCTTGATAACATATGTTTGGAATTTGTTAACCGTGTCAATTGAAGACGGGGTTTTAGCATATGGATTTTTCTCATTTTAAGAGACTTGAGACCAAGATCATTTTTGACCATTCTACGCATTGAATCTCTTAACATTTGCATATCACAAACCATCTGTTTTAAAATCCCGACTGATAAGAGTTTTTTCTGCTTTAATTAGTTTTTGTGTGCAGAACTTGCAAGGTATGTTGTGATATTGTAAGTATGATACTGTCTGCATTTATAATCACCTGTTTGCTGATTGGTGGACAGAATGGTGCAATACTTTCCCGTCCACTCACACGCAAATTTTGTTTCATTTTGTTTGGGTCACCCTGTATTTAAAAAATAATAATTGTACTTTTTAATAAAGATTCAAAAAATAGGTAAAGTTAACGTACAAGGTTAGGTTTGAGTTAAAAAAGAATCAAAGATCGTTAAATATATCTTTGTATAGGAAATATAACCAAAATTAATAGGAGCAATAGGATTTTTAAAAGTTTTAGTATTTGACTATAGATTGCTACCAATTTATCGTGTAGTGAAACAGTAATGATATTGTTGAGATTTTAGAAATACGGCTTGAAATAGATGAAAATGATTTTAATAATATTATGATATTATTAGTAAAATATGAAAATACTATTATGAAGCATAAATGTGATTTTGGAAGGACTAATTTAATAACCACTAAATTATAATTTCTGGAAGATTTATAGCTAAAAAAACCAGTTCAATTAATGGAAAAGATAAAGAATAATATAAAAGAAATGGAAACTTTTTGGCTAATAAAAGAATGTAAAGATAAAAGATAAAGACGATATAAGAATTTGTTTAGATTTTAGAGCGATTAGCACTGTCACAGAGTTACCAATATTTCCAATTCCAAAATAAATTCTCTATAGTAAAATAATTTACTATAATTTCCAAGAACATTATTGAACACAAATAACAAATATCAAATTCAAAAGAAGGAAAATTCAAGGTTTTGATGATAATCAAATTATAATCAAAATTAAGTAATTGTTTTTTTTATTTTATTGCTCCTATTGTTATAAAATTATAATAGATTGTTATTAGGCCATTTACTGTTTATAATTTCAATCAATTATAGTTAAACAATCAAAAAATAACAAACACTAAAGACTGTCAAGATACCTTTTTATAGGAGATCCGCTGGGTTCTTCAATTTTCAACATTAAAAGATATAATAATAGTACCAAATAAACTAGCTGATCTTGACACACACAGGGGCGGCGCAGACTGCTTTGGTGCCGTTATGCAAACCTAAAATTTGAGCCCTTCAAAATAAAGTATACTTTTAGTAACAAGTAACAATACATGCATTATATAATTTTAAATCAAGTAATTATTAATTACAATTATATTTATAACATTAATCGTAATATAATTTCATCTTAAGTGAAAATAAAGGTACTAGAAACTTAGTATATGTAAAATTAAACAAAAAATCGAGCAAATGTAAAATTTTATTTCTAAATGTTCTGTACATTAATTTTATATATTGGCAATAATCACAAATGTCATTCTTAATTGAAATTAAGGCAAGTCCGACTAATAATTTTTAAAATTTGACTCAACGTATGTGTCTCTATGCAATGCTTAATATACTTACCGCTTTGCGTAGCCCCTACACACACATATATATATATATATATATTATATATATATATATATATATATAAATATAAAATTTCAAATTCAATGAAGCAATTCTTATCTTAGATAAACATCCAACAAAAAACACTAAAGAAGAAATCAGTGAAATTGAAAGTCTGATCTGTTGTTAACTCTGATATTTTGATATAAAAATAAAACAATTTTTTAAAAAAATACAGAAGGAAAAAATTTATAATTAGATAAAATTTAAATAAGTAAAAAGTATAGAAAAAAAATAGACAAAGGAAATTTTTTTTAAAAACTGTTGAGATATTAAATATTCGTCGATGGATAGATCTCTTGATCTGACTCCTCGTGTTCAATAATCAGTAAGACAAAGTCCCAACAAAGAAATCTTTATTCACAAATATTCATCACAAGATACGATTATTTGATTTTTCTTAGACACACTAAGAGTATCACTCAATAAGTCACTGCAAACTGATTAACTTCTTTATCTGTTTATCAATTCGTTTTCAAATTAATTAAATTTTCCTCTTCGAGCAACTGGCAACTTATTTTGTTGTCAGTTCCTTTTATAATTTTGGATTGCCATTAATTTGGATTAGAGCTAACGAAATAGTTTTTACCAGTCGGACAATTTATTGCCCATTTTGCTAATTCTGAGAAACCCATTAAGCTGACGTTCAGCTCGGCGGCCATTGCACTAGGGGTCACAGCACTAGAAAGGTTGACAACCGCTTTGTTAAACGAAAGTTTTTTATCAATTTAATAAATACTTTGTATTGTCAATGACTGCTCAGCTAACAGCTGAAATTACATGTCAAACAAAAACCGAGACATTGATGCATCATTTTAACAACTGGTGTGAACCGGCTAAATCTTATCCCGGTACTTATTACATAATGATAAAAACAAAGTTTAATTTGAAGAATGAAAAATTAGTTTGAATATTCTAAATTGATTTCATTAAGTTCTAATTTACAATAAATATTAATTTTTAATTATTTTAAATATTTATTAATAAAGAATTTTTTAATGAAATAAATATTTGGATCGATAAAAAGAAACGACCACGCAATTTTTGAGTAAAAAATATTCCATCTAAAAAAAGTATTGTTAAATTATTATTGTGTTATTTTTCCATTAATAATGAAATAAAAATGTTTCTCAAATAAAGAAAAATCGCAAAAAATTTAATTAAATAGCCTCGTCAAAAAATGTGGGAACCGACATTTTTACTTGATAAAAATGTATTAATAAATATTTTTGTCTCAATCCATTATCTGTCAACAGAAATGAGCACAATTAAATAAATCAATTTTATTTTCTCAATTAACTATTTGTTTAAATTAATATTTGTTTGTTCGTGTGAAAAAAAACTTTCAAAATGTCAAATATGGAAATTTTTCTTCTTTATCCAATCAAATGCAATCTGAGTTTTCAATAAAATTTTTAATTGATTCAAAATTTATTTATTTTTCTTTTTTCTCAAATATATTAGTGGAAAATTTTATTGAAATCCCAATAGTTTAAACAAATAAAATAATTCTGTCTAAATAAATTTGAGATAAAAATTTAAATTAAATCAACAAACTTTCATCAATATTATATTTAATAACTAATGTTTAAAAGTTTAAAAATTAAAATTATCCAAGGTTAGTGTATATGAAATAGAAGATAAATACAAACACAGTTATTCACAATAAGAAATAGCATTGCCATTACATCTGACAATTCAGCACAAAATTCTTATCAATGTTTTTATATGTAAACTTTATCACTAAATGTGCAATAAAACAGAAACCACAAGTTGTCATGACTTGGAAGTGTTGCCGAAATTCAAAATGTAAGTCATAATTTTCAACCAAAAAACTAAAAAATCAGTCATAAATTATGCGGTCAAAAATGTAGTATAAGACTTCTGTATAGAATATTGGTCATAATTTGCAAAACAAGCAATCGCTAAATTGTGAAAAAATCTTTCTCATTTAAAAAATAAATTTACAATCCTTCTTAATCGTGTTCAGATGTTGATTATGAATATAAATGCCGCGTAGATATAGAAATGACTACTCGTACTATCAGTTCTCAAGTTCATTGACGACTGAAGAAATTGATTAAAATCAGTGAAAACAATTTAGGTGTTTATATTCGTTTTGCCGTATTTGAAATGGTATATGAAAACATTGTGTGTAAGATGATGTTATGAAAAAATATTAAATTTAATTTAAATTTTAAAGTTATTTGCTTTAAAATTAAAATTTAATTATTAATACAATATAATTTTAAAAAATTAATAAATAATTTATTTTGTAATTTTTAGAAATATTCTGTTAATTTTTTACAAATAAGTAATTTAAAATCCATATAGTTTTTGATTTTTACCTTGGTTATAACAGTGAATCTGTCGAAATAAATATTTCAATTGGCGTTTTCTAATATTTAAATTCGTGTCATGTTATGTTTATGTTATTTTCTAATACATGATTAACACATAAAATGATGATAATAAAAATGTACATATTGTAATAGTGTAAATGTAGAATGACATTTTAAAACTTTATTTTAGAAATCGTTAAACTAATTTTTTATTAAAATGAATCCCCTATAGAATTTATAACAAATTATATTATATAAATTTTTATACAGCATTTAAAACTTCCTAAATTTTAATTAATTTATCATTTTAAAGTTAAATATTTACCATAATAATTTACCAAAATTTAAAATTATTAGATTTTAATAATTTGAAAAATTATTTAATTTAAATAATATTAAATTAATAAATTTAAAGTGTTACTTTTGAAGAACAACACGGATGGAAAGTTTTAATGAAAAATAAGTTATGCCTAATAAGTTTAAATTTATACATAGTAAAACAAAAATAATAATAAATAATTTTATAAACCATGCAAAATGTAGGTATTTTATGTTTAGAGCCCAAAAAAATCAAAGATTGAAAGAACTGCTTCTTATTCACAGTACGAGGAAATATTTGAAAGGCCTAAAAAACTTTCTGCCGGTGAAACAGCTCAAAAACGCACCAGTTTACCATGTAATAAGCTCAAAAGCTTGTCCTTTCATCACACTTCAACTCCAGAAATCAGTTAGTTCAATTGAATTAAAATTTATTTCTTTTTCAATGCACTTTTAGAATCAAGCACGATGAAGAAAAAATAACGCTTCTACTTATTATTAAAGTTAAAAACTTTTAAATACAGTTTAAAATACTATATGAAATCTGAGTTTGAAATATTCACTGATTTTGCTAATAAAATCAGTATTTAAACTATGGTTCTTTAAGTTAGTGGGGCAGTAAGGGTCTCTAACAAATGGGAGTTAGCTAAGAGACAATTAAGGAGGAGTTAATAAGACAGTCTAAGGTTAGGTGGCCACTTATAGAAGAAATTAATAATAATTATTTTAAAATTAATTATTTTCGTGATTTTGCAAATAGAAAATCATTAAAATTTTAAATTCTGCATTATAATTAATCCTAGTATATACGCACACCAAATGAGTTTCAATGAGGAAAGCTGCTATAATAATAGTGTTAAAAACCTTTTGCCTTTCAAAGTGGGCAGGTTCAAAAAGTTTGGAAACCGATGATTTAGACCGGATTCAGAATCGAGGTCCAAGATGTTGGAAAGAATCTTGTGACTTTCTTGCATAAATAAAATATTTTTCTGAAGTTCTACTCGAGACATCCTCAGCTAAGCAGAATTTCAGTTGGTTAAAGTCATTTTATCACCCAAAAGTGCCTAAGTAACCCAAACTAGCCTTTTTATACTGACTCAAAGAAAGTGGACCAAAGTGATTCATTGCTAAGTAAAATGAGGTCCAAATTTACGTTGTGTACGAAATAAAATTTGAATGCTTTTGCTTGTTTTCACATCAAAACTGGATCATTTAATTTATTATGTTTAAAACAAAGATAAATAATTTAATAAATTAATTAAATGTAATAAAACTACTAAAATGTTTTGTTTATTACAAACCAATACAGATATTTTAACAATAATAATTTATGATTATTTTATTGCAATTATTCTGTGATTTTCACTAAGATTATTTTGTCATACGTCCTATATATTTCTCTCATATTTGTGGACTGGACTATCATCACGCTATTTCTTTGAGCAGTATAAATGTTTAGTTTGTAGATAGTGGCGCTCATTATCCGACCATGTGGTAAACCCTGCCACTTCTCACTTCCGGATTAAGGAAGTCCATTTGGATTAATATTGATTACACAATTAAACTCTTTGATTATTTTGTAATGACCTTTTATTACATAACTCAGACCTAATCCGAGGAGGGTGCCCAGGAAGTAGGTGGTCAAGGGTCTCTATCTACATACTGTTGACAGTTCAAAATGCTCCATTCAAATGCTGAAATGTGTAAATGGTTAGTAAGCGCTAGATAAATAACCTATGCATGCATGTTGAAGGCCATTTTACACCCGAATCAGTTCATTAAAAACTCCTATAATAAAATGAAAAATCAATAAAGTTATCATATAGGAACATACATACTTACTCGTGTCTGCATGTAATTTGTTCAACTGAATAAAAAACTTATATTATAGGAAGGAAGGAATTAGAAGAAAAATTTTTTTAACGTAAAAACATAATACATAGTAAATAATGCATGCAAACTTTCAAAATGTAGAAATTTTCAGTTCAATAAAAACTATATAAAACTATTTTTAGAACCTTTTAGGAAAAGTTTTTTTTTAAATTAAAGCCGATAATTTTTGAAAAAAATACCAATAACTCTAATTTGACTTGTAGAGAAAATTAAGAAATAATTTCGTAAGATTTTTCATGAAATTCAATCAATTTAATATTTTTACAACTTTTCAGATATTTCAAAAGTATCCATCGAACCAGAACCTTCAAATGAGGAGTTTAAAAAATACGGAAAACATAAGTTTTCCGATAACTTAAGTTAAAAAAAAATTTTTTTTTATGGTTCTAAAACAAGATGCTTTGCTCAAAAAGTTGCATGAAGAGACTAACATACATTTTTCAGTAGTGACTATACAGTTGTTTTCAGGGATAACGGGGTACAAAATTTGCTTTGTGCCTAGGAGCCAGATACCCTCATTATTATGTGTTGATTCAAGAAAAAAGGGTATGTAACGTAACGCAAAGCTTTACAATTAAAATTTAAGCTTAATTGCAATAAATATGATATTTGGTAACCATCACAATTGTTTCATTAAGTTTCTTTAAATATGAGAAATAGCTTAATTTTATTTACAAAAAATTCCTCAAAATTTTCAAGTTGAGTGAGATTTATTATCCTACAAAATTTTCACATTAAATCTGTCTAAATTGTTCATAATTTTTTTATTTAATAAATTTATTTAAATATTAAAATTAAATACTAAATTTAAATTCGAAATTTATTAAAATTATTTTAAATTTTTGTTTAAAAAAAGATTTTTTAAATTCCTCAACCATTTTTTATTTTTTAATACGTTTCGAAAGAAAATATATCAATTTTATAAGTATATATCAAATTTCAAGAGATTGAATTGAAATTTTCAAAATTATTGGGGAAAATATTTTTACAAATTATATTTTTGGCTTATGAATATACAATTAACAAATTTTTGAAAAGAAATTTTCATAAAATATAAAAACAACCCAGTTCGGGAAATTCATTCAAATATTTATATTTGTTGTGAAAAACAAAAAAAAATGTTTCAAATCATTATTTAAATAATTATTGACTTCGATTGAGAAGTAATTTTGAATTTTATTTTGTTTTGTTTTGTTTTAATAGTAGAAATCTTTTAAATAATAATAGTATTAATTTTTAAATAGTAATAGTATTAATTTTTAAATAGTTTTAATCTTAGTTATAATATAGTAATATCAATTTGGCATATTAAAACATAATTAATCGAGGCACACATAAAATGCAATAACATATATAGAAATAATCGAGGCACACATAAAATGCAATAACATATATAGAAATAATCGAGATACACATAAATGCAATAACAGTAAATATTCATGCATGAATCTGATTGGTTAATCAGTATCTGTCAAGGGTATAAAAGCTCGTCACCACCTTATAAATATCATAAATCAAACATGACCAAGAAAATCAATGCTATCAGTGTCCAACCAGTTCAGATGTTCCACAATTATAAAATGTATTTTTTAAAGGAACCTATCAATATGCAATTGGCAAATCCAGTCAAACTCAATAGGACGCAATTTCAATCTCTCGCTGGGACACTCTCAATGATAGATATCAAGGATATTGATACTGTGTTCAAAAGGATCAATGAAAATGCATTCTTTACCAGTCAATATACCAGATATTATGATGCATTTACAGAAATAGGTTTCAAAGAACAGGAAAACTGGTATTTAAAAATAACAATCCAAGGATATAAAGCTGATCAAAATGATGTGCTTTCTCCAATATGGAAAACTGTTACTGCTAGACTTTCACAAATATTTTAATGTATATTTTAATGTTTAGTGTTTAATAAATGTATTAATTTTTTCTTTGTTATTCTATAAACAAAATTATAATTAGTTTTAAAATAGTTTAAAAATGATGTCTGAAAAAGTTAAAATATAAAATATAAAATAATTAATTAATTTTCTTTTAGAATATTTAATAAACTTTTTGTTTGATAAACTCGAAGAAATAACCGGTGCAAAAATTAGAGATATGTTGACTCTAGTTGAATCATTGGGTAAAGAAGATTCATGTTGTGATTCTGAATGTCAGAGTGACGATGGAGAAATTGTTAATGATGGAGAAATTAATAATGATTCTGAAGAAATTATTAATGCTGATGAAATTATTAATGATACTGAAGAAATTATTGAGGATACTGAAATTATTAATACTGAAGATGAAGTTGAGCCTAACGAATTTAAGAATTGTATTGACCATTTTATAGAAAATATTATGATAGAATATTGTGGTGATGAAGCATGTACATGTAATAATCAATAAATCTTTTAAAAAATGTAGTTTTTTATTAATAATAATAACAAAGAAATATTTATTAAAATCTATGATTAACTTTATTACATAAATATAAAACCGATGCTCCAGTTAATAGTTTTAATAAAAATTTACAATTTGCGATATAAATATCTGAACGTTTGGCTTCTGTGGCAACTTGAATAATTGCTATCCATCCACCGTTTGTTTATACCCACGGATCAATTTTTATTTCTATCACCTAAATAATGATAAATTAATAACAATATAAAGTAATTTACATATATAGACCATTGGAAATAATTTTCATAGTTGGATCCAGATTTTAATATCATATGTTTCATATACATTTATCCTACTATTATTCGCATCCATTTATTATTTTCATCAAACATGTAACTAAATATCGATTGAAATGTCTTCTTTCTCTCCAATGTTGGCAAATTGAGAATTTTTTCATAATCAAATGGGATGTCTTCAACGATTTTCTCGGTATGATTTACCATGAATTTTATATTTTTAATGATATCATCTTCTTCTATATTATTAGAAACCAGCTCATTCAACAAAGTTATAAAAAATTTAGTTTCTGGCATTTTATAAAAATATTTGAAAGTGTAAGCTTATTTATACTATATTCGACCAATCAGAATCAGGCATTTAAGTTGTAATACTAAGAAAGTATGTAAAAATATATAATGGAAATGGCAATGATGATTTGTTGGCACTGTTAACATTAACTTCGTTCAATTTGTTGCCACTGTTAACCGGTTGTTGAACTTCTTTCATTATACGATTGAACTGATCAGCTGTTTTATTATAATAAAATTTTATACTATATTGAACTTGATTCATCATTTTTTCATTAAGTTTACGATTTTATTTCAATTCTAATATTGATTTTTTTAATTCATTTTTGATAATACCAATGGTCTTATTTAGATATATAATATTATCATATAATTCGTTTTTAGCTCTTTTTAAAGTCTCATGTGTATGTTCAAATCGGAATTCTAAATTACTCATTCTTTCAGATAATCTTTTGTCTGGAGTTTTCAAATATCTCGGCCTATCTATCATATACAAAATATCCATCAACACTGCTGTATCAGGACATACGCACCTTGTTGAATTTTTACCTTGACGGTTACAACAATTGAGTTGACCATATTAAAAACTAATATTATTACTAAAATTTCTTTAATCATTTTCAAATCTATATAAATTAATATTTATTGTTTATAGCTAAAAGGTTGTGTGTGTTTAACATTTCATTGGTCTAAATTAGTATAAAAGTAATTTTTATTTCAATTTTTATCATTATAATGGATGTACCGAGCGCAGTTCAAGCTATGAATGAAATTAAACATTATGGTAATTAATAGTTACTAATATTATTATTATTAACTATTTGGTAGATGATTATTTTAAAGTTATTAAAGAACGTCTGGAATTCTATTATCCAGAAATAAATGAAATATTGAAGAATAAGACAACATCAATAATTCCAGAATTGGTCTTTAATTATACCTCTATATGGATATTTTCCGTAATCGAGGAGTTCCTATGGGATGTAAAGCAAAACAAATTATCAGAAGATATGGAACCAGAATATCCATGTGGTGATGGATGTCATTGCTGTGCGGCCCGATATCGGAAGTATGTGGAATGGGCTTTGAATAAAGCTCTTCGGCAATATTACTATAGTAGAATTATTTCTTTATAATAAAAATTTGTGTTGTATATGTCTTGGTTTTTTATTATATATTAATAATAATAATAATAATAATAATAATAATAATAATAATAATATTAATAATTAATAATAATAAATAAAAACTTGTAACAATAATAATAATAATAATAATAATATTAATAATAATAAATAAAACTTGTAACTTTATTAATAATAACTAAAACTTGTAATAATAATAATAATATTAATATTAATAATAATATTAATAATAATAATAATAGAATAAAAATTAAAAAACATTACTTATAAAAAATAAGTAATAGAATAAAAAAAATATATTAATAATTAAAACACTACTTATAAAAATAAGTAGTAAAAAAATTTTAAAATGTTTAAAATAATATGACCTTGAGAAAATTTGAATGACCTTGAAAAAATATGATGAGTCATCCAATGACCTTGAATGAGTCGTGGTCTTTGTTTCAATGACCTTGAATAAATCATTGTCTTTGTCTCAGAAAAAAATTGTACTTTTGGACCTAGAAAAATTTTCTCTCAGCATGGGGTGTGTGTGCTAGATATGACACATCCCAATACTATCAGGGTTATCCTATTTGATGGTTTTTTTGTTGTATTATTTATATGTCTTATGCTGTTTATTTAAGTTTAATTTAATACCATCGTATATTTCAATGATAATACTCATTACGAGGGGTATCTGTATTTTATCATTACATTAAAATAATCCTCGATAACTTCTTACATTTATTGATTATTATCTTGGGGTTTTCTAGCGTTCATCAATATTATTATTTATCATCGCTAGCTAATCGTAAACATCATCGATTTTGTTTTTATTCATCCTTACTATACGATTTCAGTTTCTCTGGGATTTTCACTTATTCAATTCAGTTCTAGCCAGTGTTATTCAATGTTAGTTATTTAAATTTACGTGATATGCTACATATTATTTACTGAATGATTTTGAGTACTATGATATTCTAATTTTATTATATCGAATCTCTTGATTCAATTTTTCTGATCTAGCATTTTATGAATTTATATAGTTATTAGGTGAATCTACGTTATTTAAGGCTTTTTTTCAATTTATTAAATTTATTTATTTAATTTAGACAATTAACTGTGCCGTTGCAACGATTTTTCGCTCGTTTTCCCACACTCACCTTCTTTATTTGATCCTAAGGTTAGACATATCGATATTAAGATTTTATGAGTGCCCACTGGACTATTCGGTGTAATAGATTCTGAGCCGATGAGTCAATATTTATTTAGGTCGAATTTTCGGCAGATGGATGACTGAGGGTCAGCTAAAAGACTGCTCCTTTATCTTCAATCTACCCCTATAGATTGTGAGAATTGACGGTTGGATTCCATCGTTACGCATGGCAGAATCTTCATGGGCACGAGATATTGGCGGATGAACCTGCACTTACACATCTCGAATTGTTATGTGGATTTTAATAGCTTACGGTATGTTTCGGCTGTGGGCCGGAAAAATTTCGACATAGAAAAGAATCACTCTCTGGATTCATATAATTGGTAGTTCCATTTCATTGTCTCATATTCACATCAAGTTTGCATACACATCATCCATCCTCACTTCGAAACAGTTGTCTGGTCGCGTTCATAGGAATTCGTAGTTTCGTAGGCTGAGGCTTTTGCAATACAATGCTATTTTTCCTGATAAAAAAAAATAGAGCTTTTTATGAGAAAAAGTGATTATATTCTGCGTAAATGAATTGGTATATACCTGTTTTGTGACCCTAAACTTGTGTGTTTTTTTGATGCATTTAAACAAAATTTGACCTTGATTTTAATTGTAATATCTAATTTTTATTTTGTCAATTTCTATATTAATTGAACAATTTATTTTATTTAATTTTTTAATAGGATATTTCTTATTGAAAATATTCCATTTTATTCGTTATTTGCTAACTTTTATGAATTGTTCATTTAGGTTATCTTGTTATTTTTATGTTAATTTTGTGCTGATCTTTGTGCATATCTGTTATCATTTTGATTTATCTTTATGTTTTTTGATTTTATATTTAATTAAATTTTCCTCATATTTTTAAGTTTGTTGATTTGAAGTTTTAGGTCTGATTTTAAATCTGCATTGTTATATTTGTGTGCTTTTTCCAATTCATTTGAACAAAATCCAGTCCTGGCCCAACAATATATATATATATATATATATATATATATATATATATATATATATAATGACTTTAGATTAAATTTCTTTTTCACTATATTTTTTGAACGAATATTTAAGTAATGCCATATTGTTCTGTCAGTTTTCTTTGTGTTGTAAAGCTTCAAATAAAAAAAATTATATTGATTATCCCCAAACTTTGCATGAATAAAGTTTTAACTAAATGCAAACCAATTACTATATTTTATGTACTGATTTAAATAAAACAAACAATTTATTTTATTCATATAAAAACCATAAAAAATTTAGAAGTCAAGTTTTAAATTTTTATTTAAAATTTAAAACTTTTTAAGAAATTAATAATAATAGACTTATTGATTCAATATAAATTACTAAAATTTTTTAATCGAGAAAAAATTTTTTAATTGCAGAAAATTATTTAGAGGTTTTTCAATTTAAATTAAAGGGTTTTTCAAAATTACTTGAACTTTTTTTATTCAAATTTATTTTTATGTCTTTTATGTTTTTAGTGAGCAAATACTTTTCATTAAAAAACATTTAGAATTTTTATCGGGGAAAATTAGAATTAATAATTGAAATATATATAAATTACTTCATTTGAACAAATAATAAAATTTAAGTACATTTAAAAAAAGTTTAACTAAAAAAAAATTTTACAAAAAAAATTCAAACCATTTATCCAACGATTAATAAACCACAAACGACCTCACTATAGTGACAAAGTCTAAAAATTTTAATGAAAGCCCAAAAATCATGTTTTTTATCTTGAGTGTCAAAAATTCTCCTTTACCAGAGTGCGATAGTCCATTTTGTTTGAACAAGAACAAAAAATTCATGTGTTTTTAAAAAATTAAACAAAAATGATTTTTAGATGTTTAATCAACTCTAAGGGATGACAAAAAACTTATCAAGCCAAATATCTCACGGAGCATAGCACTTTGATAGAACTGGCGATTGACTTAAAATCTGTTATAAATAGAAATAATAGTTAATAAATAAATAAATGTCGCAAAATCGTGAAATAAAATTTCTTATTTTAATCATTTAATTATGCATATAAAAAGGAATGATAAACTATCGTTGAAAATCTTAATTAAATTTAAACAAATTGTTTATTAAAAATATATTTAGACAGATTTATATAAAGTAAATTAATAGAAATTCTTTTAATGATATTTTGTCTAAAAATATGAGTTGAATTTGTATCATTTATTCAACAAAAATGTATCCAAATATATTTGGTAAAATATTTAAAAGGAAAACATAATTTATTTAAACTTTAAAATAAATATTTTCTTTGAATTTCTGTATTATCAACCCTTAATTGCATGATTTTTTTTTATTTATTTTGAATAAAATATAATAACGTTTCTTTGAATGAATATATTGTTATAAAAATAATTAAAAAATCTTATGTAAAATATAATATCCGTTAAACAGCTTTGTAGCTCACAAGCAACAATATGAAATAGTTAGTTCTTATTTATTTTAGGCGATCTAAACGTGAAATTCTGGTATGTTGCAAACTTGCTACACAATGCAATTAAGGGTTAATAAATCTTCATTTTCGAAAAACCATATATAAGTTGTTGACAAACCAATTACTGTATATTTCGGCGTATAAGGCGACCGTCAGATAAGACGAGGTACAAAATTAGAGCAAATTTTTATGATTTATCATATATCGGGTTTTAGATATGCATAAAAGTAGTATAAATACAACTACCTGTACTGTAATACTTTCTTTTATATCGGTTGTATAAGACGACCCACAATTTTCAAAGGTGATTTTTTGACTTTAAGGGTTATACGCCGAAATATACGGTATTTAATAAATAATAACAAAAAGAATTGCCATGTATATAATATTATTTTGCTTCATTGAATAAAAATTGATTGTTATTGGACCTGGAAAATCTAAATATCGCTGACTAAATTTAATAATAATAATAATAATAATAATAATAAATAATAATAAATAATAATAATAATAATAATAATAATAATAAATAATAATAATAATAATAATAATAATAATAATAATAATAATAATAAATAATAATAATAATAATGATAGTTATAATTATAATATTTTACATAGATTTAGTATCTGTAAATGATGAAGACCCATCAGAAATTGAAGGAAACAACGAACTATATCAACAACAGATAACACCAGAATACCAAGAAGTTAAAAACCGCTATTTGCAAGACTCTACTTTCGGTAAATCTAAGTGTCGACGGCAAAATTTACAAAATTCTCTTTTTGATAATAAATCACAACCTCCTTTGGAATCGGTTGACTCTCGAGAAGCCGCTTCATACAACATGCAATATCAAAGGTATCCCAATTATCTTAACTTTACAGAGCAGGAGCGAGAAGGATGTCAGTACAAAGATTATCAAACCGAAGACGATTATAATTTTCCTTTAGTTGACGACATAATCAATTCCAGTCAATCATCTGAAGAGGATTACGCAACTTATGAAAAAAATTCACAATTTAATGACAATGAAAATCAGTTTAATCAAGACTCCGATTTCCCCTTATTAGACGACGTTCTTGAAGATCAAGTGTCTCCTCCTTACAATCCTAGCGAAACCGAATTAGAGAATAAAGAATCCGATTTCCACATTTATCCGAATTCTACATTCAAACCAGATTATAATTACAACAAACAGTCAGAGATATCTGTAAATTATGACAATTTTGACAGGCACAATACTTTGATGGCTTACTATGACCAGTGTGACAGTCAATTCGAAGATTATTTCTATTCCGAGGAAGAGTTTCGTGCAATTGAAAACTTTCAAATCTACAACAATGAACTCATCCGTCGGAGCATCAATGAAGAAAATTATTTCAACAGAGCCATTGAACAATCCGACACCGATAGTGACATAGCTAAATTTGCTGCTACTATAGCCAATGATACAGCTCATTTAACCTATCAGACTTTCAATTATGACGAAGAGCTTTCAAATGCTTACCAAACCACTTCGGACTTTCAAAATACAGAACAAAATTATGTCAAAACTGATCAAACTTCAACATTATCTCATAATCCTACTCCGGCCTTATTAAGCACAGAATATATCTTTCAAAAATCTGTTTTATCCCCTATTCAGGATCTTTCTCCGAATTCATCCCGAGCGGAAGAATCAATTATAAGTAACAACAAAAATAACAACAATAACAGCAATAATAATAATAATAATAATAATAATAATAATAATAATAATAATAATATTAATAACAGTAATAATGATAATAATAATTTGACATTAGTTTCTTCTAAAAGAGAACTTGTAAAATGTGATCATGACTCAGATGAAGAATGTCCATGGTGCTATCGTGATTCTTCGAGTAATGCTTCAAAGGATAATAATTTTTCCTCCTCCATATCATCTTCTCCATTGTCTTCTAAATCATCTTCCAATTCTTCGTTGTCGTCAAATGAAACTGTAAATCATAAATCAAAATCGCAATTAAAAAGATGTCAAAACTATGAGAACATCAGCGGCTTGTCAGAATCCGCCAGCGCTGATACTCTTGAGGACAACAATTCGATTCAAGAAATTATAACGGATGACAATTCTGAACAACCAATTCAAAGTATCAAGCCGAATGAGCTCAAAAAGTATATTTTTATATTATTAGTTTGAATTCTTTTATGTTACTTACAAATCTAAGTAGACAAAATATATGCGAATTAGTCATGGCGGTATAATAGATTATTTCAGTCTCAAAAATATGAACTGAATTATCAAATGTAAGTTTGATGAGTTCAATACAGCATGTTATCATATATGTGTCCATTGGTGGGGTCAGATTGAAAAGTTTTTGGATTCAATCTTAGATGGGATTGAATTTATATGTACTGACGAGAACCTAATAATCTCGAAACTAGTCTATTATTAGATATTTCATCGAATTGTGCTATTGATACAATCAAGATTTAATTTTATATAACATAAAATACACTGTTTATTCATAAATATATTAAACATTACATTATTATCCGCTAAACATACACCCAGATTAGTTAAACTCAGTTATAAGTACACTTTTTTGTCCTGCATCTTCTAAAATTCGTATTACACTTCCTTTTTACATATGTTCGAATATACTGCATTCATATGTACAATTGAAAGAGATTTTATGCTAAAAACTCTTATTGTTATTTTGGAGAAGTCCAGACAGAATATCGACAGAAGTCGAAATTTTCATTCTTTTTGCTGTATTTTTAAATTCTACAACAGAATCGGTGAGTAAATTTTAAAAATCACGTTTGTCCAACTTCTAATTCCAAAGATCAGGGCTTCTTCAAAACTGGATTCGCTTTAAGTGCGATTTTGTTTTACGTACATACTCCGAAACCTTGCGTACCTATGGGCGGGGTATTACTGTATTTGGATTATTATAATTAAATTTATATTCAATTATTTATTTTTTAAAAATGTGCGGTTTGATTTGCAGAAGGAAAAATATTCAAATAGAAAATTGTCTAAAAAGTTTAAAAATGAAGATTACCAATTCCTATGTAACAATTTTCAATCAGAAGATTTTCCTGTAAAAATGTGTGAAAGAAATGTTTTCAAAAAAATGCCATCCGGATTACTAGTTTACTTTACTTTGGTTAAAGAATATTTTTCTATTGAATCTATTGGAATTAACTGGAAATTATACTTTCAGAATCATTTTTATTTATCATCCTAAGATGTATCTCTTTTTCAGATACATACTAAGTTAGGAAAGTTCTGTCTTAATATGGAGCTTCCTTTGAATTTTCTATCGTTCTGGCTTTGTGATTATCAGTCGTTTAAAAATTCACAAATTTTGAAAATTTTGAAGTTATTTGAATCTTTCTTTATCGCAGAAATCGTTGTCCATTGTCAACAAAGACACGTTCAAAGCAACTGCAAGGTTTCATTTTGATTTCCCTGCCTCACATTTCCCACTAATTTGTCCGGTTATATAGTCAATGGGAATATACAGACCGATCATAGTTAGCCTTCGTACAACGTAACATTTATTCCATAACCGCATCATTTATGACTAGCAATAAGCAGATGCAAATTTTGTATTTTAACTTTATTGTAGTTCTTCTACTCTGATGTTACTAATGATTTTAAGCATTGCCATTATTTTATATGTGTCCAGTTGCTTATAACAATACTCTGTATATGTAAATATGCGTGTAATTACATTAATAGGTCATCAATAGGATTAGGGGGTTGGTAAAACATATCTACTACTAAGCACTATTTGTATAGTTTTGAAAATAATTAATATAAACATTCTTCTTGAAAATTTCTTTATATATTTTTGCAGATAAATTTATAAATTTATTTAATCTCTTTTGTTTAAACTTACAATATTTTAATTTTTCACATTTAAATTAAATTATTTTAATTTTAAAAATATTTTGTAATCTTAAATTTTTGTTTCAAATTTAATTTCATGTGTTTATGCTAATATCCTCAAGAAATATAATTAATTAATTTGAAAAATTATTTAAAATTTACCTATTTTTTTATAAAATAAAATATATTAAATTTGAATTTAAATAATTATTATCAAATAAAAAGCATTTCAAAACAATTTTCTTGAGATTAATTTCAAATTGAGATTTTATCTTGAAATTTTGATTGAAAATCTGAGTCTTAAAAAATTGACAACTGAAAACAGATAAGAATCTGTTCTTGTCTATTTATTTGTAATTATTACATGGAAATTGTAATTTATTTTAATTAAATAGTTTTAAATTAACATTTCACACTATAAATGGCGATAAAATTCAGTGATAATCATTGAATTTTGTGAGTTTTCTAAAATGTATTTTATTAAAATAAGTTAAAATATCACTTATAAATCAATATTTATAAATCAGATTACTTAGAAATTTCATCACGCCGTAAAGTGTCTTATATATGGTTACTGGGATTCATATACAGCATCTTACAGGTAAAGTAACGTCGGATATTATAAAATATTAGATATTGTAAAATTTGAGTGATAACAGCGCTTGAAATTTATTGTACGTTCCTTTTTGTTCGGATTGTTATAAAATTCTGGAAATAAAATGAGTGTACGAAAAATTGAAAATTAATATTGGTCGAGTGAAGTGGGCATGATTGAACCCAAAATCATAAGACGAGTCCAGTAATATTAATAAAAATGTAGTTGAGAGTCCCTATAAAAAGTTATAATGAAAATACAAACTAATTAAAAATTAATTGATCAACCAGTGGAAATCCCGAATTAAACCGAAACCCAGACCAAGCTGTGATCCAAAAAATTAATGTAATTATTAAAGTAATTCATATAAACTCACGGGTGCTATGGGTAAAAAGATGTTGCTTAATTTGTTATTTAGTTAATTATCTTCAAAGATTCCACAATAATTGCTCAATCGAGGTTAATTGCCCTCACAAAGAGAGTATAAAATGAGAGCTGTTAAAAAATACAAATTGCCAGTTGTTCGAAGAAAATATTGTGTAAATTGTCTCGCATTCAAATATTATTTTCTGACATTATTTTCTTGTTGAAATTTGTAATATAATGTACTACCACAAGACTTGTCAATTATTATTTCTTGTTCTTCTTTTTCATCTACTAGATAGGTTATTTCAAACTTTTGAAACATACCAAGTTATTTTTTTTCAAACTCATTATTCTTTCATGAATGCATTAATCTTGTTTTCTTGGATCAGAGCTATGATTTGAGGCCC
The DNA here is from genome assembly GCA_022537955.1 of Schmidtea mediterranea. Taxonomy (NCBI): domain Eukaryota; kingdom Metazoa; phylum Platyhelminthes; order Tricladida; family Dugesiidae; genus Schmidtea; species Schmidtea mediterranea. The sequence goes on from CM039679.1 coordinate 127,502,396, forward strand.
TTGCATTAATTTATTGATAAATATCTGTCGAATAAGCAAGTTTTTTAAGAAGTTTTTGTCTTTTAAACATTTTTGTTTCATTCGTAATGTCACACTGGTCAACAAATTGAAACTTTTATTCTCATCTCAGACAAAAATATGCTTTTCTGAATGTATTTCGTATGCTCAATCCAAATCTGGTTACAGTTTTGTTCTAGAACGTAATGTTTTTTGATTATTTACTATTTTGTTTTTTATGAAAATATACGTAATTTAAAAGTATCTAGGGCAGGGTTGTTCAACCAAAAAAATGACTTTACGGGCCACTTTTACTATTTAAATTTTTTAGGAGTTAAAAATTGAAACATAAATGGTTAAAGCGATCAATATGCGGTCCGCAAGTTACAGGTTGAAAACCCTTTATCTAGGGTGTAATAATTCACATTTTATGCGAATCATTTATTTGTAAGAAGTAAAATATACATCACACACTAAATTAATATAACGCTGTAAAGTGCAAGCAACTAATTTACATTAAAGATATTATTGAACATACTTGTAAAATAAGAATATACACATTACAAGATCTTTAAAGCTTTGAGAGTACGCTTTTCCTTTATACCTTTGGTCTGGAATTTCACTACAACATCCAACAATTGTCAGCCATAATGGTTTATTTCCAAAATCCTTGGTTACGAACATTCATAGCTTTAATGTCTTGGTGAAAGCGTTCCCCTTGTTCGTCCCTCACTGCACTAAGGTTAACGAGAAAGAAATCTAAATGGAAAGGCAGGAAGTGTATTTTCAAAGACATTCAACAATCCATTTCTGTAAAAGCATCGATGAGTTTTTCAACAATATCCTTATAAGCATGGTACTTCTTATTCTCCAGAAAGTTTGCGCATATCCATTTGAAAGCCAGCCAAGCTTTCAATTCCTGTGGATTAATTAAATATTCAATATTCAAAAAAATATTCTCCCTTTCAATTTTACTGAATTAACTTTCAGAAATTTCTTAGCAAAGTATTCAAACCCTAGTGACCTTACTCATTGCTTTAACAAAATTCTTCATTAAACCAAGTTTAATGTCTAGAGGTGGTAGGAAGATCTTTCGAGGATCAAATAAAGGACACTACTTGTTTCTAGGGCATATGTAGACCTTAATGCCAGTACGTTTGCTGTAGTATTCCGTTGTGGCACGACTGTCTCACAACAATATTTTATAAATTATGTTTGCACACCCATTAACATAGCTAAAAATATAAGATCTCTGCAGATGTTTCACTGATAACTGCCGTATTTGATTGTCTTAAGTAGTATATATATATTTTTACATGTCTCTTTTAGATGGATAGAATAGGAAATAGGAATAGATGGCTTCACATTTCCATTATGCATAAGAACAGCTTTCAGGTTTCTATGTGATGAATCAATGAACAGACGTCAGTCAGATGCCGCATACGTCCGCATAGTCCATGTATATCATAGCAATAAAACAGATGAAGTAATGAAAAAACGGTACCCTGCCATTACCCTGGGGGGTAAAGTTTTTTTGTTTAAATGCATAAATTTAAATTTTTTTTTATGTTACCAAAATGGTTACACTATAGGGAGGCCTATATTTAATCTGGTTAAATAATAATCATAATAATATTAATAATAATAATAATAATAATAATAATAATAATAATAATAATAATAATAATAATAAAAATCATTCGATTATAAAATTTATTTCAAATCAAAGTCATCAGTATAATATGCTTTACGCATTTCAGCAATTAGGATATGCACTGTTTGATCTCTTTTGAAATCATGACAACATGGGCATCCATTGGAACATGATACTCTTATTAAATCTTTAAAAACATTACAATTTTCAACGCTTTTATTGGCTGACCCTAATACCATGTCGTAATGCATCTCTAGAAGAGACTCTATATTGATACCGCTAAATCGATATATTTTAGAAACGAGTAACTCTGATGCACAATAATCCAGAGTATTTTTAATTCATGGGAATAGTTCTTGTATCTTTTTTAAAATAACTTCAAATAAGTAAACTAAATATGATTATTAGGAAATTAAAAATATAGAATATATTATTACTTTTCGACATATTTCAAATTACTAAAATTAAAACTAATACAAATAAATTTAATTGATTAACATTTTAACTTCTGATATAATATTTTCAACATATTCATTATAATCTAAAGTTTTTATCTCAAGTATTACAACCTTCCCACTTGAAAAGATATTTACACAAACTGGATCATATTTTTGAATTCGTAATGACGGAAATATTTCTGGTTCAAATACACATTTAACATTACGTGATAATTCATATAAATTTATAAATTTTCCGATATAAAATGATACTGTAATGGATTGGATTTGTAAATCATGTATCTTATATTTTAAATCACCTAATTTTAGAGTTACTTACAACCCATGATGCGACATTTACCCGATTTGAACAATATAATTGGATATTTTCAACTTCTGTCCACAAGTTATTGAGATTTTCCCAATGGAAATTTCATGTTTTTTACAAAACATTTGCCATATTATTTATATTTCTCAACATTAATGAATGTAATAAAATTTAAATAATATATATTTGTGTATAACAATTAATTAAAACAAATATAAACAATGATATTATTAAAATTAATTTAAATAAAAGGGAAATAAGAAATGACGCTGTGTATAAAATTGTAGGTCCAAGTGGTATTATTCAAATATGTTTAAATCAAAATTTAATGAAATATATTGGCATAAGGGAGCTGACGATAAGCATGGTATGACTCAAGATCAGTTTTGTAAAATAAAAATAAATATAATCAAGGGATTTGATAAAATTTGGTCATCTAGATTGCGTTAAAGTGATGTTATTATTATCGATGATTTATATCAGGAAGCAAATAAAGAAAAAGATTTTAATAATTTATTTACAAAAATCAGTAAACATATTGGAGTAACGGTAAACCGTAATCTGAACGTGCAATACTTGATTATATTTAAAAACCCTAGAGATGCAACCATTATTGATTTTCTCGCAAGACAAGCGTCTCCTAACGATAGAAGGTTTTAATTGATTCGTTCCAAGATGCGAAAAAAGATACCCCATGGTTATTTATTCTTTGATTTTACTCAACAATGTCCTGATGATTAACGTATTTGAATAGATGTTTTCAATAAAAATTGTGTTAAAATTTATAAACAAAAATTAAATCAGGTAATAATTAAAATGTCATTTAATAAAGTAATAGTTCAACACGAATAAAGTAAATACGAAAGATACAAAGAAAATAGATGTAAAGGAAAACAATATAAAGGAAAAACATAAAAAGAAAAGATAGGCTAAGCCTAATGTAAAACTTTCAAATAATAGTAAAAAATCAATAAAAAATAACAGTTGTATTAAATTATAAACAAACTGCATATCTAAATGTGTCATTAAAAATGAAACTAGAACGTAACTTACTATATTTTAACGCCTTGTTAAAGGCTCCAAATAATAAAAGAATGAATATATTACAAGTTTTCCATCATTTGTTATTGATGATTTACTTGAATTTATATTTAACATAGTTAACATATGCTAAAAAGCTTGTATTACAAAGACATAAAAGATCGCTTTTATCATTAGTTAACACAAAAAAATTTATATTTAATGAGAAAAATAATATATAAACAACAGAGTGAATTTTTAGGAACATTAATTCCAATTGTACTATCGGCGATAAGTGCAATTCCGTCATTAAATTAATCTTAAAAATATTTAATCAAATATAATATAATGAGCGCCAAGAATTCATTACAGTATATACATAATTTAGATTTAAATATATTCACAGATTGTTGTAATAATGAAGCAAACAATGATAAAAAAAGGTGAAATCAAAGAAATTATTGCAGAAAGATCTCAAAACAATATGGACGAACACGAAAGATTCAGATGGTTTTGGTGGAATAGGAAAACTTGCAAAAAGAATAATTATTTCAAAGAAAGAGACTCAAAATTGGTTATCTAATCAATTAGCATATAGCCTTAATAAACCAATGTTAAAAAGATTTCCCACGAGGTCTTATAAAACATTTTGTTGTTATGATTTATGGCAAATGGATTTGATGGAAATGATACCATTTTCAAAAATCAATAAAATATACAAATATATTTTAACTTGTATTAATGTATTTAGTAGATATGCCCGTGCTATACTAACTAAAACTGAATCAGCTAATGAAATGGCTATTGTCATAAAAGCCTTATTTGATGACGGAAAACCTCGTAATTTACAAACAGATTTGGATATATAATTAAGGTAAGTTAATTAAAAGAAATATAATATTTAGGTAAAGGAATTTATAATAGTAAAGTAAAAGAAATTATCAAAGGAATTAATCATTATTCAGTATTTTCCCAATATAAAGCAGCACACGTTGAAAGATTTAATCGAAATTTAAAAGATCGTTTGAAAAGATTTTGTTGATCGGAGTGATAAAACTTGGATAAATGTTTTGGCCAAAATAATTTACAGTTACAATTATTCACCCCATAGAGGAAATAATGGAATAAGACCTATTGATGTTTATTGAACAAATAATATTGATAATTGGATAACTCAACAAGAAAATTTAAAAACAAAAAAGCCAAAATATAAAGTAGGACGCTATGTTAGAATAAGTAAAATTAGTGATTCTCTGTTCATAAAGAACTTTGATAATAATTGGAGTGACGAAGTCTTTCAAATTTTAAAAATAGACACTAATCAGAATCCAGTTATGTACTTTATTATAGATTATGGAAACAATCAAGTTTGTGGTAAATTTTATGAGCAAGAACTACAAGTCATTACAGCCCCCATTGTATTCAGAATTCAAAATATTTTAAAAACCAAATCAAGAGGGAAATATAAACAATACTATGTCAAATGGCATGGTTATAAAACTCCAAGTATGATATCTGAAAACAATTTATTAAATAAATATTATGAAAGAAGACCAGTTTTATATGATTTTACCTAGTAATAGTTGTCCTCTTAATTATCCTGATAATAATCCTAGTAATTTTGTTGTTGAATTTGAAAATCCAGTTTATTTGGATGGAAAGTGGGAAGTAGCTTTGATGGACTTTACATTTGTGTATATTCATTTTCCGTACTATAGCAATTCATGGATATAATATGAATTCAAAAAATCGCATGAAGAAACTAAATACTTGAAAATAAATAATGAAAATAGAATCTTAGAAATTTTAAATTCTAAATATACTCCAAATGTTGAAATATTCATGGAAAATTATGAAAATTTAATGATTGTTTGTCCTCATGCTCCCTTTAAAATATTATTTCGCAATTACGAACTTGAGTCTAAATTTGAATTACAAACCATATCCATCACTAATGAATTTGATCATTGTAGAATTAAATTACCTAAATTTATTGAAAATAATGATGTAGAACAAATTGAAATAATTATAAAATATGACATCAAGACTAAATTTACACATTATTTTGAAGATGATTTATTCTTAACAACATTATTAGAACTTTATGGAAACTTAATGACAATAATTTAATGAAATCAATCTTAGAAATGAAGAATTGGTAAAAATAAAACTTGTAAATGATATTTCAAATACTCATTTTTGAACAAATATTAATAAAAACTTTGGGAATAAAGAATCAGAAATTTACTGATGAAGATCTTGTTGGTGTGAAAATTCCAAAAAGATAAGGATAAATATGAAGATAAGATAAATATGAAAAGGAAGAGGTAGTAAAACTAGAAATAAAGAATCCAATGTACCTCCCGATTTCATCTTCTTCTATAAACAACATTGAAATTAATATTCATGACGATAGTGGAAAATTAATTAAATTTTCAAAAGATATCAAAACACATTTAACATTATATTTTAGAAAAATTAATGAAATATTCGGATATTGTAAACTTTTATAGTAATAGTCAATCTAGTGGAGATTTTGTTGGTAAACAATATGGAACAGGAGGGTTGAAAACAATAGGTCGATTTGCGTTATCAATTCTTAAACGTATAGGAAATTTCGTTATGAAAACTGCTAATGATGTAATAAATAACAATTCCAAGTTTCTACCTGCTTTAAAATCAAATGTTTTATCTGAAATTAAAGAAACATTACTTATGTAATTCAATATTTACCTACTGTAATTAATAAGGTATATTATGTGTTTAATAAACAAGAAAATGAACAAAAAGGTGGAATGATTAAACACAGAAAAACTTCAAACAAACATAAACAAAAGAATGAAAGGATATGGGACTATATTTGAAAAATGATTAGTTCAAAATATGAACTTTGTATTTTTGATAGACCATCTCCTCAAGCTATAATTTAACATGGTGCGTTTGAAGATATTTATCCATTCTGGTGCATCTTCAATTCAATTTTACATTAACGGGTCACAAACTGAATATTTAAATTTAAACAATACTTTACATTATCTTCAATTGAACGTTGTAAATAATGTAGGTGAAAATATTTCTAATGATTCTGATGTAATAGCAAACAATTTCTTTTTTTCAAACTCTTTTCAAAGAAGCTGTATTAGTATTTAATTCTATCAAAGTTGAAAGATTAAATGATACATTTAGTCATAAAGCATAAACTGAAACCATTATAAATTATAATCACGATACAAAACATACATGTTTAGAAAGCATGGGATGTATTGAAGATGATAATATAAGAAAAGCTTGGATTGCAAAATCTAAACCATTTTCATTATGTTCACCATTACAATTTAATTTCATGGATCAACCGAAATATCTATTACAAGGTGTTAGTGTTCTATTTAAATTGACAAGATGAAACCCATCACATAGTTTAACTTGTACAAAGTTGGATCCTAAAATAGAATTATTAGATGCAAAATTAATGGTAAGAAGAGTTAGAGTTGAACCATCTGTTTTAGCAGATCACTAAATTGGACTTGCATAAAAAATGCAATTTATCCATTGAAAAGTAAAGAGGTTGTTGAATTTTCTCTGCATATTGAGTCTTCTGTATTTAATAAAGAACAAATCTTTGGTGATAGACGATTACCAAATTTTATTCTTTTAACATTTAAACGGAATAAAAAAAATAGTGGATCGCTTTCATAATCTTATTCAATTTATGATCATCATAATGTTAAATCAATGACTTTATTGAAAGGAAGTGACTATCGTGAAAAATATAGTTAAGATTTTGAAAATGATAATTATAGTACTAGTTATATGCAATCTTTTGTCAGAAACATGGGTTACCTTAATAATAATATTATATTAGAAAATTAATTTCTGGAATCAATATGTCTGATTTCAAAAATAAATATCCATTCTTTACTTTTGTATTGGCTCCTGCTTTTGATCTTAATCAAAGTCAATTACCACAACACGGGAATCTAAGACTTGATATTAAATTTGGAGCACCACTAACTGAATCAATTTCTGTAATAGTCTATGAAGCTTTTGAAAAAGAGATTATTCAAATTACAGCCAATCGCACAGTATTAGTTTGATAAAACATTATTAGTTTGATAAAAGATTATTGGTTATTTAAATTATTTGAAATTATAAATTTATTTGCTTTTTAAATTAAATTTTAATACCATGTAAATTATGATTTATTGGTTTCAAATATTTTTGTATAATTTCATTTTCTTTTATTTTTTATGTTTAATCACTGAAATTATGTCAATGACCCCATACATAAAATTTATGTGATTAGATGATGATAATGAACTCTTACACTGTATTATATTATATATTGACCCCTATATTTTATTACATGATAATCACTAAAATTTTAGTGTGTCATTAAAAAATTTTTAATTGGCTGTTTGTTTAATTTGGATTGAATAATACTAGCCTATTTATTTATTCATAAACATTACAAACATTTCTCACTTTTTAAAATCACACAATTATAGTAGGTATTATTTTTATTATTATTAATTTTTAAACATTAATATTTAGATAATTAATTCAATAAATAACAATAATGCTGTAAAATATATAAGAATTAAAAATGCTGTTGAAATAAATAAAAATAATTTTGTAAGAAAAATTGATTTTAAATGTAAGTATATATTAATTGAATATTATAAGTTAAATAATATTTATATAATAAAAATAAATTTTTTTTAAATAATATTCATTTCATTAACAAATTATTTTTAAATATTTTTAAATAAAAATGTTATACAATAAAAGAAAAATTTATAATTAAAACATTTATTTAAAGATAACATGATTATAAATTGTAATTTACTTTCATAAAATTAATTTATTTTGGTTTCTATGGTTAAAAGATATATTTAAATTTATGAAAATAAAATGATATAGATAATCGAAAATTTTTTTTAATTATTACTCTCAAATAATTTTTTAAAACTCATACATAATTATTTCAAATAAACTAATGTTTAATACATCATATTTAAAGGATAACAACAACAAAAAATTATAAAATATATTTAAAATCATTTATTTTTCCTCGAATATTTTCCAACTAATATTTATTGTTTCGTGTCCATTTTTAAAACCCTGAATTTTTATTTTTATCATGAAATGATGAATTTTCATTTTTAGTACTTCTAAATCAATATCTTTTTCGCAATTCATAAAAGTGAAACTTTCATTAAATTGAATATCTTTTTTGATAGCCATCAGTATTTCTAAAATATGGTTTTCTGTCAATGTCACCAATTTTTCCTACTTGGATGTTATATAAACTCTGCTTTAAAATTACTGGTTCTTATTAAATTTTTAATTAATATTAGATAGAATAAAATAAAATAAAATTACTTTAAACAAATAAGTAATTGGGTATTTTAAATATTCCATAGAATATTGTAGAAATTGAACAGGAGACTTCATAATAAAATTCACTGCAGATGCTGAATTTTCTTCTAGCAGTATTGACATTATATCTTGATTTATTTGTTTCTCCATCTTTTTTACTGAGTTTTCTAGAATAAAGAATAAGTAATATTACATAATGAAAATAAAATTAGTTTTATATGTTTGCATTATTAATTATAATAATTTATTCATTATACTTTGGATATATATACTAAATTTAAGAATGGATTTAACCAATTAGATTATGTTTAACATATCATATTATTATTATTGGATGTATATTTATTTATTTTTGTATGTATATAATATTTTATTGTTTTATCACATCTTTAAATATTTATAAATTTTTATTTTTTATATAATTAGTTATTTTTGAATTAAGGTATATTTTACCCAAATTTTTGCAATGGTTCTTTTCATGACGAAACATGTCATGAAATTATGGAAAAATATTATGGTCAACCACATAACCGTGTCACCCATTTTGTTTGCCCAACATGTAAATTAACAGAAAAATTAAATTATTTAGATTTTATGATATACACAAAGATCATTTAAATCAATTTAACTTAATAAGGAAAAAGGAAATTTTTAAATTAGCTATTAATAATAATAATGAAATTAATAATAAACGTAAGTCAAATTTATCAATAAGTAACCCACGTCCTTCTAAACTTAAAAATTTAAATAATATTGAAATAATAACTCTCTGATTCTGAATCTGAAATAATTAATAATCCAAATCAACATGGAGGATTACTTAATGTTGTTGATATAATTTCTGATTTTGAAAACAAAGACGTCCCCATCAATGATGTAGAAATAATATCTCTCTCTGATTCTGATTTTGAAATAATTAATAATCCTATTTAACATGGAGGATCACTTGATGCTGCTGTTAATTATGATTTACGTAAATCATATGCTATAGTTAAAATGGTTGTTGAAAATTTAAATTTAATATCCTTATCTATACCTATTCCTTTGATTAATAAATTATATACTGTTGTTTCGGAAATGGGTTCTGCAAAGATACAATTTTGTATAAATTCTGTAAGACCAATGAGCGATACCTTTTTAGATATAGGTATTGCTCTTCTTAATGAAAAAATAATTTTAATAAACGAAAAAGGTAGTAATTGGGTAATTAATAAAATAAAATAAATTCATTTCGTTATTACCAAATATTCGCAAATAAGTCGTTTAAGTGGTAGGGGTTCTCTTCTAACTCCTTAATCGTTACTAAATAAACGTTGTGTGGTTTATATTGAAAATACAGATGATTTATGTTTCATTTATAGCGTTCTAGAGATTTTGAAATATGATGAAGTAAATAGAAGGCATAGAAATATTATTTCTAATTATAATCTTTCTGATCTCGTCTATAATAATTCTGACTTACCAATGCGTCTCTGCAACATATCATAGTTTGAGGGTAATAATCCGGGGCTTTCGATTAATGTTCTCACATACAGTGAGAATGCGTTAGAAGATATTTTGTTAAATACAGAAGTAATAAAACATCCATATGTTGATATCATCCATCGTTCAAAGGTTGTAGGAGGTAAACCAATTAATCTTATTTTATTAGAGAGTGGTGATTCTATTCACTATAAAGCGGTTACTAAATTGGATTGACTTTTGAATTGTGATATTCTTTCAGTTTCTGAGGTTCGAATTTGTATAATACGTGTCATCGAAGTTTAAGTGGTTTTAATGATGATAATGCTCTAAAAATTCATAAAGGTTTGTGCGATAAAAATCAGTTAGGAACAACACTTTATACGTTACCATTATATAAAAGTTTATATTTTAAAGACTGGTCTAAAACAGTCACACCACCTTTAGTCGTTTACGTTGACTTCGAGGCTATTCTACCTACTGATAATCAATACTTTCAAAGATATATACCTATTTCTGCAGGTATTTTATTAATTAATAACTTTACCAGCGAAAAACATATAAAAGCTTTTTAGAGTTAGATTGTGTTATACGTTTTCTTAAAGAAGTTGATGACATTTGTATGAAAACTGTTCTACCATACTTTTATAAAAATTATAAGAAGAAAATAATACTCACAGCTACAGATATAACTTTTTTCAATTCTGCAGTGTCTTGTTCTCTTTGTAAGAAACGTTTGATAGAATCAGTAAAAGATCAAGACTACTTTAACGGTAAATTTTATGGGTGTAGCTTGCTCAACTTGTAATTTTTTAAGGCAAATAACATATGAATTCCCAATTATTTTTCATAACTTAAGAATAACGATCTTCATTCTATCTTGAAATATGGTCTGAGTAACTTTAAGTCTTGGAAAGTATCATGTATTCCAACTACGTCGGAAAAATTCCTAACCTAATCTGCTAGAATGGGTACTTTAACAGTTAAATGTATTCATGATTCATGCCAATTCATAAATAGTTCTTTAAAGAATGCGTTTAAAACTTTACCTGATTTACCAATAACAATATCAGAATTTATGTGAACCATTGTTAATAGTAAAGGAATCATCCCCTATGATATTGCCATTAGTTTGGAAGTTCTTCATTCAACTCTCCAATTACCACCAATTTGGGATAGTGTTACTGAGAATGAATATTCTATGGCTAAAGTTATATGGAGGGAAACCAACTGTAATAGCCTTTGTGATTATATGATGATATATCTTAAACTTGATGTTTTTCTTCTAGCTGACTTTTTCCAACAGTTTCGAACTGGATCTTTAGCACATACTCGTCTTGAACCATTAAATTTTTTAGGCATTCCTGGTATGTCTTGGTATTCGGCTCTGATAACTAGATGAACCCGTCGAATTGATCCAAAACATGGAAATGTATAATTTCTTTGAGGGTGGTATACGAAGGGGTTTAACATTTGTAAACAAACATTATGTTAAAACAAATAAGAATACTAAACTTTTATACATTGACATTAATAATTTATTAAATTACTGTAAATCGAACGATCTAGATTCACTTCCATATGGGTATACAGTAGAAGTTGATTTAGATATACCAACATTTATTCACGATAAACTGGATGATACTCCGATCGCAGCTGAAAAGTTGTGTGCTCCATCTTCTAAAATAGAGATGTTGATGCTCACACATCTACCGAAAAAGAATGATGTTGTTCATTGGAGAATTCTCCAACTTTATCTTTCTCTTGGGTTAAAGGTAACTAAAATTTATATAGCCATTAGGTTTCAACAGTCTTCAATATTTAAGAATTATATTGATACGAATACTCGTCTTAGAGCTGTATCAACAAATAAACTGGTCAAAAACTATTTTAAATTTTTAAATAATAGTTTATATGGAAAGACAGTTGAGAACTTTAAAAGCGCATAAACTTGAGACTATGTAATTCGGCTTCTAAATTAATAACTTATTCCTCTAAGCCAACATTTAAAAAAACTTATAAAATTGACGACGATTTAATTTCAATATTAAGAAAGGAATCAGTGTGTTTAGATATACCTAGCTACATTGGTCAAACTGTACTTGATCTCTCTAAATTACGTATGTATCAGTTGCAATATATTGATTTACAAAAATATCGATAGGAATTTAATTGTAAAATCAATATTGTTGCAGGTGACACTGATTCATTTTTTCTAGAAATCAAAGGGTATAAATTAGATATTCTTTTACCAGCTATGATAAGAAATAACCTACTGGATACACCGAATTACGATACATCACATGAATTATATTCAAGAGCTCTAGATTCTGTCATAGGTAAATTCAAAGATGAGAATAAAGGGTGCAGATATAAGGAATGGGTGTTCCTAAGGCCTAAATACAGAGAGCAACAGGCTAAAGGAATAACATTGATAGATACTGATTTAAAACATCAATCGTATCTTTATTGTTATCATAATAATTCGATGCTTTCAGAAGCACAATCTTTAATAACAAGTAAAAACCATCAATTATTTACAATTAAAAATAATAAAATAGCCTTAACAAATAATGATGACAAAAGGTATTGGTTTTAGAAAAATAAAGGTTTAGCCTATGGGCATTATAAAGTGGGTGACACGGTTATGGGTATGGAAACAAAGGAGGAAATGTATGATCAAATTTCTCATCCAAATTTCCCGGACTACAAAGATGATCCAGATTTTCACAAGCAGATTTCGATATCTTTATTTCACGGGCGAATATTAAATAAAATAAAAAATATTAATCAATTTTAGTTGTTGTATTATTTTTATTTAAATCTTTTAAATGTGAATTAATTAAGTTTTTTATTTAGTTAGTTTTTGAAGACCTTTTAATGTTTTGTGAATTGTATATTTTTACATGTGTTGTTATTTTTACTATAATTATAATTATTATTATTATTATTATTAATATTGGTGTTAATATTATTATTTTTATTATTATTTTTATTAATATTATTATTGTTATTATTATTATTATTATTATTATTATTATTATTATTATTATTATTATTATTATTATTATTATTATTATTATTACTATTTTTTAAATAAATATAGACTAAATATAGACCTCACTATAGTGTGACCATTATGCTGGCATTTAAACAAAAAATTAAAAAAAAATTTTTTTATTCATTTAAACAAATTTGTTTTTAAAAAATGTATTTTTTTATTTATTTATACAAAAAAAAATTTACCTCCACCGTTTTGTTCCTACTAGTGGACTATTTACTGTAAAGTATGTTGCTAAATTTATATTTCCATTTTAGTAGTTACTGATACGTTCATTTTTGTCAGGTATATTGTTTTCCTGTAGTCAAGACACGAGAAGCTCTGCTTTCAATTTAGACAGTGACAAGTCTTTAACAAGATCATTTTATTATCCTTAGGTTAACAGCTTTGGCTCGAAATTTCGTCCTTCCTATGTGTAATCTGGATCTGAGAACGGTCCAGGAACGCCATCAGTTGCACCTTCATCAACATCCTCGTCATCTTTGATAGAATCTACGCCATCATCTTGTGGAATGGTAATGGGGAATTCTTCGTCCATGACTGTCTAAACAATCTTGTTTTTGTTTTTTATAGTAAATCTTTGGCATGTTTACACTACAAAAATAACAATCTTCATGTTGATCTCTCGACTCCATCCATATTATAAGTGTCGCTGTTGGCTATTAAAAATGTTACATGTAAATCTCAATGATAAGTACATTGGATCATATTTTCTACATAGGATTATAATTTTGCATAATTGCATTCCTTCTATGTACATTATCACTGCTTGTTCCAGCTTCCTCTTCTCCATTCACATTTTTCAAACGGGTTACGTATTTATCCGCATATCAATTAATTTATCAAATAAATAAAAAATACTTAAATGCAATTTAAATTTAGTTAAAAAGTTTTAATAATTATTGGGAACGCGTGATGTGTGAAGCATTGCTGATAAGGTCATTAGATCAAAAGATGTGCAACGCGCTGTGACTACGAATGTATTAAATGTTTTTAAATAGTTTAAGTATGTTAAATCATATTTATGTATTGTTTTTTTTTAAAAATAACTTTTTTTAATATTATCAAAATAATTTAATTTATAAATTACATGATTTTTTTTAAAATTATAATATAGATAAAAAATTATAATATTTATATAAATAACATTTTAAAATTTAAAAGTATTTAAATATTTTTTAAGTGTTTATTTATTACAAAATTAAATTAATATAAAAAAATAATTTGTTTAAATTATAAGTTAATTCATAATATGTTTAGTTGGTTTTGTGTACCTGAAGATGACAATTATGATGTCGAAATATATCGTACGAAGAGTTTTTTTTTGGCACTATCTTTTAATTTAAAAAATAAATTTTGAAATATTTTAGTTTTCCAGAACTCATGGATAGGGATTTTAATAATTTTTTCAAAACATTGGCGAGAAGGAATTTGTATTGAGTCTTCATGTTTCATATAATAAGCATAGGTCTTGTGAATGGGTATTTTCGAAAGAAAAGACAAAAAAATTGTTTTGTTCAGGAATATCTCATTGAAAATGTCTCATACACATTATGTTTTGGAATGCAAAATGTGGACTCTGGATGCAATAAAAAAAAACAGGCTTCGTTATGTCTAAGAATAATAAATAACAATATGTCTGAAGAGTTTATTAATAAAAGGTAAACAATATATATATTAAATCAGTGGTTCCCAGAGTGGTCCTTACAGACCCCAGGGGATCCATGGTATCATTCATGGGGTCCTTGAAAAATTTAAATTGATTTCGGGTCCCTGAACAATTTCAGGGGGTTCGCGCAATGTTTAATATAAAATAAAAAATTTGTGACAAGTTTTTTTTATATGAAAGTAAAATAAATAACAATGAATAAATTAATATCTAATAAATACTTTTTATACGTAAGTATATTTGAATAAAATTGATATCTCTTAGATTTAAATTTATTTAAACAAAATTATATTCTTGTTTTTGTTGATTAAAAAAATAATATATCACAGTTATCAGTACAGTAACATTTGATAAGGATTTTTTAATTAAAACTTAAGAAAGGATTGAAAGTTTTTCTAACACAGATGTGTTTCTAAAGAATATATTAATAATGATTCTGTAAAAAAAAGTTAGAGATATTGTTGTGATATTATTTGATAATATATAGTTGTTTTAATAATTAGAAAGCGCATATTTAATTAATGAATAAACATTAATACTTTAGAGTTCTTATTTCACATGGCGTCACAAACTAGTTTGGAACTTGCAAAATTGATCTACAAGGATCCGGATATTTTCAATAGTCAAGATGTTGACAAATTTATCAAATATATGAAGAATTACGTGGAAGTTTTAAATATTTCACAATCGCTTCTTCATTGTAGAGAAATTGCAAGAAAATTATAAAGTGAAGAAGTCGGCGCTATCACCATTTATGAAATTATTCCAGCTATAACAATAGAGAGGGGAATCAATAAAAGATTGGTCTCGTCGTGTAAAAACTGAAGTGTCAAAATCGGAAATTGGTGATAAAACTTAAATTTCGATAGTTCTTTTTTTCAGAGGACTAACCAATCAAGGATATCGGTTTGGACTGGAACAGTTAAAACCAAAACCTATTGAAGAAGCAGTCTCAATAGTAATATCAGAAGTTGGGTATTGATAAACAATCAACACAAGAATCTGATGATTGACGTTTCCAAAATCTAAATAAGATTGAAGTAAGTATTAATCTGGTCGAAAAGTTCAAAGCAGAAATTCGCAGACTAATTAAGGTAATATTTGCTTTAAAAAATCAAAATTATAATAATTATAAAAAGGATAATTTTAATAAATTGATATTTAATAATAGCAAACATAATAGCAAAATTGATATAATATGCTATAATTGTAGAGAGAAAGGTCACATTGCTCGATTCTGCAAAAAGTTAAAATGTTTTAATTTTGGTGGATCACATTTGCAGCGTTTTTGTAAAAGAAATATAAAACAAGTCAGGCAGATGGACAAAGAGTTTTCCGATAGATTTGAAAACGAAAGCTCTCCTTCAGAGATTGTAAAATCATTAATCGAAGCAGATTGTAATATGATGACGAATGACGGTTTTAGTATGGTAAAAGGACGTAAAGATCAGAAGAATATGGAACGGAAATTAAATTTGGAAGATAAATGTGTTTAGTTTATCAACGGACAAGGATCCAGGCTTAAACAGTCATTAAGAGCTGCCGAGACAGTAATTACACAAAGGAGATCAGAAAATACTAAAAATAAACCATTAGTCGAATGTAAAGTCGAAAATGAACATTTAAAAATTCTTTTTGATACTGGCGCAGAACTCAATGTGATAAGTGAAGAGCTCGCTAACAAATTAATGACAGCAGACGATACAATAATTCTAAAAAAAATCATAGAACCGTATTAGATGTGCTAACGGGTCGATTATTAAACCTAGTGAGTTTGTGTTTTTGAAAGTGAACATAGAATCTGTGATGCTTATCAATACTTTGATGTGATACCAGGATTGTTCCCAGAAAGTTTTATAGGCATTATGTATATGAAGAAAGACAAAATATCAGTGATTCCAGAAAAAGATTGTATTTGTGTAAACGGCGTGGAGATACTATTCGTGTCTAACACAAACATCGAAACTTTAAACTAATAAAAGTCGGCTTAGCGCGTCCAAGTGCGGTAAAGTTGGAGAGACTGCGTTATCAAAAATACTATTAAGGTTAAAAGAAGCTGGATTAAAAATGGGTCCTGATAAGTATCAATTTTTAAGGAAGAATGTTAAATATTTAGGACATATTATAGACGGTAACGGAATTCGAACTGACTACGAAAAAATAGATGCTATAATAAATGGAAACGACCATCGTGTGATAAAGAATTACAGATGTTTTTGGGACTATGCGGATATTAAAGGCGTTTTAAAAAGGATTATGCAGATATTTCTCAACCATTATACAACATGTTAAAGAATGAGAATATTCTTGAATGGAATGAAAGAACAATTGTGGCATTTGAAAACTTAAAATGTGGTCTGATGTCACCTCCATTCTTAACGATTCCAAATAAAAATGATGCATTTACTTTGTATACAGATGCGTCCTTTGGAGCTGTGGTAGCTGTATTATGTAAATTCAGAATGGTCATGAAAAGATAATTACATATGCATCACTGAGTAATTCCCAAAGCAGATACTGCATAACTAGAAAATAGTTGTTATCTATTTATCTTTTTGTAAAGAAATTTAAGCATTACTTGTATGGACGACGTTTTACAGTGAGAACAGATCATCAGGCTTTAAAATGGTTGCTAAATTGGGATTTCCAAAACACATATAAATATTGTGTGTGGAAATCAGAACTAGAAATATTTGAAATGAATGTGGAAAACAGGAAAAGTAAAAAACACATTAATGATGATGCACTTTCTAGATTACCACCTTGTGAATAATATGTGTTGAAACACGGAGATCCACAGAAAAAAAAGAAATATAAAAATACACACAGACAGTTAATCTGAAATCTGTGCAGAACACGAAGAAGTTTTATGTTAAATGACAATCGATAATAAGATAAATCAACAAAAAGATGCAAACATTAAACTAGTGATCCAATTAATTCAAAGTGGAGTGACAGAAGAAAGAAGCAGTGATGAAAATTTTAACAAATTATGGAAGTAAAGAAAAGAGTTAAAAATTCGAAACAATACATTATATAATTTTAAAAACAATGTCTATAGATATGATGTTCCAAAAAGTAATACAAAATGTTTAGTCCAAATGATTCATGAAAATTAAGCCATATTGGGGTTGAAAAAACTGAAATGACAATGAAAAATGAATTTTATTGACCAAATTTTACAAAGGAAGTAACGGAACTGATTCAAAAATGTGAGTCATGCCAATTAAATAAAAGAACAAATGCGAGATAATGGCAGAATTGTTTGAAATTTGCGGTTGCTACTCACAAACATTGAGCCGGACACAAAGACTCTCCCTCAGGTTCATCCAAGTTATTGATTTATTTTGTATTTTAAAACAAAAGTTATAATTTCAATAAATACTTCTTCAACAAAATGTATTGTTTATATTTTATTTTTACGTCACCGTTTACCATTCAAGACAGCCAGATTATATTTTAAATATTTCTATTATGCTTTTGTTTAGTTTTTCCCCAGGGTCCTTGAGAAATTTTTGACAATGAAAAACGGTCCGTGGGCCAAAAATATTTTGGTACCACTGCACTAAATGTATGTCTACACCACATGCATCATTGGGATAATTAATAAATAATGACGTAATTCGAGGACTCAGACAATCAAAATAATCAATCAATCATAAACATTAATTGTAAAGATTACATATAGGGAACATAGAAATCAATTATCCCAATACAATTACATCCCATTCTAGTTTTAGCACAAACTGTAAAGCTCTGATCTAACTACCATTAATAACGTTTTGTTAATAACTTGAAAAAAGATTGTCGAGAGCAGTGAATTTAGTCTAAAGCGGATCTTGCGAAACTAGTGCAAGATTTCCTGAGTAGAAATTATTCCACTTTCCTAGAAAATGGTATCATTCACTGGTAAATCGTAGGGGAAAGTGCCTTTTAACAGAAGTTGGTTACACATAAAAATAAATCCATGCTTTTGCTTATATATTTTCAAATCGATTAAAAGAATCACACAAAATTGGCTCTGATTTAAATTAAAGAAAAACACTAATCAAAAATATTTATTCAGCTACAATGTATTTCGACAGAATTTCTGGCTTCGTCTTGAACTTTAAACTATTTAGATTTGTTATTTAAACAAATTTCTGCTTTTAAATTCTCAAATTATTTTGTCAAAAATAAAAAATCTTGTTTTTGTAAATCACAAATTCTACATATATTAAAAAAATTGATTTTCAAATATTTTACAAAACCGAGACTTTAACAAAATTTAAATATAACTTTCAACAAAATATTTTAAAACTTTTTTAACAAAACTATTTTACATTTAGTTTCATCCTTCATCAAAAAATAGCGCTTAATTCCATAAGTCGACTGTGATCGAAAACTTGAGAGCGGAAATAACGGGTAGTCATTCCAATATTTGTGGTATAAATTGACATATAAATTGAAAACCAAGATCGGAACAAAATCTAAGTAGAACTTGAAATCCACTTATAAACACAAAATTAATTTTGCTTATATAGTTCAATTTTTGTAAATACAAAGTTTCACTCCATTATCATTTATATTTATATGAGTCTAAGGATTTTTATCTACACTACGTAAATATTCCATAATTATAATTCATAATTTTAATTAATAATGTTAATTCATAATTTTAATAAAGTAATAAAAATATATTAAAAATAAAATATAAATAAATTGCAATATTAATAATATATATTAATATATATTATATATAATAATAATGAATAAAATTTCCGTGTTATATTTATTGCCTATTATTTATATTTTATTGGCATCTGCAATGTGGCATTGCGCCAAATTATTGTGTCAATTACATAATGAATTTTTGTTTATCTAAGCTGACTAGTCAAACTTATTTTATAATAATTTTCTCTTTTTATATTATCCCTAGATTATGACTATTATATCTGATATTAGGATTTGTTTGAATCCGTGAAACAAATTGAGAAGAAATTCACTTTAAATTGTAGTGTCAAATCTTGAATAATGAAATTTGTTTTGCCAGTCTCAAATATCTACACGTTGAAGGGTCATGGAAATGGTGAAGATTTGTTTACTTACGTTAATTAAGTGAATCAAATTTTAATCAAATGAACAAATAATTTAAGGTTTTTCTGTATTAATAATTTGAATTTATTATTTTCATTTAAATTGACTCGATTTCTTTCTAATTTTTGTTTAAATATACTCTAAAGTTAAATTTAACCAAATATTTATGTCGCTCAAAATACTAAATCAAAAGAATGTTCAATAATAAAAATAAAGATGTAATAAAACAATAATAAATCAAATTTATATAAATAATAAAACAAGCCACTTATATAAACTTATATTTTACTTTTTACTTCGCCAGAAGCTTTCTTATCTCGGTTTAATCAAGAGATGTTAACTAACCTTGTCAAAATGCGTTTCTATGGGCATGTCCGAATATATTTCTCCTACTAAAATTGATTTCCTTTCTTTATTTTTATTGTTGGTTGTCTTTTTAAATAGTCCTTAATCCGTAAAAGTTGTTTTTCACAAGATCTCAAGAAATATTTAACTGGTCCTAGCAAACAATAAAATAGAGAAAATATGCATAATGTTGTTTTTTGTTTTAATTTTGATCTCCAAAAATTACAGAAATATTCATTGATAAATTTCAATGACATTTCTAAAATGAATCGGAAATTTATGAATAATTAATCTCCATCATTGTGTCAAGCCTGGGAAACCAATTTTTTGAAACATAGAATAATTCTCTGAATCCTTTAGAGCCTCAGCCTATCTAGGCAACAGTCTGTGGATGTTCACGCAGCAGAATCAAACGACCATACAGGGAATACGGACATAAAATCTACAGACTACCCAGATGAATTCACAACCAACACAGAAAACTCTCTCCCTAGCAAAACAATTATATATCCAGTGCCTTTGACTGATTCTCAGCACACAGTTGAAAAAATCCAACAAAACAAGTATTTTGATAATAGTTTTTTTTTCAAAATTGATCACTTGAAATTCTCTGTTTTACAGGAAATACAATGAGGAGAAAAATTGCCATTCATCATATGTTCGCACTGAAACAATAACATCCCAATGTTGTGAGCAGACGCACTATCCTTCATCCTCGACTCTCATTGGTAAGCATGCATCTACTGAAAGAAACCCAGCTCTCTGCAATAAAATCTCTGATACCAGAGAAGCAAAATTTCCCAGTTCTATATCAAAAATAGTAAATGAACAATCCAACAAACAAACAGCTCATACAACAACTGTTTCAACATCAACACCAAATAAAGTCTCGTCAGAAAATTTCACTGCCTACACTAGCTACAGTCGCGCTGCAAAAAACTCTCTTCTTAATAAACTATGTATACAATTGCAGGTTCCAACTCACATTAAAAATAGAAAATCACTCATCAATGAAGAAATTCTCCTCGTAACTCAAATTAAAAGACAACATTTGAAAGACTTTGTTCAGATTCAAAATGTGGAATTACAGCTGAATCATTTACGTAATATCGAAAAACAGCAAATGACAGAAATCCAAGACAAAATGGCAGAAATACAGAACGCAAAATCCGGTTTGTCTTATCCTCGTTTGTCGAAATCTCGCTACATTCCAAATTACGTTTCTAATACGGATAGTAATTATTATTATTACGCTCCGCAACGAAATCACTATCGCTACCCATATCCTCAATACTATTACCAGAATCCATATCCGTATCGGCAAGATCAAATTTACAAATGCGATCCGAATTACGACGATCAGAGATCAACTTATTCCATTCACTCCTCTCCACAATGCCTTAGTTATGGGGGTTCCTATCCTCGAGAACTAAAATATAATCCTTATTACTACATTGATGCTCCGGCAACAACCTCAAGAAACTTTTCCCGATCTACCGATCAAATAGCGATGCATAATATCCCAAATTATCCCATGGAAATGTCTCACTCCGATCAAGGTCTATTTAATATGACATACAATTACCCATATAAAATGAACGACCGCTTTGCCTTTAACATTGATATAGAATTGATGCAAAAAGAACAACGAGTTCTTGAATTGGAAAGAGAAATTGAGTTGAGGAAACGACAAATTGAAGAAACAATAAGATATCAGGAGGAATTGTTACAATTAGCCGAGCTAAATAACGTCAACGTAAATGAATATAAAAACAATTACGTACAAAATAACAACCAGCCAATGATGGATTACGATGTTGTCAATGAATATTACGTCAACGAGAAATGTCAACCAAGGCAATATGCGGATGAACTAATGAATCCTTATTATCCATACGACGATTTGCCACCAAATCACCAACAGTTCGCCAGTTATTACGATAACCTTTATCAACAGAATGAACCCAGGGATAGTATTTGTTACGCGGAGCCAGTATTCCATCAGGATCCGTATTATTCACAGCAGTATCTCCAAAATGTAGAGGGGTCGAATATTTACGGAAAACATCAGGAGACCAGCACCGGAAATACTTTCGACCAACAACAGCCAAGATACTCATCTAAGTCGTATGCAACCGAAAAAAGACCGCTGGGTAACCCATCAGCTCATGACCAAATTGATTACATCATGCAAACGGATAAAGATAATGATAAATCTCATAATATTTCTAACCACAACAACAACCACAGCAGCAATAATAATAATAGTAATAATATTATTATTAATAATAATAGTAATATGATCATTTATAAACAAGTGCGACCATTGTCTGGTGAATACGAAAATGTGGCACCTTTAGGTAGGTTTTGATTTCACAATGTGTAATTTCATAAATTTTTATATTAAATTACGATAAAATATTTTCCTCTTTTAATACTTTAAATCATGCTATTTTTATCAGGGTAAAATAATAATAATTATAGTAATAATAATAATAATAATAATAATAATAATAATAATAATAATAATAATAATAATAATAATAATACTTTCGAAAAGTAATTAATTAATTAATTAACAATTCTAATTCTCTCGTGCCAAAGTTCTTGTCTAAAATCGGTGTTAACATGAACAAGTATTTTTACCATAACTATTTATCTGCATTTCTCATTTTCATTTCTCAATATCTTTTGGGTTTCGAGATAAATTTTGTTAGATATCTGATAATTTTTATTTAGAGTATTATTTTATTATATTATTATTCCAAATCATATTAAAAAAGGATATTACTGACATTTTAAGTGCCCAAAAAAGACTAAGAACTGAAATTACCAATTAACGGTTTTGTGAAAAAAGTCAATTGATTTATCTTTACTTCTTTTATTTACGATTTCAATTACTGTACATTTAGTTATTGACTATAAATCAGTGTCTTTATTATTTAACTAATTAATTAAAATTAGAAAACTAAGAAAGTATGGCGAAGTTTAAAATTAAAAAAATATTATTAAATTTTATAATTTTCTTGCATTTAATAATTGGATTTTTTCACTCTCCGGGAAACCTTAAAACGACAAAAAACATATAGAAATATAACATTAATAAAATGATATTTTAAAAATCAATTTTTTATAATTAATATTAATTATATTGAAATAAAATAAAATTTATTGAATTCTAATTTTTTTTTTCAACCACTTGAAAATGGGAATAAAAAAAATTATTTATAACTTTTAAAAAGCCAGAAATTCACGAAACAATTATTTATGTTATCAATGATTTATGTAAGTTGTCTGATCTGCATATATGAATAATATATATTATTTATTTTTTTTTTGCTCATTGAGTATTCGTTTCTATTTGTCAAATGAAGTGATTAAAACAATAAATTCATTCCTGTAAATCTGAAGAAAATTATTTCTCTCGGATGTCTGGGTTCTTTTGCTGAATATTAAATTATCTTTATCCTAGTAATATTTAAATAAAAATTCAAGGCAAATGATGATGAAAATATTCTCACAAAATAAAGTGAAAAATAAAGTTGTTTCAAAGAAATTGGATTTTTCATTTATTTAAAGACTTTTCTTAAATTTTCATAAAATTTTTTCTTTATTATTTTTAATGACTACCATTGGAAAGATATATATTCATAGATCACTTGATTGTCTATATATTGCGTAAGGTAGGATCTATTTCTTTTAGGATTGATGTTCATATCTCTACAAAGGTATAGGCGAAACTCGCTTAGGGCTCAAGATGCGTTCCTGAAAAAATAGCCTTTATTAAAACAGCGTTAATGGAATCAATGTTTGTACTAAAATATCGGGTTTCGTTCCTTTTTAATTTTTGAATTATTAAGGCAAATTTTAAGAATTAAAACAAAATTTGATGTCATAAAATTTTTATAAGAATATTATGTTTTTCATTTTAACTGCAAAATAAATTAAAATTCAATAAAATAAAAAACATATAAAAAAACAGATTACACAATGTACGTGGATGAACATAAATAATATTTTTAATTAATTTTTCTTTAATAAAGTTATCTAAATTTGATTGCGTTTATATTTTTCTTTTTTCTTTTAACAATTCTAAATAGGGCGATAGTATGTTTATAATGCCTCGCTGTATGGAAGCAGACATTTCGAAGTTGAGATTATTTGTGAATAAATTTTCGAAAAAATTTTGATGATGGAAAATTTAAAACAGGACTAACAGAGGTAGCGTTTTACAAGGTATACTCGTATTTTAAATAAAGTATGGCCCAATTTGAATTCCTAGTCACTTATCATTTTGTTCGAGCAAATGGTATTATTTTAGATGGTCTTTCATACATATCTAATTGAAACATGCTCTAACTGCCCTTAAAGATATATATCTGTACAATATGATAAATGTAAAAATGAATACGTATTTGCAAATGAAATTCACATAAAATGCTGTCAAACTTCCTTAAATTTATCGTCTTGAAATTGTTCGAAACACAAAATTTCCTTTTGTTATCAGGTGTAAAATTGAACCTAAGATACTTCTTAGATATGGTATTTACCAATAAATACATTTTATGGCTCATGTTACTTGCAATTAGACTGTAATCGTTTTTTCTGAAATCATAGTTAATAATTAAAATTAAAATTCCAAAATATATATTTAATAACATGATTATTTAAGGAATCTTTATTTTTCAGATTATTTAAATATCTTTTCGAAGCTTCGATAATTCTTTTAATGAGCCATGATTCCAATCATACATTTCAACATAATATATTATTTTTTTGATATTTAAATTGTTTAAATATCATTTGTTTTAAATAAATTTTGGAATTAGATTTATGTCAACAATTGAAAAGTTTATAACTGATAACCACGCAGAAAATATCGATGTGGTTACAAGAAGCCAAACAAGAGGATTTTTTAAATCGCTATCAAAACAGGCTTGCAACATTCTTGATTTTTATGTACGGAAGTTCGATTGAAGCCCAAAATTGGATAAAATATATTACCGAATGGCTGCAAGGCGAAAGTCAAAATTTAATTAGTGCTTTTATTATAGCGTTGAAAGATGAAGCTATGGTGTTATGAAAGTCTGCTAGAAACAGTTGATCAACATAAGAAATTTGAGATTAGAGTCCGAAATTTAGTTAAAACCGTATATAATTCAGGAATGAGTGAAGAAGGCATTGTTCGAGATAATATTGCCAATAAAGTACGGATGATATTGAAAAAATCATATACCTCATGCATACAGATGTAAGAAGTTAGATCAACAGCTAAAATATTTGAAAATATTACACTATCAATATCCGAGAGTAGAAATACTAGCGAAATTCAAGTAAATAGTTACACTTATGTGGTAAGAAGAAATAAAATTAATAATCAAGAAGATGTCAAGTCAAAAAATAATACAAACAGGTATCAACAATATAATTTATTGAAACGTTCCCAATATTTTCAAGACGACAATAAATATACTGCGATTGCTAATGAAAATTATAATAAAGATATGCCAAGAAAGCGACAAGGGTGTCATTGAAAAGTTTGGCTAGAAAACTATACGATGAAAGCCGTGGAATAAAACCACGGAATAACTAAGGTAAGTGTTTTTGTTGCAGAGAAAGTGAGAATAGACGTTATCAGTGTCCAATGAAAAATAAATTTGTATTAAGCAAAATTACTCGTTACTCGTTTGGAAGATGTCATCTGCTGGGTAACCACAGACCGCAAATGAGATGAATTGTTGCATGTATTTATCAAGAAGACAACAATGAGGAAAACTTTGATGATAATAATTTATACGCTAGTGAGGAGAGAACAATTGAACCTGAAAGAAAACATGGTAAAAGCACTGAGGATTTATTGCCTTCATTTCGTAAGTAGAATTAAGCAATCGAATATAGAAAGAAAACAAAATGATATAAAGAGGGATGTTATGAGACGATAGATGGAAGGAAATAGAGTTTAATGACAGTAAATGGAGTGGATCTTGAAATTTTGCGGGATTCAGGTGTTTCTGTAACAGTAAGGATCAGATCATTGTGTGAAAAGTAAGGAAACCAAGCGTCGATGAGAGCATAATTACTCTTTTGGGAGCATTTACATCCGGAAACAAAACGCCACTAGTGAGCACTATTGTCATTGTGGACACAATGGAGTTATTTGGAATCAAACTTTTAGAAATAAATAATATTAAAGCAACTTTAGTTAATCAAAATTATTCATATTTGGAAAGAATAAAGAAAGCAATGTCGTTTATATACAAAGGAAAAATCCAAAGGTTGAAAGGATCTTAATAAAATTTGGGAATATATTTATGTTGTCAAAATTTGATCTTGGGTTCACAGACCTAGGGCCAATTATGCACGTCCCTACAAGGCAACCTATGCATATGGAAGGTAAAATAGAGGTTTTGGTAAAGGACCTAATAAAAGCTGAAGTGATTCGTAAGTGTAAAAGGGCTTGTAATGCCCCGTTAGTTATTGTAGCTAAGAAAGATGATGGAAGTGTCAGAATGTGGGTTGACAACAAAGACCTCAGTTCAATTACAGAAAAAGAATCATTTCTTATGCCAGACACTCGATTCCTGTTAAATCACTAAGCAAATTCAAAATGAATTTCCTCAGTAGACTTTAGAAAGGTATATTACAAAGTTGTGATAGTTTCAGAAATACAAGAGTTTACTGTCTTTAGTACTAAGGAAGGACAATTTTGTTTTGAAGGTTACCATTTGGGTTAGCAACAGCACCAGCTACTTTTCAAATACTGATGCATACTCTCTTGTAAGACATTATTTTTAAAGGATTTATAGTATATATTGGATGATATACTTATTTATGGAAAAACAATAGAAGAACATGATGTAATACTTGAAGCTATGCTAACAAGAATTCAAAATTCAGATTTAAAGATCAATCCTGAGAAATGTGAGTTTTACAGAAAGAAATTGTTTTTCTTGTGAAGAAGGGATTCATTCAAATGTTAAAAAAGTTAGAAGATACTAAAAATGTGGAAAACCCATTTAAGGACCTTTTTAGGTATGACAAATTTCTATAGAAGATTCATAAAGGATTATGCAAAGATCACAGCTTCTCTTTATGCAGCAATTAAAGGATGCAAAAAAAAGATTACCAGGTCGAAAGAATGCGATGATGCTTTTCAGATTTTCAAAAAGGTAATGTGTGGAGACCCAATTTTAGATTATATAAGGGAAAATAGAATTTTCATTCTCGACACAGATGCCAGTTTTTGAGCAATAGGATCAGTGCTAAGTCAGCTCAAGGAAGACAGTACCGAAACAGTCATATCATATGGGTCTAGACACTTATCAGCTCATGAATAAGGATACTGTGTCACGAAAAAAGAATAAGTCGTCATACCTGAATACGTTAGTTACTTCAAACAATATTTACATTGAAAAAAATCATGGCGCGAACAGATCACAAGGCATTAATAATTCTCAATACTTCGAAGAAAGCAATGTCCACAATTTCAAACTTGGATGGAGAATTTATCAGAATACGATTTTGAATTAAAATACCGTAAAAGTGAAGATCATTCAAATGCTGATGGATTATCTAGGATCAGCGGAATGTTGTGCTTGCAGTGTTAAACAAGACATGATTCTATATCCCAATAAAGAGAGATATACTTTGAACCCATTTAAAGTTTGAGAATAAGTTGAAAGCATTTCGTCCCCAATACTTTTAATCATATGTTTTACCAGTTAAAACTACAATCACAAATGCCAGCTATTCTGAAAGAAACCTTTGAGAAAACCAGCTACTAGATGGTTCTATTAGATTTAGATTTATGTCAACAATTGAAAAACTTATAACTCTTAATATTAAAGATTACTTAAATTTTTAAAATTTCAACTATCTTAAAATAACTTAGTTTGAAATTATTATACTAACATTTCACAGCTCATATAAAGTTTTTCATCATTTCATTATTTTTAATATTTCTGGTTCAATGTTTCTAAAGTTTTTACTCATATTATGAGTCATATATAAGGAAGTTAACATTGTTTTACCTGTGACTAAAGACTTTTTTACAAAACCATGTATAGGTTTTGGTTTTGAAGTGGGATTGTGTAAAATTTATAGTGCAAATGACTGGGTTTGAGTGAAAATATACCTTGCTGCGGTTTTTCCTTTGGATTCTGCTTTTCGCTTTATTTTTTTAAAGTTGGCATCAGTTTACATTTCTCATGTCTTTAATTATCATTTTTGCTGGATTTACAAGATCTATACATTGAAGAATTTAAAGATTTAGTCCTGGATCAATTAAATCTGTACAAAACAAATTGTTTGAGTAATCCTATTGAAGCTGCTCACGAAATTGCCATCCCCAAATGTTGGAATCGAATTATTTCTGATTGGATTTCCTTATAAATTTTCACCCTTTTTCTTCGAACATAACGTTCTGAATGGATAATTCAAAATAATTGTAACAATTTATAAACAAATTATCCTAATCAACTCAATTATACACTTATAAGACAACTTATTTGTCGGTTTCTCTTAGATTTGAGTTATTGATGCAAAATTAAAATGATTAAAAACAATAAATATTTTTCACTTTTTCACAAATAAATAAAAAAAATGTGACAAATTAATTATTAAATTCTATTTATAAATTTTCTTTGTGAACGAAATTTTCTTTTAAACATAAATTTTATAAACATTACCAATTTATTGTTCAAAATCGATTCGATTTCTTCGTGTCCTTGTGCAATTGTTTTAAATAATTACATATTGTTGTTTCCAAGGTTACGTAAATTTTCATTTATTTTCGATAAGAAAATAATTCTCGTTGAAACTCAAATGATTGTTGTTGTTGTTGTTTTTTCATTGAAATAATGAAATAATTTCTTTCATAATTTGCGTTATAAATTCGTTTAGGCGCGTTCGACAGTAAATAATTTGAATTTTTAACATAGAACGATTTTATTACCGGATTATTCAATCCGATATTTTATTTAGCTTATTTTTCTGTTAAATTGAAAAATGAATTTTCTGAGATGAGATTTTTCTTATTCATTTCCAATGAAAAAAATTGTTTGTCAATAAGTTTTACTAGCGAAAAAATCTTGAAAAAAACAAAATGTTTTTGAGTGTGTTTGTAAAGTAAAAAAACATTGTTGAATTGTGAGATTTTTGCAGCAGCGTATCTAAAGCGTTTGGTGTAGGGGATAATATTCATATTTTACGCCCCCCCTAATTCTACAAACCAATATTTTATCAAACTACTTAAAATCCAAACTTGTTTTGTAATTTATTTTAATTAATGTATTTAAATAAATGACAATATAATGACAATATAATTTATACTTGAATTTCTTATAACTCAATCGGTAGCCATTGTCAAGGAATCTTTTGATGAAGAAAGTAAATCGGCGTCTATGAAAGATAAATGTGTAAAGAATGAGTTCACAGAAAAGTGTAAAGTAAATTACCCAAGCCTCATATCGGCAAATTTATCTTTGTTGGGATTAAGATCTCGAATTTTTGAATAAGCTTCAAATTTAAATTAGTTATAATTTAGTTATATAATTTAGTTATAATTGTAAGTAAAAACTATTTAAGATAATTTTCCAAGTCAATTAAGATGAAATTTAAATTGAATAATTATTAATGCAATGATTTTTAAAGTAAATAAATTGGCATTTGTTGAAATTTAAAAAATATTGTGAGCGGCGTAAAAAATTTCAGTCAGGCGATAAAGGAGGTGCGTAAAATGCGTTTTCATTGTGATAAAAAATTATGAAGCACTCATGCTGCAGTTAGTAAATTTTTAAAAGAATGAGTAATATAGTTCATTTATTTTGTTGTCATTATTCATAGTAAAATCCATCCAACCAACAAGCAGATTAACAATTCCTAACCAGCTTGCAAAATAGCAGAGTACCCTAGTAAAAATGAAAGATTAAAAGTAACAGCAATTTAATACATTTTTAATTAAATTTTTATCTTTAATTGGAAACGATTTTTTATCAAAAATATGTGAATAAGAAATCTAAAGTTATCAAGCCCATACTCTGAGATTCATAGGATTTAGTAAGTAGTATATGGTTATGTTTCATTCTAGCTATGTCTCATTCCGTCAATAAAGTTTTCAAAAAGCTATGTAGGTCAAGTTAAAATTTATCAAATACTTTCAAAGCAATAACAATTTCCAACTTTTAGTCATTTCACGTTTTTAGTCATTATTAATCAAACTAATCAATAATTTTACTTTGGCTTATGTGATCAGTTCAGCTCATACTAGTTTGGCTATGAATTTTCTTTGTTTTAATGTTAATTAAAATAAAATGAACATTTTATTTCCCGTAGATTCTGACAGTGTTGAAAATGAAATGAAACAGGAATCTTCTCTGCCATCAATTAAGATTAATCAAAAAGTAAGTTCATATTTTTCTACATAACAGAATGTTTATCGGTGCCTCAGAAAATAGAAATTGTGAAACCAAATAAGAATTACAATTTTCCAACTAAACGACTTTTATTGATGAGAGACTCGAAAGAGAAAAATCTGAGAGGTAAGTCACAATAGCTATTATTATGATTATTGTTTTGTAAAAATTTTTTATGTTTTATTTGTTTTATTGACAACTAGAACAAACTAAAATAAAATATAAATGATTATTTTTGTTTAATTGATTTTTTATTTTAATGATTATTAGTTATATTTTTGTAGCACTGACGTTCAGATTTTCTCCTGAATACTTTTCTTCAGTGTGACTTTTTCTTATTTAGAGCAAAAATAACTGATAAGGACGCCATATTGATACTTATGGCTGACATTGCAAACTTTGAATGTGTCTCATTAAAACAACCCATGTTTTTCTTTATCTACTTATTGTAAAATAAACCAAATTTACGAGATTATGTTTACAAATATTGTTTAGCGGGCATTAAAATAGTTTATTGGTGTTATACATCTTTTACTTGAATTCGTAGTCGATTATTTTTTTAATTGCTTGTTTATATGTAATAAAAAACAACTTTTTTTCGGATAATTTTATTCATATTTATAATAAAAAGTGAATTAAATAAATATATATATATATTGTTGTGGAATAAAGTATGTTGTTAATTTTTTATATTTTGTTATGTTATTGTATTTATTTTAACAATGGTTTTTTGTTTAAATAATCTATTGTAAATAGTTTTGGAAAGGCAGTTGAATATAAATTTTGGAAAGGGAATTATTTTCGAATTTGAAAAGTATTTTTCCTACGACTTATATAATAATATGATAAAAGAAATCGAACAAATCTTAAAAAATGCTTCTCGCCCTAAACCGATCAAAGATGTAAAGAAAGTAAATTTTAAACCAGAGCTTTACCACGAAGAAAATTATGAACCTTTAAAAGTACTGGCTAAATATGTTTTACTTTTGTTCCCTGATGTAATTGCTTATTCATCATCGGATTTATTAATATCTATCTTGATAATCGATGAGCTGAGTCGACTAATGGTTGGTTGGCAATGAACCTTGAAATGAACCGATTCAATTTTTCTCAGAATTGGCTAAGTTAGTTCCAAAGTTTGTGCTTGATGAAAACCTTTATTTATCGCACGGTAGGCAGAACCCATTGGTAAATCATTATAAACAATCAAGGGAAATATTTCAATGAGAGTTGGTGAGAATTTCTTTCAACTCGGTTTATTCGTTTTAATATTTTGACATAACCGTGTCGGCAAATTCTTTATCAAATTTTCAATATATAAAAGTATTTTATGTTGCGGATTAATATTAGAAAGTAATATTGTATAAATTTTACTCTAAAGAAAACATTTCATCAAATATGCAATTCACCATAAAAATTGGGGAATTTGAAACAATAAAATAATTCATTTTTCATGCAACTTTTCTTATTGTCAAACTAATTATGAATAAATTACAAAGGAAACGGAGTGGGGATGAGAATAATTGGTGGCCAATTATGTTCAGACGGACATTTGGGGGCATTCATTGAACAGATATTTCCAGGAAGTGTCGCCGACCGACTTCAAGATCAAATAAAAGAGGGCAAGTTTGAATTATTATTATTATTATTATTATTATTATTATTATTATTATTATTATTATTATTATAATTATTATTATTATAATTATTATTATTATTATTATTATTATTATTATTATTATTATTATTATTATTATTATTATTATTATTATTATTATTATTATTATTATTATTATTATTATTATTATTATTATTATTATTATTATCATCATCATCATCATCATCATCATTTAGGAGATGAACTTATTGAATGGAATGGTGTATCTTTAGTTGGTAAAACCTTTGAAGAAGTAAGGTCAATTTTGAAAAATGATTCTGATGAAATTGAGTTTTTAGTGAGGGTGTAAGTATTTTATTTATTTATGATTATTATTAATTTGCCAAACTTATTTAATTATTAATATTATATATATATATATAATTAAAAATACTAATCATTATTATCTTTGATGACAAGGAAAAATGTGTTTAATAATAACTTTTCAATTAAGAAACATCACAATTTATTTCAATTTAATTATCAATTATTTATTGGTTTTATAACTGAACAAGAGCCATGAGTAAATCAGCTGAAATTCATCTGTTCTTTGTTTGTATCAACTATTTGATTATTAGTTAATAAATTTGTAGAATAAATGCAAATTAAAAACGTTATTTCAATATACAACTAAATGTGAAATTATTAGATATTTATTTCGTAAATTAAATTGAAAGCTCTTTTTAATATATTAATTTTATAATAAATTTATTGAAATTTGTTTAAATACTATGATTTTTAATAAATTAAAATTTTTATATTAAACATCATACTTATATAAAGAGTTTTTTCATTAATTATATATACATCTGTAGTATTTGCAAAATATTTAAATTGTAATGATAAAGGATGTGTCGTAAATTTGTGTTAAATTTAACGTTATTAAAACAGTGATTAGTATTCGATGATTGCAGAAATAAAAAAAAACATCGGAAATTGTTACAAATTTATCAACACTCATCATACTTCTAAATAAATATACCATTTTTAGAGTTTGTCTGTTTTCAGTTCAACCTCAAAATGGTTATGTTATCTGTTTATAGTAGCTTCATTTTGATAAATGGTGCATAAAAAAACGTTATAAAAATTGCATAATTTTAAAGTAAAATATATATATATATATTGTAAATAAAATATCTAAATATAATTGCATTAACTGAAAACTATTTTTAACACAAATAAACCTGTAAAATAAGTTTAAAAAAAATTTAACACTCTTATTTTTATATAAAATTACATAATAACTACCAGTAATTTTATATCATTTAGAACTTCAGAAAATATTTTGACAATCAAAAAACTGTCCCCATTTACATTAGTTTTCAGGGCCTTCAAAAACCTTAAAATATGTAAAATAAATTCTATAATAAAATGAATTTTTCCCAAGAAAAAATAGAGAAAATATTTATTGAATGCATTTATTATTTTTATTGTATAAATAAAGTTATAAAATAGTTTTTTCAGCTTTAATTCTGTTTTAAATAATTATTGTGCAAAACCATGCATATAGGATGTTAAAGAATGTCAGACTTGTCGTTCTCTTACAATTCAAAAATAAACTCGTCAAATAGGAGTGTATATAAATAATATTAGTGGATCAGATCACCACTTAATATTGTGATTCTATACAATACATCAGTAAAACTTTATCTTGGCACTTAACTTGTTAATATCCCAATTTTATTAGTAAAATTTGACATAATTCTTTTTTATTCGTACTTTGTCCGAGACAAATGAAAATTTTATACTAAGAGATATCTACAAATAATATAGACTATATTTATAAATAGAACAGTCAAAAAGTTTTGCACCATTAATATGACTTATATTTTATTGCTTTAAAGTTTTTTTATGTAATATAAAATTAATAAATTCAATTATACATTTGCTTTATTCATCAATTACAAAAATACTTACTTGGTCACTTTTAATAAGTCATTTGACACATAATTCATTAAAACTACAAATGATTATATTATTTGAAGTGACTACTATTTGTAATGACTATAGTGCTTGAGGTAATCCAATGATTATGTGACTGTCACTGATCAATTTAAATAATTAATTGCTCGATTTAATTAGGCTTTATTTTCACCTTGTTTTCAATTTTCATTTATTTTGTTTATAAAACATTTTTCTGCTCTTGTTGTTTTTATGAACTTCTTTGCAAATTTGCAGTCATGCGTATTTATGTTCTGATTCTGGCTCAAAGTGCTCCCACTCAAGAATTAACTCCTTACAATATATACAGCTTTTATTTATATCACATAGAGATACAAGAGTTAATAAGAGTTTTGTTTCAAGTTTATTTACGTATTTCCAAAAGGTAGAGAATACCTTCTGTTCTAACATATTGGCCAAAAATTCAAATTAAATATGTCAAAGTTTGAATCGAGTTTATTAATTAGTTTTTCTTTGCTTTCGTTACTTAAGA
The DNA here is from genome assembly GCA_022537955.1 of Schmidtea mediterranea. NCBI lineage: Eukaryota > Metazoa > Platyhelminthes > Tricladida > Dugesiidae > Schmidtea > Schmidtea mediterranea. The sequence goes on from CM039679.1 coordinate 127,537,326, forward strand.
TTTTTCTCTAGCTCTTTGTTGTATATGTTGTCTATTTTTTATTTTGTTTAGATGTGTTATAACCAATTTCCCTTGTTATTATAACGTCATAGTGAGATAATTTATGGCTATCTCATAATTCCAAAGCTTTTGACTAAGTTGTCCTCAACTATTTATATTTTTTTTAATTCTTTAATTTATTATTGTGAATGTCTATTTTGGTATTATATTTAATTATTTCTGCATTTTAATGACTTCAATAAATTTTGCAATTATCAATTAAAAAATTGAATAATTTCTTAGTCTAGTAAAACAAAAAAATTAACAGATAAGTTTAAAAATACAAGCTATTTTATTTATGTTGAATAAAATAAAGCTAATGTTTTAGATACTTAAAGAAAAAAATAATTTAATGAAAAATATTTATTTTGTATTTTACTTCCATCTCTTCTACAAATCAAACTATGAAAAATTCCTTTCAAATATCGTGACTTAATTTTATCAGATAAATCCGTTGATAATTAATTTGTTTTGATTAAAGCTGAAACTTTCAATTTAAAATATAGATGAAAAAACGTTTATTCAAACAAAGTAATTTAATTTTTTTAATTAGTATTATTATTAGAATAAAAATAAATATTTAGGATTTTTACATTTTAATTAATTTTCAATTAAAATACCCTTTTTAAAATCAAAGTATACTAAAAACAGAACATTTTGGAAAAAAATCAAAATTTTACATTTAAAATACTAATTATTCAATAAACAGTTAAAAAACTACCATATATGTTTGGTCAGTGATGATCACCTTTTACGTATAGTTGGGTTACTAAATGGTTTCGATGAGAATGCAATTATTTTTGACTCTGCGTTTCCTTTATTAAAACAATATGACACAATCCATTAGGATTTACTGTTGACCCAGAAATAACAATATTCAAATTTCAAAAAACAATTGTCACAATTATATCGCAAGTTCTTTTTTAGTTTGATCTTGACAGGCGACTCTTTAGGCTACATATTCAAACTCGTTTATCTTTTCAATTGCATTTTTATTAATTTTTACACTATAATTATTTTTTATCTAAAAGTATGGGATTACTGATTACACTAAAAAATATGACTTCTGAATATCATATTGTAAATTGAGCTCGTTTGAAGTAGACGAGTTTATTTTTTTCATATAAAACAAATAGTTGCACTTTATAACTAGAATATTACTTAGATATATGGAGAAATTGCGGTATAGTCAGAAAGGTATTTCCTTTGTGAGATAGATAAGCTAGATCCTGTATCTACGAGAAATTTGAGTATTCGAAGGTGTTGTAATCATCTTTATTACAAGTAAAACAAGAGTTAAGGGCAATTGGATAGTATCTTTGGACGCTAGAAGTGGTGGCATAATTAGTTTTTGAATTTGGTAACAGTTTCTTTCCGAAGTTTGCGCACCCTTCTAAACATTTTTAATGGCTTTGGCGCCAAACCTGTCATGGTATATACATTTTTTTAGCACTTGGCAGGTTGGTGCTTTATTACGTCAGTTGCAACCAATGTGACGAAAACATGCCTTAGGTATATATTTTTATTATACCAGCTACTGTGCCACTTTTGCTCGATTCTGACAGGTGGCATAGTGACGAGATTTGAATGTACTTTAAATATTTTATTTTTTATTAGAAACTATTGAATATAAATAACTTTTGGAAAAATTTTTAAATTGAGTTAGAACGAAAATTGCTTTTGGTCTCTCGTATTTAATGAAATTTTAAGTTTGTCTCTGAAAAATCAGTCATTATTCATTGATATCATTTAGAGGCCCAGTGCCAAAATCAACCGATACATCGAAAAGTAGCTCAGAAATCCCAGATGAAAATCAAGTGAAAAACCTATCATCAACTTTTGAAAACATGAATGTAAAGGAAACTGCCAACCCAACCCAATTGTCAAGTGAGTTGAGCTACTTTGAAATAATTCAATTGTATTTCAACTGGTGATATTCAGTGAAAAAGGACAGTGCATACAAAACCGACGAAAACATGCCTCATGCGTCCTTTAATGAATCGTCGTCTCACAGAAGGACTCAGTCAATAAAACGACAACGCGCTCAAGAATACGAAATGAAAACATCGACGACGACGACTCAAAATACTCAAAAGTCTCCTATGAAAAAATCTTCAATTAGTTAGTTGATTGTGAATGATTTACAATAATTATGATGAGGATTTTATTTGTTTTAAATTTGTTTGTTTTAATTAAATGATAAACTCTTCTCTGGGTGGAAAGAAAGACAAATTCAAACAAAACCGTCATTTCACCATTAAATTTCGGTGTAGTTGTAACTTACACAACATATTTCATCTTTTAATATATTTTAATATATTATTATTATTATTATTATTATTATTATTATTATTATTATTATTATTATTATTATTATTATTATTATTATTATTATTACTATTATTATTATTATTATTATTATTATTATTATTATTATTATTATTATTATTATTATTAATAAAATCGAGAATTGTTTTATCATCTGTTGTACTTTGGAAAAGCAAACTTTAAATATAAATTTATATTGTAAATTTTCCTTTCCTATTGTATTTTCAGAAAAAAATTAGCTTTTGTTGCAATAAAGACATTGAAAAATATTTGTATAACTGTTACTAAAAAAATATGTAATCATTTTATCTCTGAGATTGGATTTGCATGAAAAGTTTCATAAAATAATTAACAATGTTTTATTGTTTATTTTATTCATATTAGAAATTATTACAATGTTAATAAATTAACTTTGTTTATTGTAAGTCAAAAATTTGTTTAAGTAATTGTAATTAATTTTATATAACTATATTGTTTTAAAAATTATTATTACTATTATTATTATTATTATTTTTATTATTATTATCATTGTTATTATTATTATTATTATTATTATTATTATTATTATTATTATTATTATTATTATTATTTTATGTTTATTAAAATAACTATTTTAATTAAAAAACTTTGTGGATTTCAAAACTATTAGCCTTTCATAAGCAATTTTGAAAGAAATAAATCTCAATTTTTTCTGTTTCAGTAAAACAAAGAGCAAAATGTAATCTATTATCAATTTGTCACAAAAATCAGGTTGTTTTTAATATTGAATGCTAAAAGAAAATTCAAACAACAAATTTTAATATATTTAAAAAATAATAATAAACTCACAATATTACAAGTTGTACATTATATAACTTATATGTACTCAGAAATTTTAATTTATAGTGTGATTAGTAATTATAATCAAGTAATTGAAAAATTAAATTTTCATTAAAAATAAGCTATATATAAGTATAATTATATTAGAATATTTATTATGTTGAAATACATAAGTATAATATAATTTATTCGTTACTAATATTATTAACAATCATTATTTAATTGTGGAATTTATGAAACCAAAATTTCATTCGTTGTTTTATTTTTTATTTTCTGTATCAATTTAATCATCAATTGCATGCTGTAACTTTTGTTTTAATTTCAATTGTTTGGGTGTATATTTTTGCATGAATTATTAGGACCAACTGATAGTTATTTATTCACAAAATATTCAGTGAAAATAAATTATATAGAATATGCATATTTTATCTTGCGGTTGGGGGTGGTTGCAATTCATGAAGCATTGAGGTTTTACAACTGCACTAGGATGGTGGAGTTTTCGGGTTTTTTGTTTATATTTCAATAACAAAAAAACTGAGCATGACCTCTGAAAAAAAATTTAAAAATTTTCTGATAATAATTTATTTACTTATTATGAATTGTATTTTAGTTGAATCGTCTCACGCTGAATTAGATTGCGGTTCGCCGTCAGCTTCAAGGCGTATATCGTCAGTCCCTATAGAGCCAACTGCCAAACAGAAACGGCCATCAAAAGATGTTGGCCCTGTCAACACAAATGAATCTGAAAAAGACGAAGTTGATAACGTAAATATTTTTTATTTATATTAAATGTTTTCAATCTATTATTATAATGCAGCGATTGAATAATCCTTTTTATAACCACCAATTTTTGGTAATGATTTTATCAAATGATAGACCAGTAACTTTATTTGGCTACCAAATGAAAAGGGATTTGTTAAATATTATAGGATCTCAAAAATATTACTTTTCTAATTATACGTATATACATGTTAATAATTAAAAATCCATTAAAATATACCTTTTTTGTTTTACTCGAGTGTAAGGAAATCAAAATGCGAGAAAGACTTGTGTGTCACGTGAAAGTTATTTTCAAACTGAATCTGATATAAGCAGGCAATTTGTATGTCGCACTTACATGATATTTTCGTGATTTTAGGCCGGTGTACATTAAATCTAAATTATGTCCTCATTTATAATTTTGATGGTTGTAGATATATTTTATACACCATAGTCATAATCAATCTACTATAAACAGATAATTGTGTATGGTGTCGGTTAGATACATACATAATTTTTAGTGACATTGGTACCTAGACGTTGCACATAAAATTTATTACACATAAAATTTATAATAAAAATTTTTCTATATATAAAGCACATATTATTAAATTTGGAAGAGTTTGTTTAGAACTTTCTTTAAAAAACAAAAAAAATAAGAACTTTAATGTTCATTCATATTAGGCTGATTGTGATCTTGCTCTGGAATATAAGTAAAGTTATTCTTCAATAACCTCCCTATACTATGCAAATATATCTTTATCGTGCCAGAGTTTTTAAACTCACCATACAACCGAACAAGCTCGAGGATTCGTTAGTTATTAACGAGATACATTCGCTTTATTGGGTGCCTAATCTTCATGTGACCTCCAAATAATTGCTCAATTAAAATCTTTTTATCAGCTTCATCTTTCTTGATGAACTCAAGAAATTTCCAAATTGTTGCATGATGAGATTGGATTTCACCATGGAATCTAGAATGCCACCCTTCAACAACGTTATTTGTTCGTCGGTGTCCAGAAAGTGTAGAGTTATAACAGCTCCACATAGTATTCTCAAACCTTGGTGTTACGGATGTCCAGATATCTATAGAATTTGATAAAATCAATAAGCTCAGGCGGAGCAAAAGCCACTAAATCTTTAAAGGTTCCAACACCCCTTTACTGTTGAATTAGGTAGCATGTTCTTAAATGCCATAATTGCTGCCATCTCAAAGTCCACCATTATTGTTTTTGGTGAAAAAGTAATATTTAATCTAATAGAAGCTTCTTTTAGATGATTAATTATACTTTCATAAACAGACCTTGTTTTTCTTAGAACATAAACAAAGTGGAAAGTATAACCAAAAACCTCACCATGTATCGTATACAGTTGAAAAAGATTCTTGGTACTGTATTAAAGTTCCATCTGCAAAACTCTGAGTGCTTCTACAAGAGATTCTAAGCCAAAATCAGAGTAGAAAATGACAACTCTGTTAGAGTCATGCACGCCAGAATCAAACCTTAAAAATAAATCACCTGAAATTGTGTGATTGTATGGTTGGGTGATCAAATAACTCGAAACAGATGCTTGTGGATTCGGTCTTGCAGAGTTTTGAACTCTATTTACCATTTTTACTAGCGAGTTTGTTTCGCTCACATTCAAAATAATCTGTGTATCAGTGACTCCTATAAGCTCTTCTCGTATTATGTGCGAAGGGTGTGAGTTTGGCTCAGCCCATGCATGGGCCTTTATTTTTTCTGTAACTGACCTTACTTCCGGTGCTGATTTATCACCTATATGAGCGTGTGATGTTGAATGGAATATGGTAATTCCGTTTTCAAGGTCAGCATTTGTGACAAGCCTGGCTTTACAGATTTCTCTCTTCGTGCAAAGCCAGTACATTTTAGTTCGTGAGGAATTTTTTGAGTTTAGGTGGTATTGGTATTCCCCTTCTATTAATAAAGGCTTCCGTCTTCTGTTTTCGATATAACAACCATAATTAAAGGGCGAAAAAATAATTTTTTTAGACATAACCAACGGATTTTATAACAGCAAAATCAATGGGCTTTATGTGTAAAAATTTTTATGTGTAATGGATTTTATGTGTAATAAATTTTATGTGTAATAAATTTTATGTGTAATAAATTTTATGTGTAACGTCTGTGGATCGTGACATTTAGTTAAGTACACGAAACAAATGGGAAATAGATCCTATTATATTTGCATAATGATAACTGATAAATGAGCAAACAATTTTAATATATATGAGCGTTATTGTATTTTCTTTCTAACCATAAAAATGTCACGTGAAAATGATGAACTTATAGCAGTCTCAATTAGGAAATGTTGTATTCGTTTTCATAATTAACTTGTAGTTCTAATTATGTTTTACTAATGAGTATGTGTCCATGTATTAGGCAGTGTTAACATTTTTGTGATTACAGTAGATTGAATTCAAAATTTGTTGACTTTATTGAAAATTTTATATTTTAATTTAAAATTTAAAATTTATCAAAAGGTTGTCATTAAATATCATAAAACGATAAATGACAACCAAAATGAATAATTATCTAAGTTAAATATTTGTCCATTATTTTTGTTATAGGTTATCAAAGAAATATTTGCGAATAAAAATAATTTAAATTTGCCGAAAAAAGAACTAAAAATCTTGAAAATAGTTGATGAAAAAATTTGACGGTAAAAAACTTGATTTATGTGTCAAGTGAATTATTAACATAATTATTTAAAATTTATTAAAATTAAATGGTGTTGTCATGAATGATTTTAGTTCTTCTTAAGGGTGCTTGAAACCCAAAAGGTTTTTCCAACACTATTTTAAGCAATATTAAAACAACTTATATATTTATACTTTTGAATATTATTGAACTATTAATGCATGGTTTATAAGCATTTACAATTTATTTCAATTTTTAATTTATTTAAATAATTGTTTTAATTAACTAATTATAATTTTCATATTAAAATTTAATTTAATTCAAATGCCTTAAATTACATATGTGATATAAAAATAGTTTAAGCAGTATTTTTCTTTTTTGCAATTGAATATTTTAAATAATTGTTGTTAAATTCTTCAAAATTAAAGAGATATTATTCAATTTCTATCAAATTACATTTAGAAAAATTTCAATTTTGAGCTTATTTCAATTGAAAAATAAAATTAATTTTTTATCTTTAAAGGATAAATCGCAAAATCAGTCAGAAAAATTACTGGGAGAAATTCAAGTAAATATAATTGAAATTAAATTTATTTGACATTTTGTACAAATTAGTTAATAATAAGTTTCGATGATTATGACCAGAGTTTGACAATTCATGTTGCAAAAGCAAAAAATATGTTGCCCATGGATTTGAATGGCTTAGCCGATCCTTTTGTCAAAGTACGATTGCATCCAGACCCCACCGAAGAGTATGTTTGAAAGATTTTCTTTTCAAATGATAATAAACTGACGTAAATAAATACAATACAAAATTTATATAGCAAAAATTGAAATGTTTAAAAATATTTAATTTAAACAAAATTTGTAAAAATTATAATCTTCAAATTGACATTTACATTATTGGACACTATTAAGGACTTCATTTAAACAAAATATATTTATAAAGATTAATTTGCATTGACAATTTTTAAAATAAATAAAGCTTTTATTAGATTTTAATTTTAAAATATTATAGCTTTTAATAATAAAAGTTTTATGAGATTGAATACTTTCGTGAAAGATACCCATTTTTTCTAACTCCTCCTCTTACGCTACTTTTGTCCAAAAATAGCTTAACCCTTCGAATGAAGACGACTTATAACAATTACAATAATATTTGCTGTCCAATAATAAATATTACAATATTTATTTATTTCTCAATTTCATTGACAGTAACTGATATTTGGAAGCTAATTTCTCCAGTTTGTTACATTTTATTTGTGAGTTGTCATTTTTTATTTGCACTAAAGATTATCAAATCGGAACAACTTTCTAATTTTGACTGGTAACATCATTTTATTAATTGATAATGACGAGGAATTGTCGGAAAGAATTGGTTTGACTATAGTGCTAATTTAAATACTATTCTTTCCAGAGTTTTGAAATTTGGAAAATGGGGGAGGAGAAAAAAAATAAATATTATTTTGTGATATTCATACAAACTGACAGTGTTACAGAAGAGAAATGGCTAAAACAGTGAATACAAATAAGCTCGTGTTTATCCTTTTCCTGGTTTCCTGGTTTTTGAACTGGGAGTGGAGTGGAATTGTGCAATGTAACAGAAAGATCAAAAAACTGATTTTATTAAATAAAAAAGTATAAATTATTTAAAAATTAAACTTTAAATTTTAACATTGGTTGTTTAAATATTATCGAAATTGAAACGCAACTTTAAATAAATATATTCATTTGGAATTTTATTTTTACTTTTTTTGATTTTATTATATAACTTTTGAGTAAGGTCGATTTTATATCAAATTTAATTGAAAATATTAAATAGAAAATCTTCGAAAAAGAAATTACGACTAGTCTACGATTTGAATTGAATTAAATATTATTTCTGAATATTTATAAGCGTTTGTTGCATATATTACAACGCCAGCGTAGATTTTATCCTTTCTGTTCAATCACCATAATTTAGTAATCAATCAAACAAACATACATAAAATAATTGAATTATTTATTTTTGTAATTTATTAATATTTACGTCCTCCAAACCGGACACTAGCCAAAATTACTGAATGCATTCACTAATTTCAATGTTAAAATTATTTCGAATTTTTGTAAAGTTAGTGATACGTTCAGTAATAAATTTCTAACATTATTTGGCTTATGTATTTACTTGAAATAGTTGTAACACCACATACATTTAAGAAACTGTTCTTCGTCTTTGTTCACAAATACGACAGCATGGCTGGTTGAGTGTAAACAGTCATATGAATGAGCATAGATATGTAAGTTGAAAATATACATTCTCAATTTTTAACATCTATTTGGGAAGTAAGCAGTGTGCTTCAAAGTAAAATATCAAAAACATGAAGAATTGTGGACGAAATCACCCTAAAAAAATAATTTTTTTTAAATAAAGTAATTTTATTTTATTTTGTATCATATAGTTTTATTTTTATTAAGAAATTTATTTTTAAGCCTTTTTATTAATAGAAAGTTAAAGAAAGTTATAATTTAAAAATAAAAATACATTATTTTAATAAATTAATTAAATTAAATCATTTAAACGAACATTAAGGGAGGGTTCAGAATTGTTCATGTCTGAAATATTTACTGGAATTTTACAAAAAGTAAACATGTTGCAAAAGTGTATTTTAAATTTGTGTTCTTTTATTTTTAATAGTTTCAATAGTGATCCTATAATAATGCCTAGTATTAAAGCAAAAAATGAAATCAAATATGTTTCTTAAAGAAGTCACACGTATTCAACATTATTATTACTTGTTGGCTTCTTGCTTTAAGATTTATCATTTCATTGTATAATAGTTCGGACTTTAATCGGCAGACGAGATATATGTCAAATACACTTTCACCCGAATGGCAGCAAACCGTCGTTTTCATGAATATATTAAAACGGTCTTTAAGGAAACGGGTAATTGATATATCAGTCTGGGATTTTGACCGTCTAAAATCAAACGATTTCATGGGGCAAGCATTAATTAGTTTAGCAAGTAAATTCTTATAATAAAAGTTTGGGTTTCATTATATTTTTACCGTTAGACAAACAAGTACTTGATGGGAAACCTCACTGGTATAAGCTGACGGATATGAAGGAAGTAGACATTCCAGGATTACGTCAACCAGCTCATAGAAAAGTTGAGAGTAAGACAAGTGGAAAGGTAGGCAGATGTTAGCAACAATTATACGGTTTTTTGTTTTTAAACATGTGATATTAAAATAAATTTAATTAGCTAATTAGTGAAATTATTTTAATTTATTTTAATTCTTTAAAATTTAATAAGTTAACAAACATAAAATTAATTAAATTTTCCATCATAGTAGTTTCAATGTAGTTTCATTTATTTTAATTGGTTAATAAAAAATTAATTAATTAAGTATTGAAAAAAAGTGACATTTAACGTTTTATTTTAATTTATTTCGGGTTTTCAATATTAAGTCTATTCATATTTTGGCAGTAATCTTGTATTTGAGTGTAAAGTTTGATGCAGTAAAAGAAAGTGTAATTTAGTCACAGTCGCTGCAGGTGTTCAAGGCACTGTAGAACTTATAAAAGCTGAAATATTGTAAAGGAATTAAAACAAACAGGTTGGAGCAATTTTAGTTGATCTTCCTCATTAATATTCTAATATGATGTGGCTATCACTTGGGGTGCCAGTATTAAAAGAATGATAATGAATTTATTGTTTGAGATATGAGTAGCCTTATGTTAGTTTGCTATTTCAAAGAGAATTTGGACTGTCTATGTCAAATGATGGGAATATACAAATTGAGTCGGTGTGAAAATATTAGAAACCCTTCACGAGTATCTGAAATAATTTGACGAATATTATTTACATATAAAGATCTTAAGTTACTGTACAAAGAAATCTACCAAAGAGTTTGTAATATCTTTCTGTCATCCGGTTCCACTACAAAGGAACTTAAACGGAAAAATAAAATTTATTTAATTATAGAAAATTTTATGTAAAAAATCATTTAAATTATAAGCCACAAAATTTTAATTTTAATTTTACATTATTATTTAATATTGTTTGATATCATTTGTTTTAATTGAATAATTTAGAGTAAAACGAGCAGTAAATCATCAAAAGAAATAAAAAGTAAGATGTGCGTCTTAAATAACATTATTTTGTATTTTAGCAATTGTTAGCAGATTTTATGTTCATTTTAAGATGCATTTTGTGAATAGATATTTTGTCAATTTTATTATTAAAATGAAGAAAAAAAATATTGTTTTTGCATGATATTTTATACATAAAATATTTAATAAGGACATTCATTCATAGAGTTGATACATTTCCACAGAGATATGAAAAAATGACCATGTTTTTCTTACAATTTAATAATAATAATAATAATAATAATAATAATAATAATAATAATAATAATAATAATAATAATAATAATAATAATAATAATAATAATATAAAGGAAGTTTCTGCTCCGTTGTATAATATTTGAATCCGTTGACTGATTCATCTTTGGCTTCTTGATCTGGCATTGTTGATCCGTTGTTTGATTTTCTCTTTAGGTTCAGTCTCCTAACTTTCGGTGTTACTGATCAATAGAGAAAACCTTTTAAAGCTTTCGAATTATAAAATATGATGATTTTTTAATTACACTGTGCTAATAAAATACGGTTGAGTTTGGTCACATATTTTCTGCATATTCTCTTTAAAAATTAATTTAATGTAATGTTGAAGATTAAAAAGGCTGTTGACAAATTGATTAAGAATCATAAAGGTCCATGTTTGAGAATGTCTGAGTATAACTTGGCAAATGAATGAAAATTGATTGTTGATATAAATAATATTTAAAATGTACATAAAAATTATGAGCCTAAATTTGTATTGGTATTGCCGTACTCGGAAGGTTTTATAAATTATAAGAGGAAGTTAAGTAAACAAATGAGAAATTTAAATTATAAGATCGTTTTTAATTCGTGTAAGGTCAAAAACTTTTATTGGATCGTGTTCAGATCTCGTTTATCTATTTACATATTATTGATGTAATTTTACATAAATTGGATAGACTTCTCGTCATCTCACTAGTCAAGTTCTATAACGTTGTCGATTGAAGGGTTAGATCAATATTAATGAGCACAAAAATCCAAAGATTAATGTGAAAAATTCTGTGAGTGCGAATGTGTTGAAAATTTTTAAATAGTTTGATTATGTTAAATTGTGATAAATTGATGGGTTTTCTTTTAATTTTAACAAAATTATATATTATTTTCAGTAAAATGATTCACTATATTAATTTTTAATATTAATTGTATATTTTTATTATAGTAATAATTTTTTTATATTTGTTTAGAATTTTTAATATTAGTGTAAAAAGTATTTAAAATATTTATTGAAATATTTAATTAAAAAATAATAATTTATTTAAAATATATAAATTAATCAATACTGTTTTGGTTGGTTTTAGTACCTGATTATGACAGGTAATCTGTCTAAATATATTGTAAAACGAGTGTTTGAATGATGCTATCTTCTAATAAAATTGTTGTCATGCTTATTTAATTATTTATTAATGTAGTAAATATATTTTTTGATTGATTTTAAAATTTAAATAATATCTTTTAAAATTCTGAAATATTTTTAAAAATTATTTATTTTTCACAAATTTTAATCAAATATAAATTGTTTACAACTTATTTATTTCTCAATTTCTGTGATTTTCAACATTATATATTTTTTGAGACATAAATGTTTCGTTTTTTACATTAATATAATTTTTAATATAAACAATCTTTGAATATTAAATATAATTTTTAATATAAACAATCTTTGAATATGAAATATAGTTTTTATATAATTTATACTTATATATAAATATATATAATAGATTTTATAAAATTAAATTTGAATAAAACATAAAGAAATTAGCTGACAAATTCAAAAACTTTTTTAGAATTTTCTTAAAGTTTTCTTACAAAAATTAAAAATAAAGGAAAATTTTAATTGTTCGGTAAATTCTTCATATTTTCTTGTTTACATTTTATGTTTATTATTTTTAAATAATGTTTTATTACTTATCCATGTTTGCATAAATAGCTGTTTATAGAAAATCAGAAGTTTAATCCTCTAGGGTTGATGGGTCCAAAATGATATTTTTTTGCTGCTACTTACACTTGTAATTTAGTTTGACTGAGAAAATAAATTATTATTGTAGACTATTGTAGCATTCTGATTGCATATTTCCTGGTTGTAACTCGTCGTTTAGCCTGAAATGCTTGAGACACATCCACAGAAAACTACTGCAATATTTATACATACAAAAATAAAATAATTCCTAAAATTTCAATTTTCATTCTAAAATCGTCTCCATCATCTTAAATTTATTTTTTATATATTTAAAAAATTATAAGAAATTCTTTCACAGAAAAATGAAAAAGATTTACCAGAAATCCATCTGAAGTAATGATTACTAATCTCGGATTAATTCAAAAATTATTGAAAGATATTTAAAAAAAATTTCGACAAATTTTTAAAATTAAAAAATTTTTTTTATATATTTAAAAACAAAATCTTTGAAATAATATTTTGAAAGAAAAATATTTATTTAAAATGTATCAGCTTTATTGGACTAAAAAATAGAATCTCATTAAATGTTAGTAAATCTGTAATTGTTTTATCAAATTGAAAAATCTTTGTTGATAATTTGTATTCATATATTAATTAGGATCAAAATCACAGCAAAGAAAGTAGTTCAAATGGTAAGCATGAATGCTTTTCCTCTGTGTTAGAGATGTGAAAGCATTTCATTGGATTTTTTTTATAAATGTGCAGAATCCTCACTGTTTTGTAGGTCCCATCCTTTATCAAGTTCACATTCTCTCCGTATTTTGAAGTTGTTAAGCACATGTTTTTTATCAATTAAAATCGTGTAGTTCGATTCAATACTATTGATTTATTAATACTAATTTATTTATTTAAATTTATATTTTTTGAAATTTATATTTGTTTTTTTTGTGGTTTGTTTTTGTATTTGAAGTGAAGATCTATAAATAATTTCATTGCATGAATAGGTTCATTCTAACGAGCAAATAGAATGACATATTAATGAAATAATATTTAGATAGAACACCCATACAAAAGTATTTTAATTTTTTTAAAAAATTTTAATTTTAATTTTAGGTAAATAATTATTTAGTTTTTCTTTTTAAAATAAAGTATTCAATTTAAAAATTAAATATCGATTAAAAATAAACGAATAAATAAAACTAAATAATTAATTAAAAATTAAATTAATCAAATAATCACTAAACAAATATTGATTAAAATAGTTTAAATAGATTTTTTGCAGTTCAATTATGAAAAAATACACCTTTTTATCTAAAATTATATTTTATTAAACCCATATAAGGGGGCAATTCTAAACCTTTCGAATACCTACTAACTAAACATATTATATTTTTCATTGAATCTTTTTAAAACTGTACCTCATAGAATAATTTAGGACTTGAAAATTTTTCAGTGGTCGTAAATAATATTTTAACATGATATATTTTAAATTTGATAATTTTCTTTGAGATAGTTGTTAAATATATGACTCAAAATGGAAGTTAAATTATAATTAAGTTATTCATACTAAATATATATCTAAAAATTATTTCTGGAATTTTTACTGGTTTCTCGTAACAGCCACAATGCATGATGTGTTACCTAAATATACAATTTAGTGCTTTATTTTTTTTATTATCAAATATGGTTATATATATTTTAAATTCAATCCTTAAAATCCTGTGGCGTAACTACGGATTTCGGACTCTCTTCAAATATATTTTTGTGGATGCCATCACTACTATAGAAATGATCTACAAAAAATAATTTAGTCTAAACATGAAAATAATGCTAATAAATTTATTAATTGTAACATAAACTTCATGAAAATTTAAAATGTATCTTTTTTATCATCTTATATATAAAAGTATAAATATGTTTGTTTGTTTGCCACATTTTAAATTGTTCATTGTTAATCATAATCTTTAATATAACCGTAGCGAAGTACGGGATTACGGCTAGTTTATAAATAAAACTAATATTATAAAAATTTAATAATTAAGACATGCTTTGAACGGTCCTGGGCTCTTTTTTGTTCGCTCTAATCTCAGTTTTTCGAACATAATTGTAATGGTTTCTATCAAAACAAGTCAAAATTCAGTAACTGAAACTGATAAAAGTATCTTCACTTAAAATTAATACACTATATTTCTAGTTTATTTAGCTGGAGTTATTATTATGACCTAATTCGACATTTTGTTTTAAAATTTATGCAAATTTTGTTAGAAATTTCTAAATTGGAAATTGTTTCAAACCGAAAATCACTTTGAAAAATCAAATAATTTAATAAATATCAATAAAGAATTTCATTTTCACCATCAATTGAAAATAGAGGTTTTTCTCGATACAGGCAATCAATTTTGGTTTAGTGCTAAATATTTTAAATTTGTATAAAATATATTATAGATTAATTTGATTGGTTAATGAAATTAAGAAGATTTATTTAAAAAAAATATTTGTATGTTGAAGAAGAGATTACATTTTTTGGAACTTTATAAACCACCCAGAAGAAATTTTTTCAAGTTCTAGTGAGTGTATACACTGACTAGCTGTATATACTAACAAGTCACTTTATAACATTGACTGAAATTTCCGTTTTTAATGTAACACTTACTTTAGTCAGTGTATGCACTTACTCGATTGAGACTTTAACTGTGACGAATAAATTAAATTTTTCACTTGCTTTCCTTTTACGAATTTAATTTTACGATTTTTTTAGTTAAAATCTTTTTTCTTTCCAACATTGATCTATTTTCATATTCAATTTCATTTATCAACATTTCTTTAAAGACCGTTAATCAATATTTTTTATATTTTGCATGAATTCTCAACTCAGAATTATAAAATTATTTGAAAAGACAATGGCGTAAATTCTTTTTATATTTAACACAAATCTTTACTACTGTCTTTTCAACTTTTTTTGATCTATAAGTGCCGGAACATTTTCAAAAATATTTAATTTCTTGCATATATATCAATTCAGTCATCCTCAAAATTATCAACCTTTCACTAACTCACTTTCTTTTTCATTGCATGAATCTTCTTAAATTTTACTCCTATCATTACAGTTTTTACGCATTCACATTAGTCCCTTTACACTAGACATTTAGTCGATATGGGTAAAATTAAATTATAAAAAATATATTTTAGAAGTCGAGATATTGAAATATATATACTATAAGATACTATAAGAATAAGAATAATATAAATAATACTAGATATTTATGAACGAATCTTGTACCTGTATTCTTACATAATTTTCCCAAATCTATGTTTTAATTTTACGTATTAAAAATTAAAATTATTTCTTAATAATATAAATTACCCGAGTTCACCTTTCATATTTCATAAATCGAAATTTTGTTAAACAAAACTATGTTATCAAAATTTCGTAAAATGAATTTCCGTTAAGCGAAGGATGAGTGTACGAAAGATTAAAGAATTTTAACGAACTAGAGAGCAGTTAACAAAAATTAAAAAACTATATAAGAATTCTATTCTTTTAACTCATGAATGTTGATAAATGTTCTACTCATTATTGAAAGAAACATTTATTTATTTTTACCGCAAATTTCAAATTTTTGGATTATACTATTGGTTGAAATTGATGTTATTTGGCATATAATTTTAAAAAACCTCATTTTGTTGTAGTGAATAGAAACAGAAAATTGTTTTTACTGGTATAAAAATTGATAATAAACATAAAAAAAATTGTTAAAAGAAAATACATAATATACAATGAAAATATTTCTCCTAAAATTCATAAACTTAAATTGCACAGAAATTATAATAATAAAAGGCAGCAATTTTTTAATTCGAATTTTCTTTCATTTTATCTTAATAAAAAATAAACGACATCGTTTGTAAACTCCTTTTTACCTAACCATTTATTAATAGAAATTTTAGAATAAAAGGATCACTTTAATTTTTTGTTTAATTAGAATTTGCATCAAATCGGCCTTGCATATTTGTCGTTAAACTAATAAAATTATAATTTAATTATTTGTAATTTTAAAAAAATATTGAATTAGAACAATTAAATTTCATTTGCTAATTTATCTTCATCTGATTATTATTATTATTATTATTATTATTATTATTATTATTATTATTATTATTATTATTATTATTATTATTATTATTATTATTATTATTATTATTATTATTATTATTATTATTATTATTATTATTATTATTATTATTTTAATTTTTATATTTTTAAAAGTTTTCATTATTAGTTTTTAAAACTCTTAAAGTTTATACTGTAATTTATTTGTAAAATTTCATTTTTAAATTGCTTTAAAAATTTTTAATTTGTCTTTCTTTATCCCAATATTCTGAAAATAAAATTCTGAATTATTTTGTTGAAAACTGTTGTAAAATTTTTATTAATTCAAGTTTTAATTAACTTTTCAGGTTCCAGAGATGAAGCCATCAACATGTCAAATATTTCCTATATTAATAATCCTAGCTCAGATTTTCTCCCTCATTGCCAAATTCTAATCACATTAATCCTAATCCAAGTCAACTTCCAGATATAAAAATTAGCAAGACAGTAGAGAACTCAAGTCCCGTTAACAAACCAAGCAATTTAAAACCAAGTAAAATTACTATTAAAATGTTGATTTATCTATGTGTTGAAGGAAGTAGTGTAGCTATGGGGCGTGAATGGTTGACCCTACAGATATAGCACTAGTATATATATATATATATATATATATATATATATTGATATCATAGTATATAAAATTATGACTCATATATAAAATTAATTGATTTATAATTAATTAAAGTAGTCACTTGTAAGCTTTCTGACATAGTCGCTTCTGATTGGCTAAAGAAAGGCATGACTCATCCGATGATTCGTATTCCGGCGGACATTTTGGTATGCATCATGTGTGTGATTAGTCATTTCTGAGATATAAAAAAGACAATAAGTCATTTCAAACTTTTATTCCCCGGTCAAAAATCTTAATCGTGTAATTTTTATTTTGGCTTTTTTACAAAACCTAATTTTTTCCAAAATTTTTCTAAGTATAGATATTTGATTCAAATTTGAATTTTCGAAATTAGGAGTGTGTATGTTAATATTTTCAAGAACTTTTTGATGTCATTCGTCCTTATTTTAAATTCTCTATCTGATCCAATCTTAAAAATCCAATTATTAAAATCCAAGAGCAAGTCTTACTCGTTCTAAGCACCATATTGGAGAATATATATATTGTTTTGGTCCACTTTAAATCCTTGAATCTTCATTGTTACATACCAGTTTTCATTCTCCTTAAACATGATTTCTTGAAACGCATCATAAAATCTAGCTTGATGAACATTGAAAAACACTGTAGTCGTGACTTCGATATTGCTATTGATTTTCACAAACATGTTTTTTAAAACTTTTACATCATCGGTTGACAAAGTTGCCATGAGATGGGGATACGGCGTTTTGCATGTCTTCACCGGATGATTCAACTTATTTTCCGTCGAATCTTCTAGAAAATAAACCTTGAAATTATGAAAAAGTTTTTCTGGTTGTAGAATATTGGTTTCTCAATAATTTTATTTTCGCTTATTTTCTTAGTCATTTTGAAATTATGACTAATCTTAAAGAACATTGCGTATTTATAAAAGCGTGGCTAATCAGAATCGCGCATTTGTGTTGTACTTGCCTTGTTTAAAATTTGTCTTTGTTAAACATTTTTTTGTTGAAACAGTATTTACTTAAACCTATTTTCATTTAATTAAAGTCAATAATCTTATTTAAATTAAATACAAAATAAATAATACTATTTGTATATAATTAGTCTATAAACCTATTCATATTAAATAAAGGTTATTTTTAATAAAACTTTTTACAAAGAAAGTAAATCTAAAATAATAAACTAAAAACATTTATTGACAATCAACTAAAATTATACAAAATAATAAACTAAACTAAAAACAGCGCCCATATTATATATTTGCGTCTTAGCTCCAAGCAGGCGTCGCATTCATATGCGCAAATTGATCGATTTTCAACTATTAGTAACTCTTGATGAGCATTTTGTTGATATTCTTGCAGTATCATCTCTAGATCAATTTCTTTTGCCAGCAATATTCTTAACGAGATGATCTCTGGCGCAACAAATCATCCCTATAAGGACATTTGGAAATAGTTCTTCCATTTTTGCAACATTAATTTTTCTAAATTTAAAAAATTAATTAAAATTGAAAACTAAATAAATATTAATTTACCATTGATAAAAATATCGGACATGTTGATGTAAATAAATGAAATCAAAAATGATGTTTGTATATTTATATGTAAAATTTTAACCAATCAAATATCTACCAATCTAATAATATTCTTTACTAAATTATTAACGAATGAGATGTAATCAAAATTTCTAAGCCCTAACACAACAATTTTCCCGCTCGGAAACACATTGACACACAATGGGTTATATTGTAAAAATCTCAAAGCCGGAAATAATTCGGTTTCGAACATACAATTGGTTTGTTGTGAAAATTTGTATAGGATAATACATTTTCCCAAATCTATAGTAACAGTAATCGATTTTAACCCATTATTCTACATTTTCTCGATTTAAAAAATATTATAGTATGTTTTCCGCTTTTGTCAAGAATTTGCTGAGGCTTTCAACTTGGAAAATTTATCTTTCCTTTCTTCTATAATTTATATTAGATAACGTGATTAGTAAAATTTATGAATATTCTGTATATATATATATATGCCATAGTTTCAAGTGAAAGGAGTTTCAAGATAAAGATTCGTCGTTTTTCTTGCTTCAAAGCTAAACATTGCAAACTTATTTGGTGTCCAGTGCAGCAGGTTGAGTGCATAGAAGAGTTATGTTGACACTGTTGTGCACTTATCTAGTGTGAAGAGAAATCTCAGCGCCTGCCGCATAGTACTGATTAGAGTCATTAGCTCATAACTAGTCTACTATTGGAAATTGCACTGGACATCATGTAATGTTTCCTCTATTCTTTAATTAGAATCAGACATTCGTGAATACCTAAGTTGATTTTATTTGAGAATGGAAATTTGAAGTGATGCAGTTTATCAAACTTTATTTGTTTGTAAATTATTAAAATTAAATTTAATAGAGCAGACAAAGAATATGTGTTGACACAATCGAGTTTCTGTAAATTGAAAAATATGAAAATAGTTAAGGGATTCGATAAAAATTGATCAAGTCGATTACAAAAAGGTAATGTTATAATCATTGATGATTTATTTTAGGAAGCTAATAAAGATTCCAATAATTTATTCACAAAAAAGATTAGTTATTCTTATAATTCAAAATCTGTTTCATTAAGATAATCATCGAACGCGTAATTTGAATGTACAATATTTAGTAGTTTTCAAAAATCCGAGAGATGCTACTGTTATTGATTTTCTTTCTAGACAAGCACATTCAAATATATATATTTTGGATTGGTGTTGTTATTCTTTAATTTAGTTCTTTGCCAATTTTGTGTGATTCGGTTTTATCAATGAAGAAGAATGGTAGAAATTCATTTAATGAAAAACTGTCAATGATTGAATTAGCTGTGTTTAATTTAAATAGCGAGGTTTGTTTTTGGGATTGTTTTTTACATTATAGGATCGTCATCGTGTTTATTGATAGATTTCATGTCTTACTTAGATGGTATTCATATCTTGGTTATGAATATTTATGTCATGGGTGTAATACCACATACATTGGAATGACTGCTCCGTTCTCAAGTTCTTGATAACTGTCGATTGAAAGAATTAATTAGTACCAGTGAATACAATTGCTGTCTAAACTTTGTGTTTATAAGTACGATTATGATTTTTAAAAAAAGGCTTCTTTTTGTCAAAAAAAGTTTTTAATGACTCATTTTCTTTGTTATATCTCAATGACTCATGCCAAAATCTCCACCAAAAAATGATGCATCGAATAAGTCATAGCCCGGATGAGTCATGCTTTTTGTCAACATATCAGAAGCGACTGTACCAGAAAGCTCACAAGTCATTACTAATTAATTTCAATGCAAATTTATAAAAAGCTGAGCCAGTTCAGATATTTACGAACTAGAAAGGGTTATTACTTGAATATTTATATTAATTTAAATTTTCAAAGTAATAACCCTTTCTAGTTCGTAAATATTTGAACCTGCTCAGCTTTTCATAAGTTTGCATTGAAATTGCTTCCTTTTGTAAAGCAAAGATTAAGCAAAACTTAATTATTTTATTTTCTAAATGTTAAAATTTTTAGGATTTAATAATTGTATGAGTATGGCAAAGTTAAGGATCGCCTCGGTCCTAGAAACCTTGCTAGTTCACTATGTTGAAGGTATTAAAATGTTTGATAAATTCTTTCACCATCCGCATTTGTATGACCCTAAATATAATTAATAAAACTGATACAAAAGAAAACTTGTTTTTTTGACGTCTTTAAAAATATATCGTTGGTTAATTTAAAAAAATTACGCTGTTTTTTATATTTAAAAAAGAATTCAAAAGATTCCATTTCTTCAATTAATAGTTTATAAAATAACAAATTGGCTTGCTTGGATGGGTTTAGTTCTTTTTCTGTCAAGTAGCAAATCAAAGACTCTCTGAATAATTCTAAAAGTAAAACAAATACATGTAAACTTGATTTTATTTAGATTAATAATGTAACATACAATTTTATAATGAATAAAACAGAAGACAATTTATATTCACTTTAGTACGCATAAAATTTAGTTATCTTTAACATAACTCGTTTAATCATTTTATTTGCTTTGATATTTTGTTATAATTAGATAATAAATCATATTGTTGGGATTGATATAAAATGAAGGAAACGAAATAAAAGCACGGAAAACCGAAAATGAACAAAAACATAAAAATAATTTAAGAACTCAAAATTAATTAAATTTAAAAAAGTTTGAAAATCAATATTGATCGGAGGAAACAGATATAATTAAACGCCAAATATTGTAATAAATATTTAGTGAGGATCCTCCAAGGAAAGTTATAAGCATAAACCAACTAATTAAAGTTAATTAATTCCCCAATAGAAAGCCCAAACCAATGTGAAACGCGAGCTGTGTGGAAAATTCGAAAAGTGTAGAGAGACATGTATATTAGCCGATTCAAGATAAATTACCTCAAGAACCGACAAAGTAAATTGAGTATTTGGAGAGAAATTACTCCGAATTTTGAAGGCAATTAGACCCAAATTTCGGGAATAACTGTTGAACATTCATAAATGGTTGTTTGCCAAAGATTAAAATGTTTTCAATCAACGGTATTTAAAGAGGGCTGAAATGAGAGGAGCTGCCAGTTGGTGAAAGAGAAGGACACTAAAATAAATTATTTCAAGAAAATTAGAAATGGAACGAGTGGATATCAGAAATTGACATACTTGACATACTTTATCCCTTTCTAGTTTAACTTATAATTATAAGAAATGAATATTCAGAAAATAAAGTAATATTGAAAACTTTCAAGAATTTTGCGGCTAAAAAATGAATGGACACAAAAATCTATTTCTCGAACTAGAAAAGAATTATTTCTGATATGAAATTTCCATAATACATAAAATTGCATTTAATATATAAATTTTATTTATAACTTTTAAAATCTTTTAAAATTATTATTTTATACAATCTCTCAAATGTTGATCTATAAATTATAAATAATATTTTATAAATTAATTAAAGTTAATTTATTATTTTAGTCAGAAACACTCCTCGTCAGATATCCCCAGAGAAAATTAACAATTTGACCAGGTTAGTAAAACTTCACTTTGAAAATTTTATTTTCACTTCGGATTTAATATAAATTATTCTATAAACTATTTTTGATTTTAATTTTTATCAAATGATTTTTATTTTAATATTTTTTGTTTAAATTTACTATTTTCATGCAGAAACATTTATTAATATAAGTTCTGTTTATTCAATTGTAATTTCTCATTTAAATATTTTACTTTTCATAAAATCTTTAGATTAACTTAATTATTAATATACTTGTTTCAACTGATTAACAACTTCTATAATAAAATGAAAAAACAATAAATTTTGTTTTAGTAACTTCTATTATACATACTAACCTGTGTGGTGATGTGATTTGTTCAAATGAATAATAACGTTTATTATAGAAAATCAGAAAGTAAAAGACAAAAATAAAAATTAACATATATACATACACATAGTAAAAAATGCATACAAACTTTCTAAATACGGAAATATTCAGATGAATAATAACTTTATATATTACTATATTATAATTATATATAAAAAATTGTGATGTAAAATAAAACTGACTTGTATTTTGTGAAATAAATCAGAAAAATCACATATTTGTATTCCTAAAAAACTATATAGTCAATATACGGCTGATGCATAAATTTTATTGACTATTTAAAATTTTTCATTATTTTTAGTCATTTAGGCCGACTACAGATCGATGCTTTTTACTATTTAACATTCATTTTCGGTACTATTTTATGCACACAAACAGTCAATACAAACAAACACTCAGTTATTAAAAATCATCTTATTGACCACAAAATAGTTTTATTTTATTTTAGATCTAAAATTTTAATAATAAAATTTATTTTATTTAAAATAATCTCAAATATATGCTAATTTATCTTACTTCTTTTTTATTCAGGACCGATACTGCTGATAGTAAATCGAGTAATTCATCTTCAGTGACAACCGACTTCCTTAGTGAAGAGCAGCGTGAAATAGTCAGAAAATGGCTTGGTCCAGGTCAATTGCTGATGCTAAGTTATACTCAGAGAGTTGATAAAGTTGGTAAGTATTTATTTCAAAGAATTCCATTAAAGAATGGAGACGTTTGAACGCCGAAGTTTTCAAGATGTGTATAAAAATGTTTAAAATCTATATAAATAGCGATCAACTAAGGTAAATTGTTTTAATGGATTGAAAATTTTAATATCAAAAAAGAAGAGAATACACAATATGAATTTGATTTCCCACTTCATTTGTCTGTCATTCGCTTTCCCCTTACAATTAGTTGCAAAGACTGAATAAAAAAAGTGTTAGACGATATATTTGTTTCTTTTTTATTTAGTTATATCCTCTCTAAGGCACTCAACTTAATTCTCAAAATAAATAAAATTTAATTGAAAAATGAGTGAAATATTTAGTTGAAATATAAAAAGCAATTATTTGACTTTTTCAAATTAAAATTTAATTATTCATTGTTGCATAGATGTGAATATTTTATTTTATCAGACAGTTATTTGCTTAGCTTCCTCCCTGAGTAAAGGAGTGCAAACAGGCCCCATACTAATAAAAATATATTAATAAAAAAACTGTTTAGTGAATTTTTTTGTTAATATATTTCGCGCACAATTTGAAAAATATTTTATTGAAACCGTTGAATTCAAATGTAACGGCGAAGAGTGAAGCTAGGATGAGCTTAACAGTGTATATTTATTCTTCGTAATTTTTCTAAATAGTTTTTTGTTTACATTTCTATTGCCTGAAAAATATGTATTTTTTTTTGCTGTCATTTTCTCCTTGGAATTATGTACAAATCTTGCATCTATATTTATATACGGAGAGAAAATTAACGCGTTATCCAATGAAAATCTTTCAGCAAGCAATAAATTTTATTTGTGGGAATATATTACTTACAAACACTTTAGAATAAATATAGAATAAATTGTTGCAAATAGAATGAATAGAAATAACTATTAGAGTCGGTTTCTGTTTGATAATGTATGAATTAAATCATTTATTTTGTTTGAAATAGATTTCTTTATCTTTTGAAAGTGAAACAATTGTCCATCTCACAGAGCAAACGTAGCCGCTACAATACATTCCAATGAAGATGTAAGGTTCTAGTTTGACAAATTATATGGTACACTAGAATTAAATTTCTAGGTTATTTAAACAGTTTTGTTTTGTTTTGAACATAGTTTCATTTATTTTAGAATACAATAGTGTTTCTTCTAAAAAACAAAAAAATGAATATACAGTAAACTCTATAATGAACACTCTTTTTGTGCTTAAGTTGTTGCAAAAGGTGGATTATCATCATAGTGTAACTTATTAGAGTCTACCCTTACCACTTTATCTCAAAAAAGCAGTACGAGAGATGTCGCAGTAGTTGGATAAAAGAAACATTGGAAATGAGTGGTCAAATACAAAAAAGACGAATATGCAAACCAATTTATCGGTGACGATATAAAACGAATAATAAGACAGAAATTTTATAAGAGAATCAAAAATAAGATAATTCCTACAAGACCAATTTTGAATGGGCGTGGACAGGGCAATGCGAATCATCAATATTCATGGGGATTTCTGAAAGCCAAGACAGATCTAAAACTAGTGAAAAACAAACTCTTTCAAAGAATGACCACCCCCATCATCAAATAAATTTGAATTTAACAGATGAGAGTTCCAACAATGGAAAGACAGTGTGATATTTGTCGAAAGATGAGGCATTAAGTCAATCAGTTTTGGTATAAAGATATCATTAGAAAAGTTCTAAAAGGATGTGGCCAGGTTGGTTGAAATGAGCGAAATTTCCGAAAACTGAGTTCTAACAACCAACGAAGTACTGACAATCTTCAATGTTTTAACATGAAAGAAAATGTTATAATTCTAAAAACTGGTGATCAAAGTCTAGATCACTATCAACTTCTTCATCGCTACAAAGTGAATTTAATGCTCAAGTGCAATGCTATTCGTGTAAAAGTTATGAACACGACTATATGGCATAAGAAACTTGGCGGCAGCATTAGTATTCGAAAAACAGAAAGTAACAAAGAAGAGACATTGGTTCAAACTTCAAACGCGAACGAAAGAAATATGTAACGAAACATCACAAACAGGATTTCATTCGGCCAAAGAAGATGCAAAATGCATTCGAAGAATCTATAAAGAAATGGAAAGTCAATGGAAGTATTATATAATTTAACCACAGAGTCATTTCAAAAAAAAATACTCATTAGTGGAATATAAATCAAAAAATCATGCCACTTCAAGTCAAATAGAATGTGAAGAAGATGTTTCAATTCAGATGTAAGTTACAATACAACTTCTGATGGTAACTGAATATCCAATGTATATTATGGAAGACAGTGTCACAACAATG
Source organism: Schmidtea mediterranea (assembly GCA_022537955.1). NCBI lineage: Eukaryota > Metazoa > Platyhelminthes > Tricladida > Dugesiidae > Schmidtea > Schmidtea mediterranea. The sequence goes on from CM039679.1 coordinate 127,563,104, forward strand.
ATACAATTGGTAAAAGAGAGAACATAATGTGAAGTGGAACCAGAAACATTCAATCTTAAAAAGGCAATATTAAAATGAAAAACGTCTACAAATCAATTAATGAGCCTCGATATAACCAGTGGACATAAAACGATATTTGTCTGTCTGGATGAGGTTCGAAAGAGAAGAAACACTTGTTTGGTATAGGTGTGGTTTTGCAGACATTAGATAAAACTGAATAAAATTTTGATTGAATTGTATGAATAAATAAAGAGTTATTTATGTCTTCAAATGTTTTTGCTAGACCGAATATCTCTAAGAGTACCCTAAAATAGAAAACAAAATTAATTTAACTGACAATATCAAAACTTTTACAAAGACTATTTTCCTAATTTTATTAAATCCCCAACTAACACAAAAACCTTTTCAAAATTTTCTCAAGTAGGCATCAGTATCATAACAAAAGAAAAATTTTAAAAAATAAAAATAAAATATATAAGTATTCTAAATATAAAAGAATTATCATTAGTATGTTATTATTGTCATCATCGTTATTAGTATTATGACATCATTATCGTAATTGGTAAAGGGCAATAAAGAAATAATAAAATAATTTATATATAATTATTATGTGTTAATTTCTCTTTCATTTTAGTCCATTGGGGTGTAGTTGTGAAACAATATACTTTTCTTGTAAACAGTTTCATAAAATCATCTGACAAATCTCTAACATAAAAATCCATTCTGCAAATTGCATGAGGCAGCACAAAACCTTCATAAATTGGCAGTATGCGATACACCATTTCCAGAATTCAGAACGATAACCTTTGTACGTCCAAACGTATTTAAAGAAAGAACTGCTTGAATTACATCCTACTTGGTTGTTGAGTCTATTGTTTCAAGAATGATTTGAATCATATTTTCACGGTTCGTCTGGGGATTCAACCACGATTTAGTTCTACTCTTAGTTCATTATAACATATGTGATAGATATATTTTTGTCGATCGAAATTGATGTTTCCATCAAAGGGAAATTAAATAAAAAACAAATTCTCCACAAGGAGAAATTAAAAAATAATATTTCCAATTAGGAGAAATTTATTTTAAAAATTTTTTGGTTAATTTTAAATAAATTCTCCATAAGAAAAATTTTAAATTAATAAAAATAAGATTTTTTTTGTTAAATCTCATTTAGGAGATAAGCAGAATATTTAACTTTTAAAATAAAATAAAATTAAATTAATTTAAAGAGAAAAAATGGTAAAATTATGATTAAATAAACAAAATAGATGTATAGATATATATAAATTTACATTGTATTAAAAACTGATTATACATTTCATCTTATATAAAACAAAATCTCAAAACGGAATTTATGGACGAATTCTTATTAAAGTGGGAAAATATATTTTGGGTTTATCAAAATACACGGTGAAATAAACAAATAAAAATATAAAAATTATCAAAATCAATTAAATTTAATTTAAAAATTTTGAAAACAGTAAAAATAAATATAGTTAACCGGTGACAAAAGAGATTTAATGAAATTAATTAATTTAATTAATTTTGGTAAGCCCATTAATCAGAGCGAAACCAACTTAATGTCAGCATAATGGATGACCGGGAATTAACATTATGGGCAATGAATTGTTCACCAAATTCGGAAAGTCTAGAGAGGAAAATTAATTGAGGAAAATATTAAAAAAAAGATTTTAAAATGACAAATTGCAATCAGATAATGTTAAATTTCCCAGCTTTGTTTTGGGTTTTATTTTGATAGATTTTGTCCTATTGTTAGCTATTCTCACTTGTACTACCTAGGTTTTTATTTTTATCATCTCGTCACACATTGGCACATCATATTTTTCAATTAATTTCTGATTTGGTTCAAATATAGATTCATCATCTGATGCATTCGTCACATTAGTATGGTAAATCTCTTCCTTTCTTGCTGGTGTTTTTAGAGTTTAATTAAGAACGATATCTCTCACTTTATTTTCAATTTTATTTGTTTGTCCTTTTATTAAATTTCCAGTTGCTAGATTAAGCACAACTCTTTGCAGTTGTTCCATGACATTTCTGAACTTGTCCTCAACACTGTTACACAATGCGTTATTTCTTGATTACCAAAATTTAATTTGGCTGCCAATTTTCCAATTATAACTAAGACATTACACGACATTGATTTGGTTATTTTATTCATTGACTACATTTTCGATATTTCTCTACGTATTAACAAAGTATCTGATACTATAGTATAACTAGAACCTGAATCATATCAGGTGTGGGACTTCCCTTCCATTGAATTGTACATTCATTTGAGGTTCTTTACCTTTATCTTCTATTGTAATAAAAGCAAAACTACAGGGTAATCTGAGCATTTTTTCCCGTTCAATCTCAGGACTAGTTGTTAAAAGACCTTGAAGAAAATAAGGTTATTGATAACGAATCAAATTGTAATGATACGATATTTATAATATTAAATAACTAAAATATGATAAAGGAAATAATGATGATTTATATCAATTACGAAAAAATAAAGTCACAATTAAAAAGTTCAGTAACTGGAAGCATGCTGTGGACGAAAAACATAAACACATGTTCCATGATGGACTGTTAAAATTTGTAAAAAATGACAATTTATTAATTATCGTTCCAACAAAGCATCGAAAAGCATTATTGTTAATATATCATGACGGGGTACTAGGTGGACATTTATCAACTGGAAAAAAATTACCCATACTGAAATTGAAATATTATTTGGATACAATGGAACATGATGTTAGATAATGGTCCCACATCTCTAAATTATGTTTGATTAGACGGAATACAGGACGAAAAATTAAACCTATACCAGTACCAGGAACTCTAATGGAAATCACACCAATGGCCATTGTTGGTTCACTACCTGAAACAATTAACGGCAATAAATACATTATAATGTGACATAATATTTTCTACAAAAATTTGACTATGAATCAGATTTATTTAAGGTATTCACGAATTTTCGGCACAGCCTTTTTCAAGTCAAACAATGGCGGTTAATGCAAATATTGATATGAAAATTCAAGAGATTCAATTAAAAAAGGCAACAGAAACATATATTCAACCAATCAAAGAAAGTGTTCCACTCGTAATCAGCTTATCGATAAAAAGATTCAGACATCGTTCCAACATGAAAAAGCGATGTGTTTGGAAAAGAGGAAAAGATAATCAAAATAGAGGCCAGTAAAATGATCATGTTGGATCATTTATTGGAGCGAAAAAAACATTCATTCGCTATAAAAGCGAAGCTGGAAAGATCGAATTAAATATCGACTAAAAGTTTTTCTTATTTATATTCAAAAAATATGTGAATAAACTAATTAATATATTTCATATATTGATTTTTTGGTGTCCCATATTAAACCCCATAACAATATATAAGCATGAATAAATTATTGTAAACTATTATTATTTATTGTAAATAAAAAAGCATAATATTAAATATGAATATAAAATTGCAGATACTGTTATTATAGTTATAGTTGCAGGTTTAATCTCACCCATTTTAAAACACGTAATTCTCAATAATTATTTATTATTGAACAACATCAAATCCTTATTAAATATTGAGATCTTTAATAATATCGTAACTTACCCTTTTTCAGGCTTTGTCCATTTCTTCAATCACTTGAATCTGCGCTGTTTTATCCCATTATGAAACTGGAGCTCAACATGATGAGAAGAAATTAATCTGATTATTTGAAATGATCCTTCATACTGAAAATCATTTTTCTGCTTTTCTATTGGTTCTATGCGACATAAAACTCACTCCCTCTTAAAAAATGCCTTGACATACGTTTTTCACTGTTAAACTTAATCAATTTGATTAACGCTTTCTCTAAATTTATTCTAGCTTTATCAATCAAATCTTATCAATCAACTTGTTTTTTGTACATTGAATTTGGAATGGATATTAATCTTTCTTTATTACACTATTTCAAACGGTATTTCAAAGTTATGCTGAGTATCACTAATGTTAAATTCAATCCATGGTAGCAATTCAAACCAATTTCTTTATTCACATTTACTTTTTTAAGGATTTTTGTGATCATATCTTTCACTGTTTCTATTACACATTCAGCCAGTCCATTTCTTTGATGTTGATATGGCGAGGCAAACTCTTGCTTAAGATTTAATTCGAACATCATTTGCTTCATAATACGCACTTTCAAATTTTCTACATCAATCTGTAAAAATAATGATTGGTTAGCAAATCCTATATATCCAATTATATAATATGACTTTTAATATACATTTTTTGGGGTATTACGAAAAAGCATAATAAAATCAATTAAACACCAAAATGATAAAAGTGCAACATTAATTAAAAATTTACATAAATTCGAAAGTAGTATTGATCGGGGGTAAATTTATATGGTTGAACGCCAAATCGAGAGACGAATCCAGAAATAATAATAAAAATTTAGTGAGGGGTCTCCAGGAAATAAAATAAGACAAAAACAAATTAATTTTAAAAACTTATTTGCTAATGGGAAGCTCGAGTCAATGGAAAGTCCGAGGCAATCGAAAACCCGAGAGATGAGAAAAACCCGGCGTGGAAACAAAACGAAACCGAACAATAGAAAAAGGTAAAATGGCCTAAACAATATTAAACGGGCGCCACTGATCTATGGGGAGGTATTCATTTTTAATAAATAATTTAGTAAGGCAGCAAATGTTGTTGACAAATGTCTGAAATTAGTCTGAACAGGAGTATAAAAGGAAAAGAGAAAAACACGAAATGGCCAGTGGGTCGAAGGAAACGAGAAGTCCAGTCAGGCCGGTAAAAGTATACAAACCTAATAAAAGTCAAAGTGATATCAGAAAAGGTGATTATCCATTGGATTACCTACCTTAAAGTAATCAAATTTATTCGGTGGTTAAAGGGTGCAAATAAATTACCAAATTGTAATAAATCGCATTGAGTTGTAATTGTGGTAAAGTACAAATAAAATTATTCTGCGTTGGGTTTACTTATTTGATTCGAAAAAGACACGAGGAGTCAGAGGAAACCGACTTTCAATAAATTTAAGCAACACTATTATTGCCGTACTTAAAAGGTTTTCGGTATTATTTCCTGAAAAACATTCAAAAATGGGTTGAAGATATACTTACAGATTTAATAAAATTGTGCAAGTTGAATGAATTGGAATAAAATATTTGAATTTTTGAATCAGAAATGAAACTTTGTATGACAAAGGTCACTCAAAATTCTAAAAAGGAAAAGTAAAACAACGCAATAAATCTGCAAGAGACATGTGATAAAGATTTTTATCCAAATTATTATGAATATTTGCTACAATCCCTGTCTCAACAACTACAAATGAGAGATCATTTTCAGCTTTGAGAAGGCTAAAAACTTATTTGCGTTGCAAAATGAACGAAAATTGAACATCCACCAAGAATTTGATTTAAATCTAGAGGACATACTCAATGAATTTGCAAAACATAAACAAAAATTTAGTATAAATATTTAATCTTAATTGTATTATTTATGTAATTTGTATTTGTATAAGTAATTAAAACAATGAAATTTTGTTTAAATATGTTTATGAATTTATCCCTTTCTATCCAAAATGAATATCAATACTTTAATCATGATTTATATATTAAAAATATTTAAATTGAACTCGACTCTTGTTATTGTTGTAATTATTGTTTTCTTTAATTTCATTCCCCCTTACTAACGAAAAACTTGTGTGCGGACCTCATTGTAATACATGCATATATGAGATAAAATAAGATACGAGACCTGTTGCTGAAAACCAGTACGTTTATAAACTGGTTCGAGAGATAAATTTAAAAAAATCATGAATTGAACGAACAATCGAGACAAACAAAATATATCAGCAACCATTTTAACCACCATAACGAATACAGAAAATAATTAAACGATGCAATTGTAAAATCTGAAAGTACAAAATCAAATAGTAGAGATTTTTTATTAAAAAATAATTTAAAATTTCGAAATACTGAAATATTTTTCTTTTTTAAAGTGCTGATTTGACCGCCCATCACAGCGGCTTGTCAATCACGGGCAAGCCGAAAGAAATTATGTTGCACAGAAAAATAATTAAATTGCAGTGTAAAAAAATGAAATTACTCCATGAGACTAATTGGAAATTTCTCAAATTTTATAATTATTTCTCAATCGAATTTCAGCGATTAAATTCCTCAAAATTTTTTATCGTCGCTATTGCGACGAGAACTTTCATTAGCAATATATATAATCATTATTATTATTGGCGTCATTATTAATATTATTATGATCATTGGTACTAATATATTATATTATTATTATTATTATTATTATATTATTATTATTATTATTATTATTATTATTATTATTATTATTATTATTATTATAGTAGTAGTATTAGTAGTAGTAGTAGTAGTAGTAGTAGTAGTAGTAGTAGTAGTAGTAGTAGTAGTAGTAGTAGTAGTAGTAGTAGTAGTAGTAGTAGTTGTAGTAAAATATCAACAAATTATGACCCAGTATCAATGAAAACAGTAAAACTCCAAACAAATGGAGTATTTTTCAAGTGAAAGATCATCGTCATCAGTCTGTCATCATAGCCCATGTCATAGTGATAGCATTGTCATTATTATTACTATTGTAACCATAAGTATTTAGATTCCATAACGTATCTAAATTAAAGGTTGAGATATGTTAGGGTTTGACAAAACAGACACAAGGTAAAAATATAAATCACAAAATCGGGTGCAAATTAATTAAACATCAATTATAAATAAATAATTAAAGTATACAAAGTTAAAAAATCAAAAATTTTAAATTAATGTTTTGTGGAAGGGCACTGGTATGGTTATACCCAAAGGATGAAACAAGTTCAAATATGATAAAAGAAAATCAATGCGGGGTTGCCAAAAAGAATGTTTAAAGAAAATTAAAATTAATCAAACGTTTATTAGCTAATGGAAATCCCGAGCAGTGTGGGAAACCCGAATGATCGACAAAAATTATCCAATTAAAGTTAAGTAAATTGCTTAATTAGGAAGACCTGAATTTAATGGAATCCCGACCATTGTGGGAAATTAATAAAATTTCCTCGAGGAAATTAGATTTTTTGAAAGGAACGAAACTTTCTAAGTGACAACAAATAAGTAAAGTGAATTAACCAAATCAAGAGGAGTTCTATCAATAAATCAATTTTTAAGAGAGAATCTAATTACTTAAATTGTATAAAAGCTAAAGGTAACTGAGTCAAATTTCCAGTTTGGTCAAAAACAAAGCCTAGAGTTTAAAAGATTTGAATGAGGAAAAATTAAACTTAGAGCAAGCCAATAGTATTACTCTTAGCGTACTGGAAAGGAGATATCTAATTGAAAGACCTATAATTGAAAGCTATATTTAAAAAGAATGCAAATTAACAGTGAAATTAAAAGTTATTTCGAAAGTTATTGTTGCGATTATTTGGATAACAAATGATGAGACATATATATATATATATATATATATATATATATATATATATATATATGCTAATATAAACTCAATTAATGAAATAATTAAAAATGAACGAATAATTAAAAAATGACTAGTTTGCATAAAAAAGAAAATCCAGCTGTATTAGATAATCAAGAAGGAAGTTACAATTTAAAACCTATTTAACATTAAACTGAAATTAATTATTTAAAATTTTAAAATTGTTTAAATATTAAATTTCATTGAAATAAAACTTGAATATTTTAAAAATTATCTATATTCATTTCAGGTAATTTACCAGATGACAGTTTGGTCGTTGCCGAATTATATCTTTCACTGAGAAAAATCGCAGATGAAGATATTTTGATTGTTACTGCCAGTTCTTTGAAAAATCTTAAATCAAAGAACATAACTGAAGTTTATATTAAACTCTATCTCATGTACAGTGAACAACAGTTGTCGAGAGTAATGAAAAGAAAAACCAAATCAATTGTTCTCAGTGATGAAAACAATTTTAATGAATCATTCAATTTCCACACTCAACTGGAAGGTATGTTGTTGCAAGTGTCTTTATGGTCGTGTGGCAAAGGTCTGAATGTTCACAAAATGCTTGGTGAAGCTGTTATTCATTTAGATGACATTGAATTTGTAAAAAAGAACTCAAAGAAAGATGTAAGTGGTTGGTATAAGCTACTGAAACCAGATATTTAGTAGTATAATCTGTGATTGGGAATTGCGATATTCATTGTTATTTGTCTTTCTCTTCAAAAAACATCTTTCTAGAGTTTTTTCTCACTTGTTAAACTTACTATGATGTATATATCGATTGGATTCAACGGCTGGTACCTTTTTATACATAGCTTCATTGATATTTACAATGTATATATTTTATTATGTTGAGTTTGTGTCTATTCTTCAATTATATTTGATAATTTTTTATTTTTATTTCAATGAAATTGTCATTTGGAAACGGGTAGAAATGAATGAAATCTAATAAGAACTAAGTAAACATTTAAAGAGTAATCACTTGACTTTCACTTTGTTACTCCAATGTGAAGTTAATGTTGACAGTAGTTTATTATATTTAAAAATTCTACTTGGTAAACATAATTAAATAAAGCCAATAAACTTTATTGGTCAATTTATTTTATTTACTGATGTTTAGTAAGTAGTATTTTTTAATTAAATTATCGTCAACTTAAATTTTATAGATATTCAACTGTCAAAATTAACACGCATTTATCTATTTAAAAGATCATGAAATAATAAAGTTTTATATTTATTATAAAATAATATGAATAATTTATTATATAAATTAATAAATAAAATAAAGCGCCAATTCAACCTTAATATTATGCAATATATTTAGACAGACTCATCATCGCCAGTTAGATTTGAAACTAAATAGAATAAATTATTTTTATTTTTAAAAAATTGCTTTTATCTTTCAAAAATATTTTACTAAAAATTTAATAAAATCAAGAATTAAACAAAACTTTTAATTAATTCCGAATAAAATACTTTAATTTTTTAAACTATTAGATTTATTTTCATCCTGCAGCACAAAATTGCTTTTGTTAATAGCAATCAATTCGCTATGTCGACTGAGTAGTTTATAATGAGGACTATGCCCCGTGGATATTTGGCTTTAAAAAAAAGTTGAGACCTCCCCTAAAAAATTTTTTTTTAATTATTTGTTTTAATGAATAAAACGTTTTAAAAAAATTATTTGTTTTAATGGATTATTAGTTCTCTACTAAAAGCACGATTATATCAAGCCCAACTTAAAACAAACATTATACCCCTGTAAAACCCATCAAATAAGGTAATCCACGTAATGAATACTGAAATAAAATTTGTTTAACCCAGAAAGGAGTTCAGTTAATCAAATTCAAAATGCGCCATTATAGTAAAATCCCTCCCGGACGTGTATACAAAAATACATTACAAACTCTAATCACAATCAGCGTAAATCAGTCAGGAGGTAACTACAATCAACCATTTTCGACAAGAATATAAAATTGCTGATAATCTACGACATAATTATAAAACATTAAAATTCGTAATACGAGGCAGAAATCATAATAATTCCATAAGGGCGAGTAACTCCGTAGTAGCTGATGCGGATATCTTGATAAACCAACTAGAGTGAGGAGTGGCTCTGACGTCTGCCACCGAGATCTAGCGAGCAATTGAGGTGACTATTCACCGACTGATACCCTGTAGGAGGTTTAACGAACGATTTCTGAAATAATTGCCAGATAAATAGGATCGATTAGTTAATAGATTTCCAACGAGATTTCTGAAATAATTTCCAGATAAATAGAATCGATTAGTCAATATTTCCAGCGTAGGAAAAAACTAGCGATGCAATTACAAGAAATAAATTATGGCATGCCGTAATGACGAGTCATCTACAGTAGCCCCATTCGACACCACCGGATTATTTTACCGACAAATTTAATTTAGAAAAAATTCTAAATGTCAGTTCATCAGCGGGGGAAGAAAAATTAAGAAGAAAAATCATTGATTTAATATCAATAAATATCACACCCCGCATCCATGAACTGAACAGCTATAAATTGCTGGCAATGAAGAAATCGATCATTTCTTATTACAAAATGGACGACAACGAAGAACAAAAATCAGAATGAAATCTTGATAGCTTCAAAGACAAGTGACGAGGACACGAGATGGATCAACTACAACGGACAATGCAGAGCCGGACAGAAAGAGATATCGGGGAAATGGGATCATGCGAGTAAGTATAGAATTCCATGTGCAATTAGTTTTAATTGATTTCAAGCGAGAAAATACAGAAGTCCGCCGCAACTCAAGCACCCTCCAGAATATCGACACATGACTAATTCAAGGGGAGGGGTTTAAATTATTTTAAAATTATTTGTTTTAATGAATGAATTTTTTAAATTTAATTTTTTATTTAAATTTTCAAATTTTCATATTTTAAAAAATTTTTAATTCACGATCAAAAGTCTTTTTTCTCGATTAAAAAGCCTAAAAAATAAATAAATTTTCATAGTTAAAAAACCATAAAAATAAAACTGGCTCAAATTGCTTGTCGACTAAAAAGCCTAAAATATATTTGCTCGATTAAAAATCCTGAATATTTTTATTTTTTATTTTTATGTTATTTACTTTAATTATTTGTTTTAATCAAGTCAATAATATTATTTTTTTTAATAATATTATTATTAAATTTAATTGTTTGTTTTAATCAAGTCAATTATTTTATTTATTTAATTATATTATTATTAAATTAAATTGTTTGTTTTAATGAAGGGAATTAAATAATTATTTATTATTTCATTTTAATTTAATTATTTATTTAATATTATTATTATTCTTATTTAATTAATTTTTTTTTTATATTATTATTTTATTTTATTATTATTAACATTTTTTTTATTAATTTTTTTAATTTTTTTAATTTAATTGTAAGTCTAAGAATGATTTTTCAATGTAAAAATGAATTAAATATCATCGATAAATTTTGAATTGTAAAAATAACAAACTTTCAATCCGTACAAATATTTTTATTGACAATAAAGATTAAATAAAAAAGATTAATTTTTATTTCAAATCAAAAATATCCGAGTAATATGCTTTACGTATTTCGACCAATAATATATGGATTGTTTGGTCACGTTTGAAATCGTGGGAACATGGATATCTATTTGAACATGTTACTCTCATACTATCTTTACAAACAATGCAATTTGCAACACATCGGTCACCAGATCCCTGAACTTTGTCATAGTTCTTCAATGTTAATCCCGGTGAAATGGTAAATTTTTGTTGCTAGAAACTTTGGTACGGAATAATCCAACGTATTTTTAATTTTTGAATAAAGTTCCTGAAATTTCTTTTATACATGTTAATAACGATAAAAATTTTTCAAAGTAATATGGGAAAAATAAATTAATATGAAATTTTCAAAATAATAATAATAAAAATAAATTCATCAACAATCAAAAAAAAAGTTAACTTACTTGGTATCAACTTCTGAATACACACACTCACAATATGTTATCAATAACTAGCTACTGAACAAATCAATATCAAAAATTGTTTACTGGCCAAGAAATCTTTAAATAAAAGCACATAAAAATTTGAACAATCAAAAGAAATACAATTTCAGTTAAAAATTTTATTAACTTCTCTCTTTTATCGAACAATTGTCAAATTAATTCTGTTGTAGGTTCGTTAACCCTCAGTAGCCTGATTTACGAAAGTGATTACTTGCCGCGCAAGTAATATGTCATAGATAAAATAAAACAATAATGACAGTTGTTTTTTTTAATTTCGTTGGAAAGAATATTATACAACAGTAAAATACGAACAGCCAACCTATAAAAAAACAAATAGTAATGTGAATATTAGGTTTAAAAGATTGGTATCAAAATTGAAACTCTAGGTTATTAAGGGTTAATTGTTTCATAGACTGCCTTTCCATTTTATAATAATATGGTAAAATCTTATATCTCACTATATTTACTACTGATTTTAAAAATTGTTCCACACAATCTTCGCCTATAAACTCTTTGTATATTTTACTCCCATCAAAATTATTTATTAGTAAAAGCCCAGCAGAAATGGGTAAATGTATTTGGTGGTACACGTTGTCCTTTGTCAAAACAGATTTGAAACCTGCATATATAACATATGGTGAGTTAACATATATAAGTTACGGTTTTGTACCAGTCGGTGAGTTTAATGAACTTATTTTCTGGGAAAGTATATAAAGTCGTCCCTAACTGATTTCTCATACATAATATCTCATGTTTATCCAATGTCATCTTATATCTAAAACCGTACAGACATCTATGACACCATAAAGATTGAATTCTTTCTATAGTGTTATTTTTACTTTGACAATTAAATAACCTATTGAGTGATGATATTCCTACATAATGATGATGTTCTCCTTTATTTAACAGTAATAAACTAACTATTGTTTCTTCTGTAACTTTGGACCTGTGAATTATGTTTAAAAACGGATGTTCAGGTTTTTCCGATTCGTCATAACTACATACATTTATTATGAGTCCTTCGTTGTTTGCTTCAAATTTTTTAATACCATTTAATTTCATGGGCAAATGATTAGGGTTATAATTTAATTCATTTAGATATTTAATATAACTATAACTAACATTTCTATTTCCACTGTCAATCTCCTCTTTTTAATAATTGACAACACACTGTAAATGAAAAATAGATTATCGGTATTTTTAACATTTATTAAACACTTTTTGTTTGACAATATTTTCGGTGTTTTAATAAAACTTCTACCGCTCAATCTACTTATATTACTTATTTTTGTTATAGTAAAGTGAATTTCTGTTATTCTTCTAATTATCTAGCTACTCCCTAATTCAGTTATTGAAGGTATTTTTTCTTTTAAGTCTTGTATTCCTTCGTCAAAGTATGATTGGGTAAGTGGTCTTGCACTGTTACTAATGTTATTAAATTTTATCTCACCGTCTTTCTCGAATTCAACTTCAATTCCGAATTGAATTTTCACATATCCTAATTCATCTATTATTTCTCTTAACTTATTAATTAACTCTACTGGAAAAATAATTTGCTTAATGTTCAAGTCGGTAGTATCAATACTAAGTATTTGATGTGTCCATCGTAAATCACTTTGAATTATTGGTACATTTCCATCTATTTGTACAATATTTTTATTTTGCCATACGTTTTCCAACACTTGATCCTCTTCCACCTCTTCCACTGCTTCAACCACTCAGTCCAATGAATTGAGGTAATTTGGGTGCTGCCCTATTTAATTTTTTTAATTGATGTTGATGGTTGAGGTCTTTTAAATAGTTTAATTTTTTAACATGAAATTGACGCAAATGATTTTTATGATGATTATAAAAGTCTAAATAAAGAATGGGCTGGAAGTTAATGGAAGTAAATGGAATTATGGGATTTTTTACCATAATATTCTTCCATTTTTTTGTGACATTCCTTGTTATGGTCTTTTAATTGACAATAGTTAAGGTATAATTTACCTAGTAATAAAACTTTTTTAATTTTTTATTAAATTATTTATTAAAAATAAATACACAATTAGTGTGAAACCAATCAAAATAGTATATTTACTATAAATGAAATTTTGATTTTGAAGAAAAAAGCAAGAATGTCAAAAATATATGAAGTACTCTTTAAAGAAAACAGTACAGCTGTTATTGAGATGACATGCAAGCCTCCTGTTCAATACCTTCAATACAGTATGAAATATTTAAAGTTTCCTATTACTTATACATTCAAGGTAAATTTTTAATTTAATTTAACTTGTTTAATTATTTTTTAGGATGCAGTAGATTTAAAAGCTTATGAATACAATATTCAGATTAAAAATATAGAAGATGATGATGGAAAAAATATTGCTGATATTCTTCATTTGATGAACAAATGTTAATGATTGATTTTCATTTAGTAATTGTGAAAGTAAATAGAAGGAAGAAGTACAGAGTGATAAAAAATAAAAAATACAGATAATTATTCAAGGAGTCAAGATTAACAATTCTATTATCAAGCCTATTTGTAAAATCAAAAATGCTGTTGAATAAATTTTTTTTAAATCATCTTGTGTGCTATTCAATTTTATAAGATTTGTTTTATGTATGTTGTATTTTGTAGAGATTTATAAAAAAAATGAGCACGGGTCGATCCTTTTAATCATATAAAAAACACATTAAAATGTAATAACTGTTCGACCATATTTTCAATAAAATAATAAAAAAAGTAACGGTCTGCCCTTATTTTAATATAAAAAAAATTAAATAATAATAATAAAAAAAATACATTTAAACATTATAAAAAATCAATAAAAACTAACATGTAAGATTGTTATTCAAGATTGGTGTTTGATTTCCTCCATCATTTTCGGAATAATTGGTATAATCTAAAATAATATTTAAAAATGATTTAATAAAAATTAAAATCTTACTTGTTTCATGTTGATATCCTCCAACAACTTGAGGATAATTTCCAATATTTTGATTATAACCTAAAAGTAAAATTAAAACTGATTTAATTAAAAAATGAAATATCTTACTTAAATCATTTATATTTTGAAAATTATTTCCTCCTTTGAATTAAGGATAACTTTGCTGATAATATTGTGGATTTATTAAATTTAAAAATTATTAAATTAATTTATTAAAAAAGTTTAAATTTACTTGTTCTATATTGATATCCTCCAAAGTTTTGTGGAAAACTTTCATCATTTTGGGTACAATTGATATAATCTAAAATAATAATATGAAATCAATTAATAATTTGCTTGTTCCATATTGATATCCTCCAACAATTTGGGGATAACTTCCATCATTTTGGTATTTTAATAAATTATCTAAATTATAAAGTAAATTTGATTTAATATAAAATTTAAATAAATTTAAATTGTTCCATATCCGTTACTAAGGTTATTCATATTGTTGTCATTATTCATTTTCGTTATCTAAATAAATTACATTATAATAAAAAATTTTAAAAAGTACACTTAAAATTAAAGTTTTGGTAAATTATGACAAATTCTTAAAATTTTATTCAAATGTATGGCAAATGTGTGTATTTATTTTTTCAACCAATTAAAATCAGCATACCTACACACCAACTCAACAACATGCACACACACCTATATCAATCAACATGCACTATCAATCAACATACACACACAAAATCATCGCACATTCGGAAAAAAACACATTGATAGAATCTTTGTTCCTTATAAAACAAAGAAGAACCCATTGCAATGAAAATTGAACAAATTCCTTGCTTTTCATTGGATAAATTGCATTTCTAGTATCAAGCCCAATTTGATGACCTGCTAAAACTGACGGTTCAACACGAACTCTTCGAACCATTAATTTTGCATCTAATAATATTATTTGTGGAATAATTTTTGTACATGTTAAACTTCTATCAGTATTGAATCTTGTCAATTTAATTTGAACACTAAACCGGGTAATAAATATTTTGGTTGATCAAAGAAATCTAATTGAAGTGAGGAACAAACACTGATTTGTTTTTATTTTGAAATCCAAATTTTTCTTTTTGAGTCATTTTCGTCGTAACCCATTCCACCTAAGCAAGTATGTTTTGTATCGTGATTTTAATTAATAATAGTTTCAATCATTGCCTTGTGTGCGAATACATCGTTAGTTCCTTCAATTTTAGTAGAATTAAAAATTACTTCAACATCTTTAAAACAAGTTTGGAAAAAGAAATTGTTTGCTGTAACATTTGATTCGTTTGACAAATTTTCCCAATTACTATTTACAACTTTCATTTGAATGTAGAGTAATGTATCGTTCAAATCCAAGTATTCTGTCTGAGAGCTGTTGATGCAAATTAAATCGAAGTGTTTCCTGGATCTGTAATTGAATTCACCTGATAAATATCTTCAAAAGAACCATTTTCAATAACTGCTTGAGGAGATGGTCTATCAAAGATGTATAATTCAGATTTTGCGCTAATCATGACTGGAATATAGTTCCGTATCCTTTCATTCATCTGTTTATATGTTTCTTGTTAATTTTTCGACTTTTAATTGTTCCTCCTTTTTGTTCTTTATTAAACACATCAGATACTTTATTAATAACAAATGGCAAGTGTTGCATTACGGCAGGTATAGAATCTTTAATTTCAGATATTGCATTAGATTTTAAAGCAGGCAAGATTTGAGCTTTATTATTTATTACGTCATAAGCAGTTTTCATACCAAAATTTCCAATACGTTTAAGAATAGGTAGTACAAATCGTCCAATTATTTTTAACCAACCAGATCCGCACTGTTTACCTACAAAATACTGTAAATACCCACCACTTTGATGTGTGCTATAAAAGTTTACAATGTCTGGATTACTCATTTATTTTATGAAAATGTAATGTCATGTAAGTTTTATCTTGTTTACCAAATATATATTTTCCACTGTCATCACGAATATTGATTTCTATACTGTTTATTTATAATGATGTTACTGCAAATACATTGGATTTTTCTCAATGAATTGAACAAGATCGTCTTTACGTTTTTCGATCCAAACACACCTTAGAAGAGAAACGCTTAATTCACCCATAAGAACTGGTTCAATAATAATTGTATAAATCATCGTTTGTATATTTCTTTGCATTATAGTTTACTAAATTTAACACTACTGACATCATCTTCTAATTTAATTTTGACAAGTTGTCCTTGTTTAATTTCACAAGATTTGAATGGATTGGTATAAGATGTTATTAACTGATCAGTAACTTGTGAAAATTCCGTAATGAATAAATTTTCTTTAAATATATCAGTATACTCTACAACATAATAATAATTAATCGTATTGTATCAAACTTGTTTTCCTTATTTGGTATCAGTATCTGATTCAATTCATCATTAAAATCTACTTCTTATTTTATTAAATTCCAAGCAGTTAGTTTGTTCAATACTGTCAAATATTGCTTTGAATGGAAAATATTTACAATTAATATTTAAAATTTTATTGTCAATATATATTATGTGTTGAATATCATGTAATGTTACTTTAAATGGAACATGTGGAGAGACAATAACCAAGTTCTCATATTTTTCAATAAAAACATCAACATTAGTGGTATGTTTAGGATTTATTAATTCATAAGTTTCATTTTGGTTATTTATTTTCAAACATTTTATTTCAGTACCACTCTTCATCGTTTCATAAAGCGGAAATGTTTATACACAAAAGTAAAATCAATCAAAGCAACTTCCCATTCACCATCCAAGTAAATAGGATTTTGAAATTCGACATTAAAATTACTAGCTTCATTATTAGGAAAAATAAGAGGACAACTATTACTAGGTAAAATCATATAAAACTGGTTTTCTTTCATAATATTTATTTAATTAATTGATTTTCAGATATCCAAATTGGAGTTTCATATTCATGCCACTTAACGTAGTATTGTTTATATATACCAACATTTTTGGTTTATAAAATCTTTTGAATTCTAAATATTGTAGGGATTGGAATGACTTGGAGTTCTTGTTCGAAGAATTTTCCACTGATTTCTTTATTTTCATGATCTGCTATTAAATACATTACAGGATTCGGTTTCGTATCTATTTTCTTGATCTCAGATACTTCATCGCTCCAAATGTTGTCAAAATTCTTGATGAACGGAGAAGTACTGATTTTACTAATTCTTACATGATCACCAACCTTTTATTTTGGCTTATTGATTTTTTCTTTATTTAGTACTTGGTCTTTGTTGGTAATGTCAACCGGTCTGAGTCCTTTTAAACCTTTATATGGCGAATGATTGTAACTAAAAATAATTTTCGGCAAAACATGTATCCAAGTTTTATTACCTTGATCCACAAAATATATTTTCATTCTTTCTCTCAAAGTTCGATTAAATCTTTCCACATAACAAGCTTTGAATTGAGAGAATACAGAGTAATGATTGGCTTTGATAACTTCTTTTACTTTGCTATTATAAAATTCTTTACGTAAAATAAATTAAATTTATTTAAATTAATTAAATTTCTTGCCAAAATCAGTTTGTAAATTACGAGGTTGTCCATCCTTAAACAACTTTTTAATTGCAATTGCCATTTCATTAGCAGATTTAGTTTTTGTTGGAATAGCATGGGCATATCTACTGAAAACATCAATGTATGTTAAAATATATTTGTTCCCCTTGTTAATTCTCGAATAAGGTATCATTTCCATTAAGTCCATTTGACACAAATCATTGATTCCCCTTGTTCTGTATGGTCTGGTTTGGAATCTTTTCAACATTGGTTTTTTTAACTGTATGCTAATTGATCAGATAACCATTTTTGAGTCTCTATTTTAGAATTAATCACTATTTTTGTTAATTTTTCTACACCACCAAAACCATCTGGATCTTTGGATTTGTCAATATTGTTTTGAGTTGATTTTTAGTTAATGGTTCCTTCGTCATTACAACAAGATGTTAAAATATTTAAATCGACTTTATCAAGTTTAGAGTGATGTAAACCCATTAAGATCTTAATGATGAAATTGCACTAATTGCAGATAAAACTATTGGAATTAATGTACCAAAGAACCCACCCTTTTGTTTATACATTATTCTTTTCATTAAACATCTATTTTTAGTGTTTACCAAAGATAAAAGGGATCTGTTATGTATTTGTAATACCACTCTTATAGCTTTAATAATATTTACATTACCTCGAACTACACCAAGCCCCATTGAGATAAATTCCGCTATAATTCAAGTTGATACATAAACTTGTCGGAATTTATTTTGTGAAAAAATAAATGCATTTCAGCCATTTTTTAAATGGCTGCTAAGTAAGTTATTTTTTATAGCTATAAAACTTAAAGTTAAAAAATTTTAAGAGTTGAATTATGATTTCATAAGGAAATATGATCATAATTCAAGCTCTTAAATATAACTTTGATCAACAATTTCATATATATTATTATAAATAATATTTAGGAATAATAATTAATCTCCAAAAATATGTATTTTTTTCGGATATTATTCAAAAAAAGTGAGTTAAATTATTTTTGAAGTTATAAAAATTATTAATTGCATTAAATAATTATATTTTTTATACATATTTTGAAAAATATCATCGATTATGTACCCAAAATAATTTGGTTTATGATTATTTTTTAAAATTTACCAATATAATTTAAAAATTTATGCTTTTTTTCGGATTTCAGGTTTTGCTTTTTTTCGACAGAAATATCTGAAATATTAAATTAATTTTAGTTTTATTGGTAAATCTTATGAAGATACATCCTCATTTACTCGAAATTTCCTATCAAAAACCTCAAAATTTAAATTAAAAATTTTCCCGCCATTTTTCTTTCTATCCCTTTTTGTGTTTCTATAATGTAGGGTTTGTCTCAGTGACTATTTCACAAGCAACCTCAAGGTGAGTTCGAGTGTTTATATGCTATAAATTTATTGATTTTTGTTTTATATTATAGGTGATTTATCTCAACTTCGCTTGGTGTATATTTACAATAACTTCAAGCAAATCGTCAATTACAAATGGAGGAAAAGCTTGTAAAATCGACATGCTTTTATTATTTTGAGCTTTTACCAAGTCATTGAAATTTGGTAAACTGCATTGAAATTTCATGCTTACTATTTTCAATCAATTATTATTGCTTATAATTTTATCCACTTCTTTAGATTCTTTTTTAAATTCTTCTTTAAATTCTTTTTTAGAATCTTCTTTACTTTTGGTTTAAGTTTACGAATCACTTTTTTGCTTTCAATTTCGTTTTTGATAATTAATTTTTTAAATGCCATGTTAGATTTGATTTATTGTTTTCAATTTTGTTTATAAATCGTAACACCATTTTCATTAGAAATATCTGTTCGGATACGTAAATCGTCACTACATTGCTGTGTAAAGTCAAAGAATAAATATTCGTGAGGAACACATGTGACATCTTGGAATGGTTCAATTAAAAATTTTCTATTGTTTGGATAAGTTTGTCTGGCTAAGAAGTCAATAATCCTTTGATCGCGTGGATTTTTTTTGCATTACGAGCTCGATGACTTCCTCCTTGATGAAATAAATTTTGCGTTATGAAAATAACTGTACCTCCACAATGTCTACTGATTTGTGCGAACAAGTTATTAAAATCTTTTTCCTTATTCGCTTCTTGATACAAATCATCTATAATTATTACGTCGCCTTGACGTAACCTAGACGACCAGTTTTTATAAAATCCATTAATTATTGTATTTTTCAATTTACAGAATTGATTTTAAGTCAATCTGTGCTTTTCATCTGCACCCCTATGCTAATATATTCTATTGAATTTCGATTTAAACATGTTTGACTGCAATAAATTACACACAAATAAAGTTTTTCCACTCACACTTGGTCCTAAAGTTTGATATACTGCATCATTTCTTAATTTCATTTTAATTAATTTAATTTAATTTGTTTACAATTTTTTTGATAGCAGAAAATGATAAGTAATATTAATTACAAAGGAAGATTTTAAGTAGACGGAATGAAGTTCCCAGCTAGAAAACCTCAACATGTCGTGGACAGAAGCGGAAAGTATACAATCTTATTCTTCAAGAGTGAGAAATGACGGATAATGGGTTGTTAAAGACCATTACAGGAAGCGGATTTCAAGTATCAGATTCGAGATTTACAAATTCAATCATTATCTTTGAACATTGACATGGGTTGTCGAATCAACTTGCATGATTTGTCTACCAAAACAGAAAACATTTAGAGCCAGAACTGTTTCCAGCATTAAGACTTGTCAAGTATAATCCGTTATGTGTGAATGTATTTTCAAGCGGGAAAGTTGTAGTCATGGGGATAAAAACATTGAAATACGAAACTTTAGTACAAGAAATAATTAATTTTATAAAATCTAAAATTAATAATCTTAATACCGATGAAGAAATACTAGATTATTTATTAAGTCCAGATTGTGTTTAAATCTTTAGATTTCTGTCGAAAGCAAAAATTCAAAAAGATCGATGAGCGAGAAGCATACGTATTCGAAACAATTCTGATGAAGATGGAAGAGATCTTTCCGAATATAAAGAACAAACCCTTCATATTGTGCTCCTGAAATTTTGGCGACGCGTATCTATCGAATGACTGGAATCAACATTGAAGAAATTGTACGGATTGGTGGGTTACTGGGTGTTGAAGTTTGTTTAAATATTCCTATGATTACCCCGGTAACGCCATATAAACATTTGAGCTACCACTCGGCACCCGTTGCTAAGCAACGTTGGAAATGTGTTCGAGTGGATAGATCGTCCGCAAAAAGTGAGCGCTATTACTAATGCTATAATTGACCGAACGATCCATAGGTCCAACGAGCTGCCGATAGAAGGCCGGTGCTCGATTTCGATTTTTAGGTCCCATTATTCTCCTAACTCCTTCAAATGTTAACCTATACTCTCATGTCATTCATTGTTATGTCCATTCTCATAGTCCTTCTTATCGTCGTCCGTGTTGATGATTATTTTATAGCCTATACACCCTTTGTTATGTTAAATATTCACACAGTATCTCTCTTACCCTTATCCCTATTATAACTACAATGTTCTCTATTATTATTGCTAGCATTATCATTGATACTATTATATGTATTACCTTTATTAATTGTTACTACTATTACCTTTATTATTATTCTTATTACTATAATTGCCATTATATTTACTATTATTACTACTATTATTATTATTACTATTATTATAATAATAATAATAATTATTATTATTATTATTATTATTATTATTATTATTATTATTATTATGTATTAAGAATCGCTTGGATGAAACAAAATTGTGTGCAAAAATTGAAAGTTTATATTTTCATATAGCCCGATCGATAAAAGGCATTAATGATAATTATGTGAAGAGCTCGTTAAGTGCAAGTACGATGGAGTATATCGATAAAAACAAAAAGCAGAATATTAGGGATTTTATGACTTTAAAAAACTTAGCTAAAAAAAATATAAATATCTGTAAGTTTGACAAAGGAAATGGGATAGTTATTCTTGACCATGATGTGTATGTAAATAAGTTGAATGATTTGTTAAATTCTCCTCAGTTTGTAAAATTGCCAAAGGGTCGGAAGAATGGAAAATTGCCTCCTCTTAAGGATGAAGAGTTTGTGCAAAAAATTTTAAATGGTTTTATTGAGAAGAAGCTTATTGATGAAAAGGTAGGTAAGTCTATTCGTCCAATAGGATCGCAGCCAGCAAAACTATATGGGCTACCAAAAATCCATAAAGATGGTGTACCTATGAGACCAGTTTTGTCGATGGTTGGTACTGACCAGTATAAAATAGCAAAGTTTTTAGATGGATTATTAAAACCGTTAACGCGATCAGAGTTTGAATGTAAGGATAGCTTTGAGTTTGTGTCTTGTATTGCAAAGCTACAAAAACGAAGTATGAATGATGTTATGGTTTCGTTTGATGTTTGTAGTTTGTTTACGAATGTACACTGGTTGAGACGATTGACTTATGCTGTGCGTTGTGGAATGAAAATGATTCGGAACATCACATTTTGGATGGAAGGGCATTTCGTAAACTTATTGAATTTGCTACTTCAAATGTCAATTTTCTTTTCAATGATGAATGGTATCAACAAATAGATGGAGTTGCTATGGGTTCCCCTTTAGCACCAACGATGGCATCAATATTTTTGGCTAGTTTGGAAAAGAAAATTGCTTCTTTCCAATTTGAAAAACCGTTTGTGTATAAAAGGTATGTGGATGATATTTTTCTTGAATTTGAAAACCAGAAACATGTAGAACCGTTTTTGCATTTTATGAACAGTTTACATAAAAACCTTGTATTCACGTGTGAAACGGAGAGAAAGTCATCAATTGCGTTTTTAGATTTGTTAATTCAACGCAAAGATAAACAGTATGAGACAGAGATTTATAGAAAACCAACTGATACTGGTCTTTATACTTCTCCAGAAAGCTTTTGTGAATTTAGGTATAAGAGAAATATGGTGAAGGGATTGATCTATCGTTCATGGTCTTTATCTTCTACTTTTGCTAATTCGGTAAAAAGTGTTGATAAATTAGTGGAGTTGTTGATAAAGAATGGATATTCTAAATCATTTTTATTGTTGATGATAAAAGAGACTGTTGATAAATTGATTAAAAATCCTAAGGATCCATGTTGTGGAAAGTCTGAATGTAATTTGTCGGATGGGTGTGAATTGAGTGTTAGTCTGGGTGATGGTAAAAATGGATTTAAAAAAATTGAGCCTAAATATGTGTTAGTATTGCCGTACTCTGAAGGCTTTACAAATTATAAAAGGAAGTTAAGTAAACAGATGGGAAATTTAGAGTATAAGATCGTCTCTAATTCGTGTAAGGTACGCAATATGTTTATTAATAAATCAAAAACTCCGGTTGGATTGTGTTCTGATCTCGTTTATCACTTTACATGTAATGGGTGTAATGCCACATACATTGGAGAGACTTCCCGTCATCTCTGTACTCGAGTTCTAGACCATTGTCAATTGAAGGGTTTGACCAATATTAGTGAACACAATAGAGGCTGTAAAAGTGAAATAGGAATGTCTGATTTTAGAATTTTATTGAGAAGTTTTAATAATTATTGGGAACGTGTGATATGTGAAGCATTGCTGATAAGGTCATTGGATCCAAAGATTAATGTGCAAAGTGCTGTAACTACGAATGTTTTGAATGTTTTTAAATAGTTTACGTATGTTAAATCATGTTTGTTTTTTAATATTATTAAAATAATTGAAAATTTTAAATTACATTAATTTTTTAAAAATTAGAATATAAGTGAAAATTTTAAAATTTTAAATTAATTAAAAGTGAATTGAATATATTTTATAAATATTTATTTATTAAAAAATTAAATTAATAAAAAATAATTTGTTTAAATTAAATGTTAATTCATAATATTTTTAGTTGGTCTTGAGTACCTGAAGATGATAGCTATGCTATCGAAATATATCGTACGAAAAGTTTTTTATTGGCGTTATCTTTTAATTATATCGTTGCCAAATTTATTTAATTATTTAATTATTATTATTATTATTATTAAATTTTTTTTAGGGATCCGTCCTTATTCCTCAGTTTTATAAAAGTATTTTACTTATATAAAAATTTAGCCGTAATCCATCCGTATTTTACAGTTTTCGACAAGTATTTTTGTTGGTTCGAAAAATTTTAGCAGCGTACCGCCCTTATTTTTAATTTTTTAATTATTTTATTATTATTTTTAATTTTTAAAAGGATATTATACTAACAATTGAACAACATTTCACTTTTACTTTACTATTTTCTATAAGTGTTTTAATTAATGCGGAAAATTTTACGGTCTTATCCGGATATTCTATCAATTATTGAGCCGTATTCTACTTTTACTTTTGTTGGGCCAGCACACAAATAGCCTTGAGAATTGTTTAAATGCATCAGTAATACAGCACGAAAACCCAGCACCAAGATAACTTAAAATACAATATAAAACACCAACTAAACACTTTAAAATCTGAGAGAATATAAATAAATATAAAATCAAAAACATAAAAGTAAAATAAAATAAATACAAAATGCATCAAGAACCGCACGAAATTTACATAAAAAATAACAGAATAACAAGAAAATTCGACCGTAAAATGACCATTTATATAAAAGTAAAAATTAATGAATTAAATGAATAAAAATAAAATATATTTTGGTTGAATAAATTTATTTAAAAAATGTTAAAAATAAATTACTAATTTAAATTAAGAAATAAATAAAAATTTGATTTAGATAACACAAATAATTTCAAAGTCGAATTTTGTTTAATCGCAATAAAACTAACACGCAAGGTTAAGGCCAAATTATAGGTATAAATACTGATGTGTTTTCCCAAATTTTCAACTACTACTTTGTAGTATTAATTTCAACCAAATTTAAGATGCACATTTTTTATAAATCTTACTTTGTTGTGTGATTTTTTTCAGATATTTTCAGATCATTAATCTACAGTTATCGATATTTTCAGTTATGTTTTGTAGCAATATTTTCAGGTTATTAATCTACAGTTATGTTTTGTAGCAATATTTTCAGGTTATTAATCTACAGTTATGTTTTGTAGCAATATTTTCAGATTGTTAATCTACAGTTATGTTATTTTGGTTTATGTACATCGATGCCCGATTTAAAATTTGTTTATATGAATGCTAAATATACAGTTTATGAGTCGAGATTTTTGCCTAATTCATTTGGTAAATTATTTTTTCTATTATTTTATTTTTGGTGGCCCACAGCCAAAACATAACGCAAGATAGAAAAATAAAACACACTATCGAACTGTGTAAGTGCGTGTAAAATCGCCAATAGATCGTGCCCGTGAAGGCCCCGGCGTGCGGAACGCAGGAGCCGAAACGTCAATATTATCCGTACATAGGGGAAATTGGAGGGTAAATGAGTAGTCCCTTGGCTACTCCTTCACCATCCGTTTCCTGTAAAATTGACATAAATTTATCAACAATCGGCTCAAAATCTCGAACACCGAGTAGTCCAGTGGGCACTCAATAAATATAATATAAACATAAACAGATCTTAAGGACAAAAAGAGGGAATGGGTAGCGGGGAAAATTTGCGAAATCGTTGCAACAGTTAAAATGAATAGCCATCGGAAAAAGATTAATCCGAACGACCAAAATCATGAAAAATAATGTTTTTAAATAAGAATTAAATAAATTAATTTGAGTTGAGGCGGAAAATATGGGCTGCTCAAATTTTCCGAACTAATTCAAATACTTAACAAAAATAGTAATGTAAAAACTGAACGTGTAAAATAAGGGCGGAACGCTGCTCAAATTTTCCGAGTCAATGAAAATACTTTGTCGAAAACGGTAGAATAGGGATGAACCGTAAAATAAGGGCGGAACGCTGCTAAAATTTTCGAATTTACAAAAATACTTTATCAAAAACCGAAAAATACAGATGGATTACGACTAATGTTGTATACCAATAAAAAATTTTAACGCTGAAGAATTAGGACGGATCCCTACAAAATCTTAATAATAATAACGATAATGATAAGGGTAACGGTAATTATAATAATAACAATAATAATAATATCAATAATAATCATGGTATTAGTAGTAATGATGATAATAATTATGATAATAATAATAATAGTAATAATCATAGTAGTAATAACAATAAATATAATGGTAGTTATAGTAATAAAAATAATAATAAAGGTAATAGTAGTAACAATTAATAAAGGAAATACATATAATAGCAACAATGATAATGCTAGTAATAATAATAGGGAACATTGTAGTTATGATAGGGATAAGAGTAAGAGAACTAGTGAGTGAATACTTAACATAACCAAGGGTGTACCGACCAACGAATAATCTTCGACATGGACAACGATAAGAAGGACTATGGGAATGGACATAACAATGAATGATATGAGAGTATAGGTTAACATTTGAAAGAGATAGGAGAATAATGGGACCTAAGAATCAAAAGCGAGCCCAGGTCTTTTATCGACAGCTCGTTGGACCCAGAGATCGTTCGGTCAATTATAGTATTAATAATAACGCTCACTTTTTGCGGACGATCTACCCACTCGAACACAGTTCCAACGTTGCTTAGCGACGGGTGCCGAGTGGTAAGCGAAGAATAGTTGTATGGGGTATCTGGGTAACAACCCTATAGTTTCAAAATATCAAAACCCAGAAACCCACCACTTTGGTATTTTTGATAAGTATTTTAATTGATTCGGAAAATTTGAGCTGCGTTCCGTCCTTATTTTACAGTTTTTTATGATAAATGTTTTAACTATTTCCGAAAATTTGCGCAGCGTTCTGCCCATATTTTCCGTTTCAATTCAACATAATTAATTTAATTCTTATATATTATTTAAAAACATTATTTTTCATGATTTTGGTTGTTCGGATTAATCTTTTTCCGATGGCTATTCATTTTAACTGTTGCAACGATTTCGCAATTTTCCACGCTAGCCATTCACTCTCTTTGTCCTTAAGATCTATGTATGTTCATTTCATAGTTAATGAGTGCTCACTGGACTACTCAGTGTTAGTGATTTTTAGGCGATTGCTATTTGTGATTTTTGGTCTATTTTTCAGGAAACGGATGGCGAAGAAGCAGCCAAAAACTACTTCCCCACCTCTCAATTTCCCCTATAAATGGATAATATTGACGTTCCAGCTACTGCGTTCTCACGCCGTAGCCTTCACGGGCACGAACTATTGGCGGACTTACACCGCACTTACACAGTTCGATGGTTATGTGTAATTTTACTATCTTGCGTTGTTTTGGCTGTGGGCCTAAAAAGAAATAATAAATAAAATTTACCATATCAGTTGAGTAAAAATTTCGAGCATAGTACGGTTTATTCGACATGAAATATTTCACATAAATATCGGACGTTTATTGGCATCATCATTGTTTATTGCTTCATCCCCATACATTTAATCCAAATTGACAAGAAATTCATGCAGTATTCACTCATTAGTCAAATAATCCATTAAGTATCCATCTATCTTACTTCACACAGCAATGTACAGCAACTGAGAGTTGTCGTTTTCAGGCAAAACACTTACTAGTGTTAATTGCCTGAAACCACGGCTCTCAGTTGCAACGCACACCAACTTGGTTTAGACTGGAATTTTTTCTCTGAAAAATAAGACTGAAAATTTGTCAAAATACATCAGTATATATACCTATAATTTGGCCTTAACCTTGCGTGTTAATTTTATTGCGATTAAACAAAATTCGACCTTGAAATTATTTGTGTTATCTAAATTAAATTTTTATTATTTTCTTAATTTAAATTGGTAATTTATTTTTAACATTTTTAATTAACTTTATTCAGCTAAAAATATTTTATTTTTATTCATTTAATTCATTAATTTTTACTTTTATATAAATGGTCATTTTACGGTCAAAGTTTCTTGTTATTATGTTATTTTTTATGTAGATTTTGTGCGGTTCTTGATGCATTTTGTATTTATTTTATTTTATTTTTATGTTTTTTGATTTTTGTATTTATTTATGTTCTCTCAGATTTTAAAGTGTTTAGTTGGTGTTTTATATTGTATTTTAAGTTATCTTGGTGCTGGGTTTTCGTGCTGTATTACTGATGCATTTAAACAATTCTCAAGGCTATTTGTGTTCTGGCCCAACATAATTAAAACTTAAAATGATATTAAAAATTAAATAACTTTAATAAATTGAAAACTAAAATTAATTTAAAAAAAAATGTAATATCAAATGAATATTTTGAAAAAAATAAATTAAATAAATAAAATCAATAAAAATAAATTGAAAAATTTGGCAAAAATAATTTTTTTAAAATTGCGCCAAAAATTTGAATTTAAAAATTTGCGCCAACAAATTATTTCTAAATAAACATGCACACTTAAAATCAACTATGTTGATTACATAATTACGTAATCAATATTAATCCGGATTAATTACGTCGTTACGTAATTTAATCCGTCACCGGCAAGGGTGGGGTTATACCGCAGAAAGCTACTAACTACCCACTGTATTTATTTGGATAAAAGAAATCATGATAAAGACGACGATGATAATGGTGACGTCGTATTTGGTTTTGATATAACACAAACTAAACCGCAACCTTCGAAATATAGGATATTCGTATCTTCTAGATTCATGTTAATTGATATAGGATGCTGGGTATTCTTCTGCGATTTCATCTATCTTCTCCCCGCCACGTTAGCACATGTTCTTTGACCGATAGTTTTGATAGATTTTGTTTTATTACCTCGATTTTTATTACTGTCAAAAATCTTTCCCAATGCCCTCGTTTCTTCAATTTTTGTTTCTGGTTTTGTCAGTAATATTTCTCTCAATCTCGTATCACGTACTTTATATGTGATGAAATCTTGAATAATCTTTTCTTCTTTTCGTTCCGAATTAAGAACTTCACTTAAAACTTAAACGAATTTCAAATTCTGCAAATGTTTAATCATCTTCTTGCTCTAAATATGCTAATTTTGTCAGTCATTGATTTTGTAATGGTGGATGTATTTAAGAACCACGTTTTAGCTTTGAATTCTGTTGTTTTTTCTGACGTTTTCACACAATTTACTAGTTTCTGCCACTAAGAATACAACGAATGTTCTTGTCAATCGCTGTCTATTTGTCAACAGCCATTCTTTTTTATATTTCACAGATCCATTCTTCTGCTTCTAATGATTCTCATTCATCATATCGTCGAATGTTTAATGTAAGCATATCTTGACATGAATTCGACAAACATTCTATTAATGATTTCGTTGTTTTTAAACGGCATTGATATTCTTATTTTCAGTGTGGTCGCCAGTTACACCTAACTCATTTTTAAGAGAATCAATTTTCATCATAAGATTTATTTCATAAAAATTTCCAAACAATTATTTATTTAAAGTAGATAATTTAAAATATCTTAAATTACTTAATAACCTAGAATCTAGATTGAAGATAAATTTTAAGTATATTTATTTAATTTCTTTAGAATTTAATCTTTTTCGGTTAATTACCGGTTAACCGGGTAATTTTCAGTTTTTAACCCATAACTGGTCACCAAAAATCATCGGTTAACTGGATAAGTTAGTTTGAATGAATAATAACTTTATATATTATTAGTGAGATTCTGAGTTTTGAATGAAAAATATATGGTTGTTGCCAGATAACTTTATACAAAATATTATTGCTTACTACCCGGCATACGTTGCTAATCAACGTTGGAAATATGTTCAAGTGTGTAGTCGAACGCAATAAGTGAGTGCTATTGCTAATGCTATCATTGATAAGAAGTACCGTTTGGTGTTAAATTGGAGCTGTTACTAATTCCTGGATCTTTGGAGTTTCAGTTCCGCCTAGTCATGATTGGTTATTTCACGGAATAGCTAGATGTTTAGATATAATTTTTTAACTGCTTCAGGCTTGAACCAGGTAGGGTTCTGCTGACGACGCCTGGTTTTACCCGCTCGGTTGGATATAGTTGAATATCATTCTTTTATTCAATTAAATCCGTGAAAAAGTCGTTCAAAAAACTTCATGTATTTAGTCAATTTTCATTTTTCTTAGCTATTCTAGTTGTCATCAAGTTGGATTTATGTGACAACTTGTATTAAAAGAGCTGTTATTCAATTAAAATAGGAATACAGGACATATAGTTATTTTCAGCGAATTATAATTTTAAAAAAATAATCATATTTTATTATAAAAATCAAAACAATTTATTGACAAAAAATAATAATATGACGGATGAGACTTCCGAAGATGAGACCATGTTACAGAATGCACCTAGTTTAATAATAAATTCTTCTGTCGTAGATTCTGAAGAAAACTTATATGATTCCGAACTTGATGTTTCACAATTCCTTAAAAAAATTCACATCATAGAGGAAGACTTACCAGAATTTGACGAGACCCATCGAATGTATTACATAAGTCAGTGTGAGAAGCATAAGATTATACCATCCGATATTTTCCTAAGAAATATAGAGACTGAAACATTATCAATGCCCCATTATGGGTTGCGTGCAAAAGGAATAATACCTATTGCTAATACTCTAATATATAACAAAACTATCAGTAAAATTAACCTATCTGACAATTGGCTATGTGACGAAGGTATTGAAAGTATGATGACCATGGTGAGAATTAATGAAGTAATCACGGAGCTGGATTTGAGCTCTAACCAACTAACGTACGCATGTGCTCAGACCCTTTCAGAAAATTTAGCAAACAGTCCTATTCTTCTTCGGTTAGATCTTAGTCGGAACTATTTCAATGATGAATCGGCACAACATTTTGGAGAACTGATGATCTTATCTCTCAGATTAGAATATTTAAATCTCTCCTATAACCGTTTCGAGTCGAAATGTTTATCGCATTTCGGAAAGGCTTTTTATCAAACGACCAGTATTTTGGAGTTGAATTTGTCTTTCAATTCAATTGGTGGACCGATAGAATCTGTGAGAAAGTTTACGAAAGGACTATCAAAAAATGAATGCATTAAAACTTTAAATCTTTCCTCCAATGCGTTTTCTTCGAAACTCGTAGTTTCGGCTTTTGGAAGGATGCTGAAATTAAACAATTGTTTGGAAGAATTGAATCTGACAAACAATCGAATTGGAACCGAATCTGCAGTTGAATTCGCTAAAAGTCTAGCCGGCTGCAAGACATTACGAATATTGAGAATCGGTCGCAATCCGATGATGAGTGCCGGGTGCTATGCGATTCTGAATTTTATCCTAAAGAATCCAGATCCAAAATTTCACATTTTGGATTTCGAATCAATTGATGTTAATGATGACTTCAAAGTTCTGGAAGAGAGATTAATCCAACTCATTCCTGATATTTTAGTTTTAACAGGGGTTAGACTTATAAGTAGAATATTTCCAACAGTAGACCCAATTCTAAGAATGAAATATCTCTCCATTAAAAAAGAAATAAATTTGTTGGAATTTTTCAAAAAATATGCCGAAAATGAAGAGGATAATTTCATTTCACTGGATATCATATTGGATGCAATTGATGAGTTCTGTGAAGAATATACATTTAATTTACTACCTATAGATAGAAGGAGGCTGTATAAGTCTTTTCCAAGAAATGAGAAAAGGATTGTTCCATTTAAAATCATAGCTCATATGTTTGATGAAGAATATGAAGAAATACCTGAATATTCCATGGAAGAAGAAGAAGTAGAAAATAAAATTGACAAAAACATTGCCCAAAACGAAGATGAGGACGATAGTTCATTTTAAATAGAGCATGAAATATTTTATATATTAGGTTTTACTAAAATTGTACACTAAGTATATAATAAATTAAATCTCTTATCAGTAGTTATTTGCACGCTGTAAATTTTCTTGCCAGGATTCTGATATATACTTTTCATAAAATTGTTGGTTTTATAACACTTTTGTCAGAAATTTACTTGCTCTTTTATCAGTAGTTAATAAAAGAGCTTTGAAACCTTTTTTATCACCCCTCTCCCGAATCCCATAGTCGGTAGGGTAGTTATTCAAATATTTAGAATTTCCAATAATTTTATTGTGTTCGTGGCGGGAAACAGGTGAATGACGGGTTGAGAGGGTTCTAGAAATTTATATTTATAAGATCAATTTCACTAAAATCTATATCAGTGTAGTTCAAGCTCGCTTTTGATTTTTGATTGATCGGCGACTTTTGTTCCGTAAATACATGATTTGAAATCATTGTTCTTTGTGAGTGTAAGCTCGAATGAAATCATGTACAGCTCTCGTTTATAATTATGGAAGAACCCGATAAGGGTTTTAAGAGAATATGATCCCTTAAAGCTTTTTTTGTAAATATTTTATCGGATTTTACACCCCCGAGCCACCCTTTCCATCAGGAACCAACCAGCTCATTTCTCTGTATTGGTTCTTGAAATTTGAATTCGTCATCATGAAATTCAAAAGACTTGAGGTTGGACCGGGGCTCTCGATTCTTTCAACTTCGGAAGAACCTATTTTTATAGCGGCATCTTTAGAAATATTCAAAAACCAATTATGTTCTACTGCAAAATTATCGGCTTCAACACCGGCTGCTTGAAATCCTGATATTTTGACTTTATAATATATTTCCGAATTACAAATTTCATGAGGATTAGAGGATTGGTTGATATTGAAATATATTTTCCCTACCTTATTAATCTTCTGAGCACTCGCAGTTGACGGAAATACTTCAAGAAGATCTTTTTTTCGAATATCGTGGTTGAATCTCGTGTGTTTATCGAAATTAAAGGAAGTCATTTCTTGTAGTATTTTTAGTTATTTCCTGATATTCACTAGGTTCTAGTAATGGTTTATGATTAGTTTATCGTATCTCTCTTGGGTAATTAATTTCAAAGCCAGATGTTTATTTAGAACAGAATTGACTTGATTCCATGTATTATTATGTCCTGCCTTTTTAGCGGCTAGAAGTTTCGTGAGATATTCAAATAGTGCGATAGGGTTCGCGGCGCTCACTAGGGTCTCAATTCCAGTTCCCTCTTTAAAACTTGATGCTCCAGAAGCTCTTCTTTCTCTGTGGATAAGAGCTCGATCATGAGCCAGAACTCAATATTTTAAATTTAAATAACATTTGAGTTGAGGATTTAAAGCCCCAGCCATTAATTCCAAAAATATTTTTATATCAACCATATCTACAATTATATTTTCTTTTGTAAAATCATTTCTTGTACTTCAAACCCCAAAAGCATTCCCTTCAATACAAACTTTCAAACTCGATATGATTTCATATTTCTTAGAGGTTTCTGGTTTAAAAATATAAAACTTGTTGTTTTCAAATGTAATAATAATTGTAACATCCTTAACTATTAATTTCCTTCTGAAAGAAAAATTTCGACTAGTAGTGGTTGGCTTTTCTGTATGTCATAAGTATCTTTACCTAAATTTCATATGAAACTCTGGATTTTTGTGGAAAGAGGATCTAATAGCGGTTTTTGATTCAAGAAGAGACTGAATGCTTTATTGCTGTTGGATATATTTTCATTCCATAACTCGTTTGCCTTGTCCATTTTCTTCAAATATTTCGTGGAGTAAGATGTTTGAGGGTCTGAAACAATTACCACTGAATACTGATCCATTTTATTAGATAGTTTTTGAGTGTATTTCCTTGCTATCCGAGTTCAGAGCAATGTTTCTTAGTTCAGAACAGTGTTTCTTAAACCTATTAAAGTCTGATTTGTTTTTATTCAATTCAAAGAACATTATGAAATTAGAGTTTTCGCGAATTGATCTTCTATGAAGTTCGTAATAGTTTTGCGAAAGGTAGATGCTGAAACAGTTGGTGTATCTTCTCCTCGTGAAGTAAGACTCAATGATTTCCCAGTTTTTATAGTTGACGCAATCATCGAAGACAATTAAGTTCTTTTGAGTTTTGTTCAAGTTTTCACATGGAATTATGTCCGAGAATTTATTGCTCATTGTCGAGTTGATTTCATCTTTAGTGTCCCGAGGAAAACATTCGCATAAGTCAGAGATCTATGTATCCGCGGGGATTTTTTCCTGCATTTTGAAAATATTCAGGATGGTTTCTGTACTTAAATGGTTTTTGAATCCGTGATACACTAATTGAAATTTTGGCTGCTGAATAGATTTGCTGAATATTATAAGACTATTATAGTACAGGTAATTTGGATAGAAGATCGCTTTTCCCATACCCAGAGGCTCCAACAATTAACATCTGAAATGAATTAGGGACCATGGAATTAGGATTGAATTTCGTCAGATTGTTATTCCAAACCCGGAGAATGTCAGTCATTTTATATCGTAGGGATTTAGAAATATCCCTTCCTCGGTAGTTACCATTTCAAGCTTATTTTTCTCCAACTTTTTCAAATTTTCATTTTCTCCTGAAAACCCTCGGAAATATTTCGTGAAGGCTTTCGATTGGTTTTTATCTAAAATAATATCCGCGCCGCTTTGGGTCCTGATAAATTCAGTTTCTGTTTTAGCCTTCTCTGCCACCGCATCTGCTTTTTTAGATTCCTTGGCGTCTTTAACCGTACTTGCAATTCCTGCAGCAGTTCTTGCGGCTGCAGTTAAGTCCTCGAAAATCAAAGACAATAAAGCCGCTAGTGGAAGAATTTCTCCTTTTTTGGATTCTAGATTTTTTATTTCCTTTATTTTTTCTTTTAAAACATAGACTTTTTTTCCTTTGAATTTACTAGATTTGGGTTTATTGGAATCAGCAATAGATTTTATTTTCGATTGGAAATCTTCACCATCATCACCTGTTTTACCTAAAGCCATTTTTATAATGAGTTTAAATTTGAAAATAAAAAGAAGTTTATGGGTTGTTAGATAGATGATGATAGCGAGTATTGAAGATAACGAGTATGATGATAGCGAGTATGAAGGATAGGGATTGATTGATGCCTTGTTGGTAAAAAAACCAGAAAGTGATAGGACTAATTTTCTTAGAGTTATAATTACAAAATCCTAAGAAATACCTAAAATCTAGTTTTCTATAATTATCTTTGGTACATTCTTCCGAGGATCTCTTCGCCTTTTAAATCATAGATCTTACAGGTAATAGGTTTAGTATCATAGATTTTTTTATTGCAAAATTTCGTTATTCTGAGAATATTTTATTCCTTTCTAAAATTTATTCTTTCATTTGAATATTCTTACTCGATCTCCAATATTGAATTTTTGTTTTTCAATTAAATTATCATTTGCATTATTATTTTTAAATGTGATTTCTCTAATTGAATCGGGATCATTGCTTGCTTCTGTTGGAGTTGATTTTATCATTCGGTGGATTTTATTATTGCAAAAATAAACCAAATCGTCTAGAACATCAATCCAAATTCTATTTCCTCTTTCTGTAAATTTTTTGTACATTAGGTTTGTAAGTGTTCTGTTGAATCACTCGATAATAGGATTGTGATATGGACCTTGTGTTCTTTCATCCGGTTGATTGAATGTCGAATAGATTTTAATATCATTTTCTTCTAAAAACTCTTAGAATAATTTATTGTAGAATTCTTTACCATTATTAACATATAATTTATTAGAGATTCTATTCGGATTTGATTCAAATAAATTTTCAAAAACCTCTAATTGTTTCGCTTTTTTTATTTAGTAATGAAATAGTCCAGACATATGAATTTAGTTAATACTAGCATGTTCTTTTAAACCACACTTGAGCCCAGTTGACCCAAAAATAAATATCCGGGAGGATGGTGTTCTACAGGATATTTTGACCATGAAAAATCAGGTAATTTAGAATTAAAGGTTTGAAGATCTCCGCCTTGTTTCTTCAAATGTTTTTTAGTTTTTATATGTCGATATTTATAATTTTTGTGCATGTACTCATCACAAGATTTACAATAACACTGATTTGGTTTCATTAATTTTTAATATAAATTTTTCAATTTATAATATAATCTTTGTTTGAAATAAAAATAAATTATGTTACAGGTCTCGATGGTGCAGTGGTAATCTAATCCACTTTTAATTAATTTACATCTAATCAGCTAGGATTCAAATTCCAAAGTGGAAATATTTTTTATGAAACAACAATCGGCTCAAAATCACTAACACCGAGTAGTCCAGTGGGCACTCATTAAATATAATATGAACATAAATAGATCAGAAGGACAAAGAGAGGGAAAGGTTAGCGGGGAAAATAGCGAAATCGTTGCAACAGTTAAAATGAATAGCCATCGGAAAAAGATTAATCCGAACGACTAAAATCAGGAAAAATAATGTTTTAAATAATATTTAAGAATTAAATAAATTATGTTGAATTGAGACGAAAAATATGGGTAGAACGCTGCGCAAATTTTCGGAAATAGTTAAAACAGTTATCGTAAAACTGTAAAATAAGGGCGGAACGCTACTCAAATTTTCCGAATTGATTAAAATACTTATAGAAAATAGTAAAGCAAAAGTGAAATGTTGTTCGATTGTTAGTATAATATTTTCTTGAAACCACAAAATGAGGGCGGATCGCTGCTCAAATTTTCCGAATTAATGAAAATACCTTGTCGAGAACTGTAAAATTAAGGATGGATTACGGCTAAATTTTTATATAAGCAAAGTATATTTTTTAAGCCGAGGAATAAGGACGAATTTTTACAAAACATTTGATAATAATAATGGTAATAGTAAGGATAATGATAATTATAAAATAACAATAATTATAACATTAATAGTAATAATAATAGTAATAATAATAGTAATAATAAATAATAATAATCATAATAATAATAATAAATATAATGGTAATGTTAGTAATAAGAATACTAATAATAGTAATAGCAGTGATAGTGGATTAGAATAATACATAGTAACCATGATAATACTAGTAATAATAACGAGAATATTGTAGTTATAACAAGGATAAGGGTAAGAGAGATACTGTGTGAATAGTTACATAACAAA
Organism: Schmidtea mediterranea; assembly: GCA_022537955.1. Classification (NCBI taxonomy): domain Eukaryota; kingdom Metazoa; phylum Platyhelminthes; order Tricladida; family Dugesiidae; genus Schmidtea; species Schmidtea mediterranea. The sequence goes on from CM039679.1 coordinate 127,600,035, forward strand.
GGGTTTACAGGCGGAGCAAAATCATCAACACGGACAACTATAAGTAGGACTATGGGAATAGATGTAAGGATAAACGAAATAACAGCATGGATTAACATTTGAAGGAGATAGGAGAATAATGGGACCTAAAAATCGAAAGTGAGCATAGGCCTTCTATCGGCAGCTCGCTGGACCCATGGATCGTTCGGTCAATTATACCATTAGCAATAGCGCTCACTTTCTGCGGACGATCTACCTACTTGAACACAGTTCCAACGTTGCTTAGCAACAGGTGCCGAGTGGTAAGCGAAAGATATTTGTATGGGGTTGTCTGGGTAACAACCATGTAGTTTCAAAATATCTACACCCAGAAACGCATCATTTCTATGAATGTAACATCTATTAAAAATATATAGCGTGTGTTTATTAATAACCTTAAAAAGATATAAGAAGAAAAATAAATATGAAATAGCACATTATATTTAAAATTCGGGCAGCTTTAAGGTCTATCCAATACCCCGGGTTCAAATCGTAACTCAGATTATTTTTTTTCATAAACTTTAAATTATATATATTAAAAAATATTTTATTTTGACGGGTGTGGTGGTTCAACGGGAAGCAGTGCCACAAGTCTTTCGAACACACCTGTATCGATCCTTGAATGAGCTCATTTTGTTTCAGTGTTGCTAAAAAAACAATAACCACTATCCTATATCATACGATCTTCTGTTAAACAAAGCGAGAATATCGTCATTCAAACTAGTCATGCTGAATAGTTTAAGATATGGATAGAAAGTGACACAGGTGAAATTATCCTTTGCGGCTCTAGAAATTTCTGGATCAAGACATTCTTTCATGTTATTTGACCATGTCTAGAAGTTGAAGATTGTCAAAAGTAACAATAGAAAGAAGTTTTGAAAAATTCCCAATTCACAGCAATTTCTCAATGTATTTCTCAAATATATTTATAATATATTTCAGGCACATTAAAACAACATCAATAATTACAGATTTATTTTACTGCTTCATAACGGTTAACTTCAGATTACAAAGTCGATTAAAGAGCAGTTTTGCTGTTTAATGTTTTTTATAAGAAAAAGTCATTCACTTGTTGCTTACCATTCACCTGTTTCCTGCCACTAGCACAATAAAATTATTCAAAATTCTATATATTTGAATAACTACACTACCGACGATGGAATTCAGGAGCAGGGTGGTAAAAAGACTTTCAAAGCTCTTTCATTAACTACTCTTATCCAAAACTACAAGACGCAACACAATTAAGTTTTATTTTCAACAAAGCATCATTGCACAATTCACATTTACTGTTTCAAGTCAACGGATAATACAATTTATTTGTTAACCTAAACACAATTGCAGTCGGTGTTCCTACTGAGCGCATCACAAACTACACTTGTTTCAGTTCATTAAAAACTTCTATAATAGAAGTTTTAATGAACATCCAACTACAATTATGATGAAGTTTATGTATTAGCCATTTTTAAAATAGCTGACAAGTAAATTTTTTAATAAAGTTTATTTTAAGGCTGGGATTGTGATCTTGTAAAGTTATGAGATCATTTTTCAAGCTCTTAAATAATACTTTTCATCAACATGTATTTTAAATTTACTTTAATTAATTTTCTTGGGGTTTTTTTTGGAATTTATTCCAATTTATGTAAATTAGTGGAATTATTTTTCGAATAAATCTAAGTCCGATTAATTGAAAACTAAAATTTATTAAAATAAATTAATTTATTAAAAAGTTTCTATATTCCAATAAATTATTTCTGTTTCTTGGAAATTAGTTTAGGCTGCCATATATTCTACCTTTTGACAGAAATACAAATTTTTGATATTTATTGATTTTATAATTATTGATTTTATTGAGGCCTTGGAAATTTCCATTAATTTCCCAAATTTATAAAAGTCTTCACCATTTCCAATTGTATTAATGATTCGGATATAAAACTATATTTTTAAACTTATGATCTTTAAACTACGAATTTTACATAGTATTATGTAATATGTTAATTTAATTTAATGTACAATATTCTTAAATTATCATTGCTTACATCCCCTCCATTTTTATAAACCTTTTATCATTCCATGTTTCGAATAATTTCATTTCCGTTTATTTCTAGCAATGTATAGCTTCTTTCATCAATCTGTTCTAAAATTTCATATGATCCTTGATAATGTTAATCCATCTTATATTTTCTCGCTTTACATGATCTCCAGTCTTGAAATTTCTAGAAGTTATTTGTATTGTATTTACTTCTTGATTTTGTTTATTTACAATTTATTCTCAAATTTCTTTTCTGCTTTTGTCTATATTTATACTTTCTGAATAGATATTTTCTGTTTTAATCCATTGGCGGCATGTCGTACGACCGAATACTATTTCTGCAGGTGAAAATCACGTTGTCTGCTGTATTTCTGCATTTAACATGAATTCAACATCTGGTAATATTTCTGAAAAATATTTATATTGCCTCTCTTTCAATGTAATAGCTATTGCATCTCTTATGATTCTAACTCGTTAACGGAGATCACATGTAACATTTTATTGAGTGTTGCGTTGCATCCTTAAATGAAGAATAAAACTTCGTTGATTAAATACATTAACATTAATTAGTAAACCAGTTTGGTATTTTAATTGACAACATTGAGCTTTCTATGTACCAAACTCTGCCAATATGATCAGTACTTTTTATCGAAATTCATTTCAGTAAAAAGGTTTAGCATCATAAAGGTATTGCTATAAATAGTGACTACAACTGTTATTTAAAAAAACATCATATAATTAACCTTTATAAGCATTGTTATTTCACATAATTTCTTGCAGCAGCAACGAAACATTTTAAAAGAATTTCGTTTCTTTACCGATCTATGAAAAACAGTGTAAATCAGTAATGTGCAGTGCAAATCAATATTTTCAATACTTTTGTAAATTCACACGGATGAGTGATTTTACTACATTTTCAACTATGCCAAAATCGTATCATTGATAATAATAATATATCGTTCAGTTCGCATGATTTTTTTTATTAACTAAAATTGACAAAATTCAGTATTTATGAAATTTTAATTTGTAATTAATTAATTTCATTTTTCCATTATTAATCAATTTTATTACTAATTTGATTTATCATTCATTTCAAGATATTTTAATATTTTTAATTATTTGACACGAATTTCGGCATTGCCATTTTATATTAAAGTGTTTTAATCTTTGAAAATTATTATGTTTACAATTATTATTATTATTTTTCAAGGAAATCACTTGAAAAAGGCTGTGCCGAAAATTCGTGAATACCTTAAATTAATCTGATTCATAGTCAAATGTTGTAGAAAATATTATGTCAACTTATAAAGAAATCAGAGGTGAAAAAAAAAAAGTACTTATAATATTATTATTATTATTATTATTAATATATTTATATATTTATAAACTAATAATATTCTTGAAATAGCTTAAACGTGACAACAAATGACTATTTATGTTTCAGCAAAAATTATAATGTTAACAACCGAGTGAACCTACACCTACCTTTTGAACTCCATATATATACATTATATGTTGGTATAGTAGGTAATATTTAATTATAAGCATTTATTATTCAGAAAATTTTATATAAAATAAAAATGCTTACTGATTTATTCGAATCTTCTGTGTTTTATTTGTGTCTTGGAATTGTGGCTTATATAATTTACAAATGGCACTTTCCGAAGAAGCACAATTTACCTCCTGGCCCAAAAGCTTGGCCAATAATCGGATCGATTCCGGATCCGTATTCCAGTCCATTAAGTTATAAACGATTAATTGAAGATTGGAAAGAAAAATATGGGGAAATTATTTTGTTTAAACGAATGGGAATGAATTTCGTATATGTTAGCGATTACAAGTTGGGGTATCAAGCATTTGTGAAAGATTATTCGAACGAACTTGCTGGAAGACCACTTAATAGTGTTGGTAAGAAATAACCAAAGTCCATAGATTATGTGACACAAAAAATATTTCTAGATAGATTGTCGGTTGGAAATGAAAATATTTTTTTCACAAGAAGTTTAGATGCGGGATGGACAGAGCTCCGTAAACAAATTATGATTATGCTACGAAAAGTCGCCGAGCCTCAGAAAATGACAGAAATATCAAATAACGCGTACGAATTGTTTGCCACACATATTAGAGAGAAAAAAGAACTTGTTTCTGATGGTGGGTTTTATGTTGAACAATTATGTTACTGGGTTGGTCATAATATACTTGTACAAGTATTTTGGGAGGATGCGGTAGAATTTGACAACCCAAATTATCAAGACACAATATCAGTTATTGGAAAACTGATGGCTAAAGTTGGAAATGTATGTATCTTATGTTCAATTAACAATAATAATGATGATGATGATGATAATTATATTAATAATAATAATAATAATAATAATAATAATAATAATAATAATAATAATAATAATAATAATAATAATAATAATAATAATAATAATAATAATAATAGTGAAATTAAATTGTTTAAATGATTTACAGTTAGCATTCTTTGACATCACTCCTCTTAACTGTTTGCCACATCCAGGAAAAAATAAAATTCTCGAATATAGCAAATATTTATCAGATAAAGTTCAAGTAAGATTTTAAGAATTACAAAGATGATTTTGAAAGAAATTTAGAAACATATTAAGGAAAGGAAATCAGATGGAAATTATAAAGTTAATCCGAAATATTTCATTGATTACTGCATTGAAATTCAAGATAATCAAAAAGAACAAAAGGAGAAGTAAGAAAACATTTAATTATTGATAAAAAAATGTTAAAAATTGTTGATTAAAACTGATCTCTGAGATTTCCTTCGATAAAACTATAACAGTTCTTCAGCGGATAACTTTATTTTTCTAAATACTTTTTCAAATATTTTTCAATTTTTCGAAAAATTAAAATAATTAAAAATTTAAATTAATCTAAAATAAAATATAATAAAATAAGTTGTAATTCTTACGAGTATTAAACTAATTATGATTGGTTGATCTGTTAATGGCTCTATAAAACATTTGTAGATATCCTTATAAATTTATTGATCTACTGTTATCTGATAACAAAGTGAATATGACAATTATTCAGAATTATTACTTTTTCACGATCAGAATCGTTAGTTGTAATAATTTGGCTCAAATTATTAATCTTTGGTTCTTTTTTTGATTTCTAAATTTTGTCCACATAAATTTTGTATTATTCTTATCATTGTTCGTTGTTATTGAGTGTTGATACGAAAGTGACATTTGTTGGCGAATAGGGTTGATTTTTATTTATTTTTTCTAAGGTTTTGTGTATCTACCACCTAAACGCCATCAAGATTATTATTCTATCCTTCCTATGTACCCATGGTGATTGGCATGTTGGTATTGTACATAGGGGTTGAAAATTCATGAGCAGATGAGCTCCATTTCTAGAACTACTCCTCATGATATTTTTACTTTCGGGTTCTTGACTGCCGATGGAAGGTCTTACGCCTTTCTCTTTCTATATCCTTGTTCTTACTCGTCTATTCCTACAATTTCCATACCTATTTGTCATCTTTACCCATTATTTATAAAGGTATCCTTCAAAAATTTGAGCAAGGTTCCTCCCTTATTTTTTGATAAATTTCCTATTTCATTTGATTAATCACGGTATCGACTACATTTTCGTCCTTTTATCTTTATCTATATTAAAAATTTGATTAACAGTTCCTTAACTCCCGGTACATTTCCCATGATTTTAAGTAGTTACAACCCTCTGCGGTCACTTTAATAAACACTACTCCCTTCTGCACATTACATCATTCAACTATTAGAAAATGCTTTCAACTTTACGTTACTGCACTATCTCATCCTTTTCTACTTGATTTTCCGATTAATTTTCCGACAATATTTTAAATTTTCAATACAAAACTTTATTCCCCCTTAACTAAAGTCGCACTTCCCATGAGTTTAAATTTTCTGCTCGCCTCGACCGACGTTTCCATCAGCCGTTGCGAGTTGTTTAACGGTGCCCTGCGGGTAAAGTCCTGTGTCTTTCGACCAGACCTCGTCGTGGACAGACCGAGATTTCAGGAAAGCTCGGCCGCGATCTCAACTAGCGGAACTTAATCCGCCAGCCGGATCACCGACCTGCCTTCCCGACAACTATTGCAATACATATGTATAAATAAGATTTTAAGGGAACTTGTCAGTGGAATCAAAAGATTCCACAACCATCCAGAACAAAACTTTAACTTCGAAATATATATTTATACAACATAATAATACAATCCACAAGTTTGTCAGTCATGCAACCAAATTTGAAAAATTGTCATAAGTTGGCATAAAAATTTCTAAACAATCGTGTCTAAAAATTTTGTCTAAAAAATTTTTTGTATCTGTCTGACTGTCCGACTGCCTGACTGTCCGAAATAATGAAAATGACTGCTGTATATATAGTGTTTTCATGTCTGGGTGCGACCAATCAGAGAATTTTGAGCCTTTTTTGGATATTTTTCAGAGGGTTTTATTGGTTTTATTTTTATTTTATTTTTCTCCATATTTTTCTCTATTTTTTGATATTATTTTCTCATTATTTCGTAAATTTTCATTTATTATTTTTTAAAATTTAACCATTCTCTTTGATTGTTTCTCTTTTTACCCTTTGATATTTAAATTTTTGGTCGCCGCTTCCGCCTATGTATTTTCTAAACCTTCTTTTGCAAGGTTTTGGCGGTTTTATGTTTTGGTTTTGTGTTTCTTTCTGCATCTGTAGGCTTTTCAATGATTTTAATTAATATTTGTTTTATTTAATTTTGTTTTTTTTATTTTTGTTTTATTTAATGTTTTATTTTGATTTATGACAGCAGCCATATTGACAATTTCCAAACGACATTAATTATTTTGTTTTAATTTACACAATTTTCTCCTTTTTGTTTAAATTATGGCTTATAGCCCAACACATTTTAGGAATAAAAATTGTTGAATTAAGTAAAATAACTATAATAATTTTCTTACATATTTTATGAATATATTTACATCCATCTAACATTTAGAAATAATATTTATTAAGAACTTGTAAAATATAATTTTTCTTCTAAAAAAGTGAGACATAAATTGGGTAAACTGTAAAAAATAATTATATATTAAAGTAAACTCTCTTAATTAATTTCTTTTTATTTCCTTTATCTTTTTTTAAATTATCGATCAATATTTTGTTTTATATTTTCTTGGTAGTTTAAAACAAAAGAAATGAAGTTAAAGAAAAAAGACAATAAAAATCAATGTTAAAGGAAATAAAATATTTGACCTATCAATTCTCTCAATATGACATTTTTAATCATAAAAATGTTAATAAATGTATAAGTATTTATTTAATTAAATTATTTTATTCAGGTATGGTCAATTGCCGATGTTGACAGATTGGTTTATTTCAAATCTGTCACTTGACATCTACTTTGCTGGAATGGACGCCTTTGGAATTGGCTTTTCATGGACCATTGGATTATTAGCTACACATCCTCACGTTCAGGACAATATCCGTAAGGAACTTCAAAAGAATGACATTGAAAATGTTGAATCATTTAATTATAAAATGATGGACAAGCTTCATTACTTGAACGCAGTCGTAAATGAAGTTATGCGCATCCACAGTTTGAGTTCCTTCACTTCATTCCACAGGGCAATGTCTGACGTCAAAGTCGGTGAATATGACATTCCAAAAGATACAATAATTGCTTTGAACATATATGGGGCCCATTATGATCCAAAATACTGGAAAAATCCAAATGAATTTAATCCAGATCGGTTTATAAATGCTGATGGAAAATTTCAATCTCCAAAAGAAGGATTCATGCCATTTGGTGTTGGTAGACGAACTTGTGTAGCTGAAAGATATACAGTTAAAGAGTCGCATTTTATTTTTACCGGTAGAATTTGCCAAGATTTTAAAATTACATGGAGTTCCAAAAATAAGACTGATAAAGTTGAAGAAGATCTTGAAAACACATTTTTCAGGCATACTGCGCCATTTTATGTAGAATTTCATTCAATCAAATGAATTAGGAAGCATTTTCCGTATTAAATTATTTTGTTTATTAAAATTAAATAATATTTGTAATAAATATGTTTCACATTTAGTATAGAGAAAAATGAATTTTGTAAATATATTTTTTGTTAATTTTTAATCTTTTTTTAAATAATTTTTAAATGATTTCTTAATATTGTAGAAAAATTAATCTAAAATATAATTGATTATATTTATTTTAAAACAAATAAACTAAGAAACATTTGTTGACGGCGGTGCTGACAATTGATACTTTTGTTGAGTTTTTAGAATAACGTAACTTTTGAAAATTTTTTTATTATAAAGTCGGGCGCTTGTTTAGAATTGCCCCGCATTTTTTAAATAATTTTATTATAGGGCATTTAATACTTTTAAAGATGGATTATCAACCTAACAAAAAATCAATGATTAATTTGAACTTATTGCCACTTTATGACAAGCGAAACAAAGAAATAAACGTCATTTTGGGACGCATCGTGGCATGTTAGATAGTTATTTATGTGAGTATATGTGGCGACGAAGATTAAATGGTGTAAATCCATTTGAAAAGATTTTACATGATATCTGTGAATACTGGCCACCTGCCCAATGATCGAGTTAGATAACTGTTTTTACAGTCATGTTAGCTATCTTTAATAATAAAAGCTTGTATTAAAAGTTTATTATTTAAAATAAAATTTATTTAAAAAATGTGGGGCAATTCTAAACAAGCGCAAAATTATTTTTGGCAACACTTAAAAAATGTTTTTAAACTTAAATTTTTAAATCTTGAAATTTTGAAAAACTACATAACTAATCCAAATTAGTTTTTATTCTAAATAATATTGGATTTATATAAATTTTCAATTTTGCACATATAGAATGGATAAAAGAAAATGTAACACTGTCAAGCAAGAACTTGAAATCATTCAGAAATATTCTGAAAATATTAAAAGGAAAAGGTTTTTTAGCTATCTCAAAAGATATTATATTTTTTTAAAATTTTTAATAACTGAAATACTGTTTTCTTTATTTTTTTCTTTTCTTAATTTATAATAAAATATATAGATATACCAAAAAGAGCAGTAAAACTGTCTGAAAGTTTCATACAAGATGGAATAATTTGATAAATGAGAAAAGAGCAATCAGATCCGAATCTGAAATCAGCAGGAAGTGGAACCGGTTATTATAAATCTGTTTTAAATTAACAAAAGTTTCTGAAAAATATAGGTTATTCGGATACAGCTTTATATACAACTCCACATGAATTGAGAAACAATAAAGATATCATCAATGTCAGCAATAAAGATAATCTAAACTTGATAAAGAGCATTTGAGCTACACAGAAACATGATCTAATAAGAAAAAACAATCAAGAAAAGTGGGGAAATGTCTATATGATCTTTTTTCTATATATCTTGCGTTTCACGAGCTTTCAATGTGTGAGCCAAAATGTTCCCTATCCGAATGCTCACCGCCATGACCACGCAACCTAGCGGATACATCACAGGTACTTGCTAACTTTGCGTTTGATTGGTCGATATAAATTAATTTATCATGTAGAAACGTAAAAAGAAATAATAACAAAACTGAAATTATAAATAATTATATTTTAACTGTATATTTAATCAGACTTGTCTAAACTCCAATTATCTGCAAATCTGCCAAAGTTCCGTCAAGGAAAGGTAATCAGAGACATATCATGATATGAGGGGGGCTGGGTAGTATATGAATATTGGGAACATGGTAAATGTTCCGATTGAAACATTCATGAATTCAAGAGAAATGAGCATTCATTCAAAAAAGAATAACTAGCTAATGCAATGTCACGTTTAATCACCAATTAACCGCCGCAATTAAATTATTTTCCCAACAAATTTATTATAAATTTACCGAATTTCCTTTCTGTAAATATTGACAAATTGCAAAATGGCTATTCAAACCTTCATGATATGTTTATCAATATCAATAATTTCACTGCATGCAAAACCAAATGGATACGGAGGTATTGGTCATTCAGGAGGTGTGATATCAGCGGTCGGTCATTCAGGCTTTGATTCTGGTTTCGGTGGAAATGGAGAGATTGTTGGTGGCTCTGTTGGAGTCGAAGGAGGAGATTTCGGAGTTGAAGATAGCTTCGGTGGTTCTTCCGGATGGAGTGGAAGTATTGGTGGTGGTATTGGAGGAGGAATTGCATCTGGATTAGGAGGAACAGGATGGAATTCGTTTACGCTAAGAAGTCTATCAAATAATGCTAAAATAGTCATTCCTGGATATTTGAATCCGATTACAAGACGATTTAAAATACGAAAAAGTTATAAACCAAAATACTATTAGATTGTTTTCAAATAAAATGGTTAAATTTTATTAATTCTAATTAACTGAGATATTTCTTTGTTTAGAGTTTTTGTTTTATCAGACATTTATTATATTATAAAATATTACGAGAAAATCACTGAGTTGCAAATTGTGACATGAAGTTAAAATAAATATTTTACTTAATGAAATACAAAATGAATCAGATCAGTTCGTGATTCGGCACGCTGACGTAAATAAATTAAAGATAAATAAATGTGAGTTATCGCACACCTGCCCTTCTTACGCCATCGCTAAAACTTTATAATGTTTTATTGAAATGAAGGTGCGGAAACCTTTATAACTTCAGATTAAAGTCAGCTCACATTTTGTCGGAACTGGCGATTTGAATCGCAAAACAATGCTATTATTGATTTTAAAGTGTAGAAATGGCAAAATATACCATTATTGTGTTTTGATTTTATCACACTGCGAAGTTTTCTCACTTGACCTAAGTTATCAAGCTCTATTCATAAGAGCAAAAAATACTTAAGCGTAAGGAACTTGGAAATTTGTTTTACAAATAAATTTTAGTTGTAGAGTCTATTAAGTTTGTTGACCACGACTCTTTCGTACCTTCAACAGATGCTGGTCTATATCAGCAAAAATCAGACTATTTGTGTTATTAAAAAGAGACATAAGTGTATAAAATTTATTCTGAAAACAAATCTCCAGCACACTTTTTTATAGCTCTTCGATCGTAACATCTATAAAGGAGTTTATAAATTTTCTAATTATTGATACAGAAAACTTTCACACCCACAAAAATTTTAACATTCAAACACAATCATAATACATCTAACCAACCTCTGATCTTCAAACATCAATTCTGACATAGTGTTATGAAATATATTAATTTTGTTAATTGTACAATATTCCTCAATCATTCTTCCATAAATACCCTTTCTTTTTAAAACCTTATAAGTAGTTAGGTGTGGGGTACCTGGACCACTTTTTGGTACCCACCCTATCTATTTTACCACAAACTAAAATATAACATTAATACAATAATTATAAAAATAATGAATAAGAACAAAAACATAACTAGAAATTTGAAAGTTAATTTTCTGATGTGACTATAAAATTTTATTGATTTATCATGATAATAATCTTTTTCATGTAGCTATAGCAACCTATACTATTAAATTGGATTTTCAAAATTTAGTTTTCAAATATTTTAGTTATTTTTTCATTCAATTTATTTCTTTATCTGGAATCAACTTATAATTTATTACATAAGCATAAATTTTTGAAAAATAAATCTATCTGATATAAATTAGTAAGTAATTCATCTTGTAATTTGCTAAATCTATTTTATTAAAAAATTTATTTACTGATGTGAATATCATATTTTATTAGTATATTTTGATATTAATGATTTTCATGTAACTATAGCAACATATGTTATTAAATTTGATTTTCAAACATATTTATAATTTATTCAATTTTAATTGATTAAAAATTTCAATTTAAGTCTAATGTTTAGAATAAAAAATCGGTTTTATTTAGTATAAATGACTGATTTTGTAGTATAAACAATTAATTATTATTTAAATTAATAAAATATTATCAGAAGTAAGTTTACTTTTTAATGTATACTTAATTTACTATTTTATAGTTTAGTGAATTATTGCAACACATAAATTTTGCGCAGCTATCAGTCACAAAGAAGTTCACTACTGCGAGCTTGTTACATCATAATATTTCAAGATAAATGTTGAATTACCTGGTTATGTGTGTTAGAATGTCTCAACATATCATCAGGTAGATGATCAATGTTTTTACAATATGACAGGCATCACTTGATACGATCCGGAGAATCAAAAAGTATTATTGTTGCCAAAAGTAAGGGTTTTTATAATATAACTAGCTATTAACTTTTTTAGTATTTGCAAAGATGATAACCCTTCAAGACTTTTTGTAGATTGATAAATATAATACAAGTAATCTTTTATTAATATTTTTTATATTATTAACGGTTAGATACTTACAATATTCATGGTTAAATATCTAGTAATAAAAGAAATAAAGATAAAGATGGTAATTTTTTTGAATTATTTTTAATTTAGATGATTTAAATATTGACATTGAAAACATGGTATGAAGGTATATGAAGGTATGATGAAGGTATAAAGAAAATAAATGAAAAGATTGTTGAACAAACAGAATTAGGAAGTAGTTGGAAAATAAATAAAATAATAGAAGTAAATTTCAAACTTAAGAGCAAACTTAATGATATTTTTAAAGGAAATGATTGGTTAATATGTAAAATATGATAATTTAAAGTGATCAAATTGGTTGGATATCGTTATTTTAAAGGTAAATATTTTTTAAATGGAGAACATAGAGAATTATACTAAAACAATAATGAAAATATTTGGTACAGAGGGTAAAAATAATGTCAATTAAAGGCAAATTATAGGTCAATAAAGGAAATTTATAATTGTTTTAGGAGGGATTTGTTCGGATAGATATCAATATGTGGGTAAATTTTATGAAAATACTTTTTATTTTAAGGCAAATTATCGTTAAGAGTAACTTTTATAATATTTTTAAAGCAATTTATTCGGTTGAATATCGATATAATTCGATAACTTTTATGAAAGGATGGTGTAAATATGATCTTTTAAAGAGAAATTATTCGTAAAGAGGAATTTATAATATTTTTAAAGGGATAAGATCTGTTGAATGTTTAGGATACTTAGGAAAAATTGTTACTTTTTTATTGATTTAAGGGTTTTCTGAATACATCGATAAGATTTTGGTTAATTTTAATTGGAATCTGAATAAAACTTAGAAACTATGTGATGATTTGGATTTTAAGAAAATTTTTGATTCATGTATTCCAGCAAATATTTAAAATATTTGTAATTCAATTTAATTAAAAAATAAAATTTATTAGTATTCATTTATTTACTCACTTTTTACTTTTTTATAGACAATTTTCTGAATAATTTAAATATTTACTAATATTTCCATGAATGAAAGATTTACTGTATCGAAAAATTGAACAATCAATACTGAGAGCAGTCGATAACATACATTAATTTTCTTAGCAATTACCTAACAATTTTATAAAATTTTATAAATGATCTAACTAATTTTTTTCAATTATTTTACAACTCAGTTAATTTTTTAATCGATAAGTACTATTTTCTTTACAATTTGTTACTATGTTGAAACGTTTTTAAAAGATTTATTCAAAGTACTAACAAATTTAATGAACAATCTATCAAATATTTCCAAATATTTTACAACCTAGTTAAATTTTAATCGATAATCTTTACAATTTGATACTATATTGAAACTTTTGGTGGTTTTCTGGGTGTTGATATTTTGAAACTATATGGTTGTTACCCAGGCAACCCCATACAAATATCTTTCGCTTACCACTCGGCACCCGTTGCTAAGCAACCTTGGAACTATGTTCGAGTGGGTGGATCATCCGCAAAAAGTGAGCGCTATTACTAATGCTATAATTGACCGAACGATCCATGGGTCCAACGAGCTGCCGATAGAAGGCCTGTGCTCGTATTCGATTTTTAATTCCCATTATTCTCCTATCTCCTTCAAATGTTACCTATACTCTCAAATCATTTATCATTATATCTATTCCCGTAGTTCTTCTTAGTTCGTATTATTGATTTTTACCATGATCTATAAACCCTTTGTTATGTTAAATATCCGCACCGTATCTCTCTCACCCTTATCCCTATTATAACTACTATGTTCCATATTATTGATACTAGCATTATCATTGTTACTATTATATTTATTACCTTCTTTAATTGTTACTACTATCACGTTTATTATTATTCTTATTACTATAATTACCATTACATTTATTATTATTATTATTATTATTATTATTATTATTATTATTATTATTATTATTATTATGATGATGATGATGATGATTATTACTATTATTATTATTATTATTATTATTATTATTATTATTATTATTATTATTATTATGATGATGATGATGATGATTATTACTATTATTATTATTATTATGATGATGATGATGATGATGATGATTATTATTATTATTATTATTATTATTATTATTATTATTATTATTATTATTATTATTATTATTATTATTATTATTATTATTATTATTATTATTATAGTTATTATCATTATTATTATAAGTACCATTAACCTTATCATTCTCATTATTATTATCAAATTTGTGTGAAGGGATTTATCCTTATTCCTCAGCTTTATAAAAATATTTTACTTATATAAAAATTTAGCCGTAATCCATCCGTATTTTACAGTTCTCGACAAAGTATTTTCCTTAAGTCGAAAATGTTTAGCAGCATACCGCCCTTATTTTACAGTTTTATAAGGATATTATATACTAACAATTGAACAACATTCCACTTTTTCTTTACTATTTTCTATGAGTATTTTAATTAATTCGGAAAATTTGCGCAGTGTTCTACCCATATTTTTCGTCTCCGTTCAACATAATTTATTTAATTCTTAAATATTATTTAAAACATTATTTTTCCTAATTTTAGTCGTTCGGATTAATCTTTTTCCGATGGCTATTCATTTTAACTGTTGAAACGATTTCGAAATTTTCCCCGCTACCCTTTCCCTCTATTGGTCCTTAAGATCTATGTATGTTCATATTATATTTAATGAGTGCTCACTGGACTACTCGGTGTTAGAGATTTTGAGCTGATTGTTGTTAAAACTTTTTATGTCTATTTTTCAGGAAACGGATGATGAAGGAGCAGCCAAAAGACTACTCCCTCACCTTCCAATTTCCCCTATACATGGGTAATATTGACGTTCCAGCTCCTGCGTTCTCACGCCTTAGTCTTCACGGGCACCAACTATTGGCGAACTTACACCGCATTTACACAATTCGATAGTGTGTTTTATTTTACTGTCTTGCGAAATGTTTTGGCTGTGGGCCGAAAAAGAAACAAATAAATAAATTTACCATAGGAGTTGAATAAAAGTCTCGATGCATAAAGATTGTTGGTTGAAAATATTTATTCAGCATATTACATCGTCCATTTTAAATTCGTTCGGCCAAATACGACAATTGGTAATTCATGAAAGCATTGTGAATATTTCATAAATTCCATTCGTAAAATCATTTTGAACATTCCATAAATTCAAGTCGAAAATCATTGTGCACATTCCATAAATTCCAGTCGTAAAATCGAATCAATAATCATACACTAGCCGAAAGTGGTCGTGTTCAGGCAAAACACTCACCAGTGTTAATAGCCTGAATGCAAGGCTCTCAGCTAATTATACACACTAACTAATTTTCTGAAAAACTAAGACCGCAAAGTAAGAATGAAACTTTTTCTCCGAAAAATAAGACTGAAAATTTGTCAAAACACATCAGTATATATACCTATAATTTGGCCTTAACCTTGCGTGTTAATTTTATTGCGATTAAACAAAATTCGACCTTGAAATTATTTGTGTTATCTAAATTAATTTTTTATTAATTTCTTAATTTAAATTGGTAATTTATTTTTAACATTTTTAATTAAAGTTATTCAGCCAAAAATATTTTATTTTTATTCATTTAATTCATTAATTTTTACTTTTATATAAATGGTCATTTTACGGTCAAAGTTTCTTGTTATTACAGGTGGTCCCCGGCTTACGACCGAGATAGGTTCCTAGTCATCGGTCGTAAGTCGATTAAGTCGTAAGTCGAGTTTCATTATGAATAACTAAAGAAAAATATTAGATACTGTACTACTAACTTTTAGGATCAGGAGAAATGAAACTACCGAAAATTCATATAATGAAAACTTTATTAAAATTTATAAAATGAAATAATAACCCAAAAATATATATTAAATGTGTACTAATAACACATATTATATATGTAACAAAACAAAAATACATAATAAGAAATTATATAATTAAATAAAAACATTTTATTCAACTTAGCGTTATTTTCGTGTCGTCATCATGTTTACTTATTACTAGAGAGCAATCCATTGCGTTGTCTTCAGAAACAGAAAATCCAATCCTAGTTTTCTTAACAAATCTGTCTAATGTCGTCTGAACAAAAAATTGGTCGTAAGTGCGGATGGTCGTAAGTCGAGCGGTCGTAAGTCGGGGGCTACCTGTATGTTATTTTTTATGTAAATTTCGTGCGGTTCTTGATGCATTTTGTATTTATTTTATTTTACTTTTATGTTTTTGATTTTATATTTATTTATATTCTCTCAGATTTTAAAGTGTTTAGTTAGTGTTGTATATTGTATTTTAAGATATCTTGGTGCTGGGTTTTCGTGCTGTATTACTGATGCATTTTATTAATAAATTTTGTAATTGTATTTCTTTTGATTGTTCAAATTTTTATGTGCTTTTATGTAAAGATTTCTTGGTCAGTAAACAATTTTTGATATTGATTTGTTCAGTAACTAGTTATCGGTGACCTAATGTGTTTACAAGAGACGCAATGAAGTTCCGAGCTGAAAAATCACAGCATTTGGCATATAGAGGTGGGAAGTATCCGACACTGTCTTTCAAATTTAGAAAGTATCGAATAAATGGGTGTAAGAGACTTTTATAAGAAGTAGATCTCAAATATCAGATTCAAGATTTACAGATTCAATCTATTACAGTAACCATTAATATGTGTTGTCAGATCAACTTAAATGATTTATTTACAAAAACAAAAAAACAACATAAACGAACCACAGTTATTTCCAACATTAAGACTTCTCGAGTATAATCCGCTCTGTGTGAATGTATTTGCAAGCGGAAAAGTTGTTATCGTGGGGATTAAAACACTAGATTATAACAATCTAGTACAAGAAATAATTAATTTTAAAAAATCCAAAATTATAAACCTTATTACAAATGAAGAAATTCAAGATTATTAATTAAGCTCAGATTGTGTTTAAATCGTTAGTTTTCTGATGAAAGCAAGAATTCAAAATGATCGACGAGTAAGAACCATACGTACTCGAATCAATCCTGATGAAAATGGAAGAGCTTTTACCGAGTATGCAGAACAAGCTGTCGTGTTGTGCTCTTGAATTTTTGGCAGCATGTAAATATCAAATGACTGGAATAAATATTGAAATTGTACGGATACATTATCGATATTTTGCACGTTAACTATTGCTTTTTTACCTATCAGACCTTTAGGTGTGAGAATATAACTACGCCCAGATAATTTAGATATATTGGAAACTTTGATTCCTTTGAAGTTTACTGCTATTATTTGGTTTATTTTCCAACTACTTCCTAATTCTGTTTGTTCAACAATCTTTTCATTTATTATCCTTATACCCTCATCAAGAAATGTCTTAGTCACTGAAGCATCGCGATTTGATATACAAACTACTTTGAGTTCACCATCTTTTTCAAATTCCACTTGGACTCCAAATTGCTTTTTTGAGTGTTTCATTTCGTTTAAAGATATTTTTTATTTTTCCAAAAGAGAAGACAAAAACACTATTTCCTTAAAATTATATCTACCAATGTTCACTTTTATAATTCGATGTGAGCCTAATAAATCATATTTTATTTCTGGTTCAGCAATAATGTCACTTAACCACAATCCAATTTGCAAATCATCTTTAAAAAAATATTTTTTTTCCAAGTATTTCAGATTTTATGGTTCTTTTTCTTTTCACTCCGCTTTTACACAATGATTTTGTAACCATATAAAATTGAGTCAAGTGATTTTTATGCTCATTATAAAATTTAAGGTATTGGTCAAAGGTTTTATACAAGACATATATAATAATTATTCACTTGATAATAACGATTCATTGTATTGTGGCAGTTGTTGTATTGTGCTCCTGAATTTTTGGCAACGCGCATCTATCAAATGAAAGGAATCAACATTGAAGAAATAGTACGGATGCACTACGAATCGGTTCAACGATCGGGTTTTAAATGTCTCGATGACTGTATTGTTTGTGCAGGTCCCTCAATGCTTACTTGTCCATTTAGATGCAGATGTAACAGGGATTACAAGAAGAAGGAAGCTGTCCATATTCTGTTGGCTGAACTAAGAGCTTATTATATTCATATTTGCGACGATGTAAATTAAATAAATTTTGATAACAAATTTGTTGTTCAGTACTGATTTGTTGAGTATCAATTAGATTTTATTAAGTTATACGCGGGTTGTATTAATGTCGATATCATGTATATTTTTATTTGTCTGTTGTAGAATTATTATACATCACAGGTACTTGCAAACTTTGCGTTGATTGGTCGATATAAATTAATTTATCATGTAGAAACGTAAAAAGAAATAATAACAAAACTGAAATTATAAATAATTATATTTTAACTGTATATTTAATCAGACTTGTCTAAACTCCAATTATCTGCAAATCTGCCAAAGTTCCGTCAAGGAAAGGTAATCAGAGACATATCATGATATGAGGGGGGCTGGGTAGTATATGAATATTGGGCACATGGTAAATGTTCCGATTGAAACATTCAAGAATTCAAGAGAAAGGAGCATTCATTCAAAAAAGAATAACTAGCTAATTCAATGTCACGTTTAATCACCAATTAACTGCCGCAATTAAATTATTTTCCCAACAAATTTATTATAAATTTACCGAATTTCCTTTCTGTAAATATTTACAAATTGCAAAATGGCTATTCAAACCTTCATGATATGTTTATCATTATCAATAATTTCACTGCATGCAAAACCAAGTGGATACGGAGGTATTGGTCATTCAGGAGGTGTGATATCAGAGGTCGGTCATTCAGGCTTTGATTCTGGTTTCGGTGGAAATGGAGAGATTGTTGGTGGCTCTGATGGAGTCGAAGGAGGAGATTTCGGAGTTGGAGATAGCTTCGGTGGTTCTTCCGGATGGAGTGGAAGTATTGGTGGTGGTATTGGAGGAGGAATTGCATCTGGATTAGGAGGAACAGGATGGAATTCGTTTACGCTAAGAAGTCTATCAAATAATGCTAAAATAGTCATTCCTGGATATTTGAATCCGATTACAAGACGATATAAAATACGAAAAAGTTATAAACCAAAATACTATTAAATTATTTTCAAATAAAATGGTTAAATTTTATTAATTCTAATTAACTGAGATATTTCTTTGTTTAGAGTTTTTGTTTTATCAGACATTTATTATATTATAAAATATTACAAGAAAATCACTGAGTTGCAAATTGTGACATGAAGTTAAAATAAATATTTTACTTAATGAAATACAAAATGAATCAGATCAGTTCGTGATTCGGCACGCTGACGTAAATAAATTAAAGATAAATAAATGTGAGTTATCGCACACCTGCCCTTCTTACGCCATCGCTAAAACTTTATAATGTTTTATTGAAATGAAGGTGCGGAAACCTTTATAACTTCAGATTAAAGTCAGCTCACATTTTGTCGGAACTGGCGATTTGAATCGCAAAACAATGCTATTATTGATTTTAAAGTGTAGAAATGGCAAAATATACCATTATTGTGTTTTGATTTTATCACACTGCAGTGCGAAGTTTTCTCACTTGACCTAAGTTATCAAGCTCTATTCATAAGAGCAAAAAATACTTAAGCGTAAGGAACTTGGAAATTTGTTTTACAAATAAATTTTAGTTGTAGAGTCTATTAAGTTTGTTGACCACGACTCTTTCGTACCTTCAACAGATGCTGGTCTATATCAGCAAAAATCAGACTATTTGTGTTATTAAAAAGAGACATAAGTGTATAAAATTTATTCTGAAAACAAATCTCCAGCACACTTTTTTATAGCTCTTCGATCGTAACATCTATAAAGGAGTTTATAAATTTTCTAATTATTGATACAGAAAACTTTCACACCCACAAAAATTTTAACATTCAAACACAATCATAATACATCTAACCAACCTCTGATCTTCAAACAACAATTCTGACATAGTGTTATGAAATATATTAATTTTGTTAATTGTACAATATTCCTCAATCATTCTTCCATAAATACCCTTTCTTTTTAAAAACCTTATAAGTAGTTAGGTGTGGGGTACCTGGACCACTTTTTGGTACCCACCCTATCTATTTTACCACAAACTAAAATATAACATTAATACAATAATTACAAAAATAATGAATAAGAACAAAAACATAAATAGGTATACATTTTTTAATTCAATGAACAGTTGGATGAGTTGTTGGATAGGCTGTTAGGTGAAGTGTTGAATGTGCTGTTTGATAAACATGTGGAAAATTATTCTATTTACTCATTACTATTCTCTATCATATAATGACTGTATACTAGACTTATATTGCTTCCTACCAAACCATTTTATCATCATTATTTGTAAGGGCAACCTTTGAAGTTTTAAAACTATAGATTTGGTAATTGTTGGTACTAATGTTTTTCTCATAACAATATTTGTACGATTTGTGTAAATTCGGTTTCTTTCAATGTTAGCCCTTTAGCTTTTGGGCATTTTGATTTTCCTAACAAACTGTAGCATTTAGGTCTTAAAAACCCATCCATCATAACCTTCACCTTTACTTTCGTCTTTTAATTTACTTATGACAGAGTCGAGCTTTTGCGAATATAAAAGATGATTAGTAGGATAATTAGAAGTATCCAAAAGATTGTCCTTAAACATTTCAGCCTAAAGAATGTTTAGTTTACAAATTTTTATTTCTAAAAAGAAAGAGTCTGTATCACCTGCCACGATATTGATCTCACAATTAAACTGACGACAATATTTTTCATGTCACAATACGGAAGTTCATACATTCTTAATTTAGATAAATCCAAAACTGTTTGACCAATAAAACTAGGTCGATCTAAACATATAGAGTCAGGATTTAATAAAGCGGCAATTAAACCATCAGCAATTTTGATACTTCTTTAAAATGTTGGTTTGGAAGCAAATGTATTCATCTTCTTTTCTGTATTACATAATCTTAAATTCATTATTTTTTCAGGTTTTCGACGGTTTTACCGTACAAGCTATTATTTAGGATTTATAGTAGTTTTCATCTAGTGTATTTGTGCATTTTGCTCTTAATTCAATGTATTTTTTAAAGATGGGAGACTGAATGAATTTTACCGATCTATTAACCCACGTGTTTCATTTTTTCAGCTGCAATTATTAAATCATTCAAATTATCATGAAGCGCAGAAGGAATTTCAAGATCAACTTCAAAAGTATAACCATAAGTCAAAGATTCTAGACTTAAAGACAAACAATCAGACAATATTGACTAAATACCCTCTAGTATCTAATTATACTCGCTAGAAGGTAAAGGTTGACTTAAAGCCCAACCATAAAGATTATTAATATCAATATAAAGCAACTCAGTGTTTACATCAATTTTTTCACAGTGCTTGTTAACAAATGTAAGACCACCACGAATACAACTTTCAAAAAATTATAAATTTCCAAGTCTTTGCAATAGTTCAATAAGTTTATCTAAAGTTATTAACGCAGAACTTTTAGACATTCCCGGAATACCAAAATAATTTAAATGCACTAAACAATTATGAGCTATTGATTTCGCCCGAAATCGTTAGAAAAGGTCAGCCAAAAGAAACAATCGAGTTCCAAATACACAATCATATAGTCAAGAAAATTTACACATTTAGTTTCAGTCCAAATTAATCGAGCATTCTCATATTCAACTTCACTCTCTCCTTTCCAGATTGGAGCTAATTCATAAGTATTTTCAAGGACTTCTAAACTAGTGGCAAAGTTGTACGGAAAGATACCCTTTTCAGAAACGATGGTACCAGTAACAACAGATCTCGTTAAAGGTAAAGTAGTCAAAGTTTTCACAGCCCTAACTAATGAGTCATTTGTCGTGGCTGGATGCGCAAAACTTTTAAGCAGAATAATTTTAAAAGATAAAACTGAAATAAAATTTTTAAGAAAGAATTTTACACTAAATTTAAAATTATATTTTTAAAAGAATAAATTTTACAAACTCTAGCATTCAAAAGTTAGTTAAATATGAAATTTTAATTTATTTAAGCAATATATTTTTAAATTTGAATAGTATAACTAAAATTCAACGTATATTTAAAAGAAAATATATGTATAAGTATAAGGGTTTGATATTAATTGAAACCACACAATAAAAGAAAAACAATGAAAACTATTAGAAAATCAATATTTTAATGGAAAAACATGTTTGATTGAACGATAAATCTTGTAACTAACACAGATAAAATAATAAAAAT
Source organism: Schmidtea mediterranea (assembly GCA_022537955.1). Classification (NCBI taxonomy): domain Eukaryota; kingdom Metazoa; phylum Platyhelminthes; order Tricladida; family Dugesiidae; genus Schmidtea; species Schmidtea mediterranea. The sequence goes on from CM039679.1 coordinate 127,622,601, forward strand.
TTAGTGAGATCCTAGAGAAAGTTAAAAGCGAAAAACTAGCTAATTAAAATTAATTTATACTCCAATGAGGAACACAAGGCGTGTAGACAATCGAGTTGTATGAGAAGCATAGGAAAATATTGAAATGATTTATTTAAACTTAAGTGTCAAGTACAATGACGAACAATCATTTTATTTTGGAAATAATTACATCAGAACTTTGTGTAAACTAATTAAAATATTTTTTGTCGAGATGGCATAAAACTGAACTGCGTAGAAGCTAATTTTCATTGCGCCAATGAAAATTATGCGATAACGAAAAGTAGCAATCGATCTAAAAATATGGTCATAATAAAAATGAAAGAACTTATATATTAAAATAACAATATTTGAGTCCAAAAAAACAATTTCTCATTAGCTTACTTGCATTCTATCAAATAAACAGTTAACGAGAAAAAACTGCAAATATATTGACATTTTTTGTTGAAAATCAATAAATTCCTCATGTGTTAAGTTTTGTAACTTTATTTTATAAAGAGAACATCAAGGAGTCAGAAATTAACTGACTTGTTAAATAATAATACAACGAAAGTATGGATTTTAACATTGTTTTTAAATAGGAAATTTAGAAACTTATTCTAAGAAATGATTTTAATATGCAATATTTCGTGAACTTCAAATTTTAAGTAACGATTTATTTTTGTTAATTAAAATTAGTAAAGCTCTAGTTACTGAACAAATCAATATCAAAAATTGTTTACTGACCAAGAAATCTTTACATAAAAGCACATAAAAATTTGAACAATCAAAAGAAATACAATTACAAAATTTATTAATAAAACATCTTCTTCACTCTTTTTATCGGTCATTGCTGTCTCCAAATTGGTAAATTATTTGGTTGCTTAGTTACCTGGTTGATATCAAGCGACTATTAATCAAATTCATTGAAACACAATCCAGTGTTATATTTTCTTTGAATAAAAATTTATTGCTTTGTTTTTGATTATTTGAAATTATTTTGTAAAACTTTATTGTTTTGTTAAAAAACTTTGAAAAATTTTTCTACTATTTTTGTAATATTTTTAATTGCATACAACAACGAACAATTATTAAAGTTATTTTCAAAGATGAATGTTAACCTTTTCATTTAATTTTCACATGCCCTAAGTCTAAAATAAATCTATTAATTGATAACACCTCAAAAAATTACTTAAATTTATTTTTACACATTTTCTAATTTTTTCAGTCCAACTCTTATTGTGTACTGAATGATAAATTAATAAGTAAGTATAAGTGGTGGTTAATGTAATTGCTAGTGAAAAGAAACTTGATTAGAAAAATATTCTTAAATTAATTTCACGAAAAATATATTACTTTCATTGTACTTTGAATAAATTTTCATATATTTATTGAAAATAATTCGACTCTTAAAATTATTAACTCAAAGATCCTGAAGTTTTGACTAAAACTAATAGAAAACAAAATAATACACATACAATTAATATCTACCGCATTATTAAAATCAAATAATTATCTACTACAACTAAATATATTAAATTTATGGTACCATGCTTCAATACATGCATTGAATAGGTTCTTGTGTACTGATAATATGTACTGAAAATATAAATTATTTTTCATTAAATTATGATTAAATTGTTGTTTGGTGAATAAAATTTGAATAAAGTAGAGGGAAATTCGTAAATTTTAAATAAATTTGAATAAATTTGTTAATACTTCGAATAAAAATTTTAAAGAAAGTTTCAAAATAGTATCAAATTGTAAAGATTATCGATTAAAAAATTAACTAGGTTGTAAAATATTTGGAAATATTTGATAGATTGTTCATTAAATTTGTTAGTACTTTGAATAAATCTTTTAAAAACGTTTCAACATAGTAACAAATTGTAAAGAAAATAGTACTTATCGATTAAAAAATTAACTGAGTTGTAAAATAATTGAAAAAATTAGTTAGATCATTTATAAAATTTTATAAAATTGTTAGGTAATTGCTAAGAAAATTAATGTATGTTATCGACTGCTCTCAGTATTGATTGTACAATTTTTCGATACAGTAAATCTTTCATTCATGGAAATATTAGTAAATATTTAAATTATTCAGAAAATTGTCTATAAAAAAGTAAAAAGTGAGTAAATAAATGAATACTAATAAATTTTATTTTTTAATTAAATTGAATTACAAATATTTTAAATATTTGCTGGAATACATGAATCAAAAATTTTCTTAAAATCCAAATCATCACATATTTTCTAAGTTTTATTCAGATTCCAATTAAAATTAACCAAAATCTTATCGATATATTCAGAAAACCCTTAAATCAATAAAAAAGTAACAATTTTTCCTAAGTATCATAAACATTCAACCGACCTAATCCCTTTAAAAATATTATAAATTCCTCTTTACGAATAATTTCTCTTTAAAAGATCATATTTACACCATCCTTTCATAAAAGTTATCGAATTATATCGATATTCAACCGAATAAATTGCTTTAAAAATATTATAAAAGTTACTCTTAACGATTATTTGCCCTAAAATAAAAGTATTTTCATAAAATTTACCCACATATTGATATCTATCCGAACAAATCCCTCCTAAAAAAAAATTATAAATTTCCTTTATTGACCTATTATTTGCCTTTAATTGACATTATTTTTACCGTCTGTACAAAATATTTTCATTATTGTTTTAGTATAATCCTCTATGTTCTCCATTATCTTGAAATATTATGATGTGACAAGCTCGCAGTAGCGAACTTCTTCGTGACTGATAGTTGCGCAAAATTTATGTGTTGCAATAATTCACTAAACTATAAAATAGTAAATTAAGTATACATTAAAAAGTACTTCTGATAATATTTTAATAATTTAAACAATAATTGATTGTTTATACTACAAAATCAGACATTTATACTAAATAAAACCGATTTTTTATACTAAACATTAGACTTAAATTGAAATTTTTAATCAATTAAAATTGAATAAATTATAAATATGTTTGAAAATCAAATTTAATAACAAAGGTTGCTATAGTTACATGAAAATCATTAATATCAAAAAAATTTAATAAAATATGATATTCACATCAGTAAATAAATTTTTTAATAAAATAGATTTAGCAAATTACAAGATGAAATACTTACTAATTTATATCACATAGATTTATTTTTCAAAAATTTATGCTTATGTAATAAATTATAAGTTGATTCCAGATAAAGAAATAAATTGAATGAAAAAATAACTAAAATATTTGAAAACTAAATTTTGAAAATCCAATTTAATAGTATAGGTTGCTATAGCTACATGAAAAAGATTATTATCATGATAAATCAATAAAATTTTATAGTCACATCAGAAAATTAACTTTCAAATTTCAAAATGAAAAATATAATTATTGACTTTAAATTTTGTATAAAGAATCTATAAGTTATATATATTTAATATTATATTTAATTAATTATTAAATTAATAATTGATGTCACCACTAAAAATTACTTGATAAAATAAATTGAAAGTTTCTTTGAAAATAATGATAATTAAAAATTGTGTACAAAGAAGCTAAAAGTAAAATTAACATATTGAAATTAAATAACTATATTATTATAAAATGAATTAATCATTTAAGCATGTCAAAATATTATGTTTGATATTTCAAAATAAAATTAAAAAGTAAAGGGCCCTCCATAAATAACGTCACGCACATAAGGGAGGAGGGTCGCACATTTGTGACAATGTATGACGAGGGGGATGGGGTGTTTAATAGCTGTGACGTCACATCTTAAATTTTGTATTTTTTCAACTTAATTTTATACTAAAATCAGCTTTCCAGGACCTCCTTTTTAATACATGTTTTTGCATACGATATTAGTGCAACATTACAATAAATACATACTAAAATATCAATAAAGTGATTTGAAACATGTTCATTTTTAAATATGAAATACGTCTTTTTAAAGGGTACCACAGATTTGTGACGTCATATTCGAGGGGGTCTAAAGTTTTGTGACGAGATGGAGGAATGGGTAAAAAATCGGCCAAATTCGAGCGAAATCATTTATGCATTGTTCCTAATGTAAATATATTACTTACGTAAATGCTTATAAAAATTTTATTATTTGAGAAACCGGTTCATTGAAAATAAAATAAGATGAATTCAAGTGATTGAAAACAATAAATTACTTATGTATAACTACGAAGTGCAATTTCTAATCATGTACAATAATTATTTTAATTATAAAATTTACATAATTTTATTGACAATCTTAATAGAATTATTTAAGTTAAACATTGGTTCACTTTTTAGAATTATTTTTACAAGAAATGCCTGTTTAATTATAAACTGATACAATCTTTATTGATGTTTTATTTTAGATTTACTTTATTTTTATCGAATAAATATCTCAATTTTACCCTGTATTTCATGTATTAGATCGCTTAATGGCTTCAATAAAATAAGAATTTACAATTTAAGTTAATCAGATTTATATTTGCTCTCTCAATCTATTAACTAAATTTCGAATACCTAAAACTCTGATATAATCTTAAATTTAGAAGTCCTTGATATAATTGTATTGTACAAAATTTCATTTTCAATAGTTATTATTTATTATAACTTAAAAATCTTCTTCAAAATAAAGTCTCCAATGTAAAACTTTTTGTCAAATTTCAATAAATCTGTACTAAAATAAAATTAAACTAAGAGCTTTACTAATTTTAATTAACAAAAATAAATCGTTACTTAAAATTTGAAGTTCACGAAATATTGCATATTAAAATCATTTCTTAGAATAAGTTTCTAAATTTCCTATTTAAAAACAATGTTAAAATCCATACTTTCGTTGTATTATTATTTAACAAGTCAGTTAATTTCTGACTCCTTGATGTTCTCTTTATAAAATAAAGTTACAAAACTTAACACATGAGGAATTTATTGATTTTCAACAAAAAATGTCAATATATTTGCAGTTTTTTCTCGTTAACTGTTTATTTGATAGAATGCAAGTAAGCTAATGAGAAATTGTTTTTTTGGACTCAAATATTGTTATTTTAATATATAAGTTCTTTCATTTTTATTATGACCATATTTTTAGATCGATTGCTACTTTTCGTTATCGCATAATTTTCATTGGCGCAATGAAAATTAGCTTCTACGCAGTTCAGTTTTATGCCATCTCGACAAAAAATATTTTAATTAGTTTACACAAAGTTTTGATGTAATTATTTCCAAAATAAAATGATTGTTCGTCATTGTACTTGACACTTAAATTTAAAGAAATCATTTCAATATTTTCCTATGCTTCTCATACAACTCGATTGTCTACACGCCTTGTGTTCCTCATTGGAGTATAAATTAATTTTAATTAGCTAGTTTTTCGCTTTTAACTTTCTCTAGGATCTCACTAAATTTTTATTATTTTATCTGTGTTAGTTACAAGATTTATCGTTCAATCAAAAATGTTTTTCCATTAAAATATTGATTTTCTTTTAGTTTTCATTGTTTTTCTTTTTTTTTGTGTGGTTTCAATTAATATCAAACCCTTATACTTATACATATATTTTCTTTTAAATATACGTTGAATTTTAGTTATACTATTCAAATTTAAAAATATATTGCTTAAATAAATTAAAATTTCATATTTAACTAACTTTTGAATGCTAGAGTTTGTAAAATTTATTCTTTTAAAAATATAATTTTAAATTTAGTGTAAAATTCTTTCTTAAAAATTTTATTTCAGTTTTATCTTTTAAAATTATTCTGCTTAAAAGTTTTGAGCATCCAGCCGCGACAAATGACTCATTAGTTAGGGCTGTGAAAACTTTGACTACTTTACCTTTAACGAGATCTGTTGTTACTGGTACCATCGTTTCTGAAAAGGGTATCTTTCCGTACAACTTTGCCACTAGTTTAGAAGTCCTTGAAAATACTTATGAATTAGCTCCAATCTGGAAAGGAGAGAGTGAAGTTGAATATGAGAATGCTCGATTAATTTGGACTGAAACTAAATGTGTAAATTTTCTTGACTATATGATTGTGTATTTGGAACTCGATTGTTTCTTTTGGCTGACCTTTTCTAACGATTTCGGGCGAAATCAATAACTCATAATTGATTAGAGCATTTAAATTATTTTGGTATTCCGGGAATGTCTAAAAGTTCTGCGTTAATAACTTTAGATAAACTTATTGAACTATTGCAAAGACTTGGAAATTTATAATTTTTTGAAAGTTGTATTCGTGGTGGTCTTACATTTGTTAACAAGCACTGTGAAAAATTGATGTAAACACTGAGTTGCTTTATATTGATATTAATAATCTTTATGGTTGGGATTTAAGTCAACCTTTACCTTCTAGCGAGTATAATTAGATACTAGAGGGTATTTAGTCAATATTGTCTGATTGTTTATCTTTAAGTCTAGAATCTTTGACTTATGGTTATACTTTTGAATTTGATCTTGAAATTCCTTCTGCGCTTCATGATAATTTGAATGATTTAATAATTGCAGCTGAAAAAATGAAACACGTGGGTTAATAGATCGGTAAAATTCATACAGTCTCAGATCTTTAAAAAATACATTGAATTAAGAGCAAAATGCACAAATACACTAGATGAAAACTACTATAAATCCTAAATAATAGCTTGTACGGTAAAACCGTCGAAAACCTGAAAAAAATAATGAATTTAAGATTATGTAATACAGAAAAGAAGATGAATACATTTGCTTCCTAACCAACATTTTAAAGAAGTATCAAAATTGCTGATGATTTAATTGCCGCTTTGTTAAATCCTGACTCTATATGTTTAGATCGACCTAGTTTTATTGGTCAAACAGTTTTGGATTTATCTAAATTAAGAATGTATGAACTTCCGTATTGTGACATGAAAAATATTTTCGTCAGTTTAATTGTGAGATCAATATCGTGGCAGGTGATACAGACTCTTTCTTTTTAGAAATAAAAATTTGTAAACTAAACATTCTTTTGGCTGAAATGTTTAAGGACAATCTTTTGGATACTTCTAATTATCCTACTAATCATCTTTTATATTCGCAAAAGCTCGACTCTGTCATAAGTAAATTAAAAGACGAAAGTAAAGGTGAAGGTTATGATGGATGGGTTTTTAAGACTTAAATGCTACAGTTTGTTAGGAAAATCAAAATGCCCAAAAGCTAAATGGCTAACATTGAAAGAAACCGAATTTACACAAATCGTACAAATATTGTTATGAGAAAAACATTAGTACCAACAATTACCAAATCTATAGTTTTAAAACTTCAAAGGTTGCCCTTACAAATAATGATGATAAAATGGTTTGGTAGGAAACAATATAAGTCTTGTATACAGTCATTATATGATAGAGAATAGTAATGAGTAAATAGAATAATTTTCCACATGTTTATCAAACAGCACATTCAACACTTCACCTAACAGCCTATCCAACAACTCATCCAACTGTTCATTGAATTAAAAAATGTATACCTATTTATGTTTTTGTTCTTATTCATTATTTTTGTAATTATTGTATTTATGTTATATTTTAGTTTGTGGTAAAATAGATAGGGTGGGTACCAAAAAGTGGTCCAGGTACCACACACCTAACTACTTATAAGGTTTTTAAAAAGAAAGGGTATTTATGGAAGAATGATTGAGGAATATTGTACAATTAACAAAATTAATATATTTCATAACACTATGTCAGAATTGTTGTTTGAAGATCAGAGGTTGGTTAGATGTATTATGATTGTGTTTGAATGTTGAAATTTTTGTGGGTGTGAAAGTTTTCTGTATCAATAATTAGAAAATTTATAAACTCCTTTATAGATGTTACGATCGAAGAGCTATAAAAAAGTGTGCTGGAGATTTGTTTTCAGAATAAATTTTATACACTTATGTCTCTTTTTAATAACACAAATAGTCTGATTTTTGCTGATATAGACCAGCATCTGTTGAAGGTACGAAAGAGTCGTGGTCAACAAACTTAATAGACTCTACAACTAAAATTTATTTGTAAAACAAATTTCCAAGTTCCTTACGCTTAAGTATTTTTTGCTCTTATGAATAGAGCTTGATAACTTAGGTCAAGTGAGAAAACTTTGCACTGCAGTGTGATAAAATCAAAACACAATAATGGTATATTTTGCCATTTCTACACTTTAAAATCAATATTAACATTGTTTTGTGATTCAAATCGCCAGTTCCGACAAAATGTGAGCTGACTTTAATCTGAAGTTATAAAGGTTTCCGCACCTTCATTTCAATAAAACATTATAAAGTTTTAGCGATGGCGTAAGAAGGGCAGGTGTGCGATAACTCACATTTATTTATCTTTAATTTATTTACGTCAGCGTGCCGAATCACGAACTGATCTGATCCATTTTGTATTTCATTAAGTAAAATATTTATTTTAATTGCATGTCACAATTTGCAACTCAGTGATTTTCTCGTAATATTTTATAATATAATAAATGTCTGATAAAACAAAAACTCTAAACAAAGAAATATCTCAATTAATTAGAATTAATAAAATTTAACCATTTTATTTGAAAATAATTTAATAGTATTTTGGTTTATAACTTTTTCGTATTTTATATCGTCTTGTAATCGGATTCAAATATCCAGGAATGACTATTTTAGCATTATTTGATAGACTTCTTAGCGTAAACGAATTCCATCCTGTTCCTCCTAATCCAGATGCAATTCCTCCTCCAATACCACCACCAATACTTCCACTCCATCCGGAAGAACCACCGAAGCTATCTCCAACTCCGAAATCTCCTCCTTCGACTCCATCAGAGCCACCAACAATCTCTCCATTTCCACCGAAACCAGAATCAAAGCCTGAATGACCGACCTCTGATATCACACGTCCTGAATGAGCAATACCTCCGTATCCGCTTGGTTTTGCATTCAGTGAAATTATTGATAATGATAAACATATCATGAAGGTTTGAATAGCCATTTTGAAATTTGTAAATATTTACAGAAAGGAAATTCGGTAAATTTATAATAAATTTGTTGGGAAAATAATTTAATTGCGGCGGTTAATTTGTGATTGAACGTGACATTGCATTAGCTAGCTATTCTTTTTTGAATGAATGCTCATTTCTCTTGAATTCTTGAATGTTTCAATCGGAACATTTACCATGTGCCCAATATTCATATACTACCCAGCCCCCCTCATATCATGATATGTCTCTGATTACCTTTCCTTGACGGAACTTTGGCAGATTTGCAGATAATTGGAGTTTAGACAAGTCTGATTAAATATACAGTTAAAATATAATTATTTATAATTTCAGTTTTGTTATTATTTCTTTTTACGTTTCTACATGATAAATTTATTTATATCGACCAATCAAACGCAAAGTTTGCAAGTACCTGTGATGTATCCGCTAGGTTGCGCGGTCATGGCGGTGAGCATTCGGACAGGGAACATTTTGGCTCACACATTGAAAGCTCGTGAAACGCAAGATAAATAGAAAAAAGATCATATAGACATTTCCCCACTTTTCTTGATTGTTTTTTCTTATTAGATCATGTTTCTGTGTAGCTCAAATGCTCTATATCAAGTTTAGATTATCTTTATTGCTGACATTGATGATAGCTTCATTGTTTCTCAATTCATGTGGAGTTGTATATAAAGCTGTATCCGAATAACCTATATTTTTCAGAAACTTTTGTTAATTTAAAACAGATTTATAATATCCGGTTCCACTTCCTGCTGATTTTAGATTCGGATCTGATTGCTCTTTTCTCATTTATCAAATTATTCCATCTTGTATGAAACTTTCAGACAGTTTTACTGCTCTTTTTGGTATATCTATATATTTTATTAAAAATTAAGAAAAGAAAAAAATAAAGAAAACAGTATTTCAGCTATTAAAAATTTAAAAAAAATATAATATCTTTTGAGATAGCTAAAAAACCTTTTCCTTTTAATATTTTCAGAATATTTCTGAATGATTTCAAGTTCTTGCTTGACAGTGTTACATTTTCTTTTATCCATTCTATATGTGCAAAATTGAAAATTCATATAAATCCAATATTATTTAGAATAAAAACTAATTTGGATTAGTTATGTAGTTTTTCAAAATTTCAAGATTTAAAAATTTAAGTTTAAAAACATTTTTTAAGTGTTGCCAAAAATAATTTTGCGCTTGTTTAGAATTGCCCCACATTTTTTAAATAAATTTTATTTTAAATAATAAACTTTTAATACAAGCTTTTATTATTAAAGATAGCTAACATGACTGTAAAAACAGTTATCTAACTCGATCATTGGGCAGGTGGCCAGTATTCACAGATATCATGTAAAATCTTTTCAAATGGATTTACACTATTTAATCTTCGTCGCCACATATACTCACATAAATAACTATCTAACATGCCACGATGCGTCCCAAAATGACGCTTATTTCTTTGTTTCGCTTGTCATAAAGTGACAATAAGTTCAAATTAATCATTGATTTTTTGTTAGGTTGATAATCCATCTTTAAAAGTATTAAATGCCCTATAATAAAATTTATTTAAAAAATGCGGGGCAATTCTAAACAAGCCCCCTGATTTGTTGAGAATCAATTAGATTTTATTAAGTTATACGCGGGTTGTATTAATGTCGATATCATGTATATTTTTATTTGTCTGTTGTAGAATTATTATTACTATTATTATTATTTTGAGAATTTCATATTAATTTATTTTGCAAATCTAAAATCATGTTAAAATTTCTATTCAGTATAAAAATTGTTTCATTGTTGAATAATTATTTTCCAGCTAATCCAAATCATTATCAATCATGGAATTACTTCTTGTGATCTAACTAGGATTATTAAAAATAGAAAATTAAGTATAATATATACTACTTATTTAAGTAAGTAGTATATATTAGTAAAATCATGACGTAATGAATCTTCAACTGTGACAAGTACATATTTTTGATCTTTTATATTTATTGATAAATAATATTATTAAATAATAATAAAAATAAAATAATTAATAATCAATAATAATAATTAATAATAATCGGTTAATAATCAATAATAACAAACAATATTAATCGAATCTTGTATTATTAAATAAAATAATTAATAATCAATTATAATAATAATAATCAATAATAACAAGAAAAACAAACAATATTTATCGAATCTTGTATTATTACACACATAACAGTTAGAGAAATATAAAAAATAATCAAACTACCACAAAGAATAATATTTGAGCATGAAACAGATAGTTATGAATAAATTCATGGCTTTTATTTATTTAAACATTTCCTTTAATTATTCGCCTGTTTTTATTCTGGCTCATTTTCCCTCCATTGATGTTCAATCCAGACATCTTTCTGTCAGAAGCCCTAAATCTGCTGCCGCAGATTTTTTCTTCAAACTTTTTCAATTTGCGAATGACTTTTTTGAAATCTTTATTTTTCTTTTTCCATTTAGTCAAGGAAGTCAGTGTAAATTTCCCATCATTAACGACACCCATCAGTAGCCAACGGCCTTTGCGAATGTTGTCATTGTCTATCATGTCACAGAGACAAGAAACTTCAATAGAAGTTATGAATGGTAAATCTGTTGGATTGGATTTTATGATTTTACTCTTTTTATGAAGACGCATCACGTATTTGGAATTATTACGGATTCGTAATCTAGATATTTTTGCGCGAATTACTGAAACGGCAATAAATACAGTCGAAAAATGTGACAATTTTACCGGTTGTCGAGGAACAATAATTGTCATTGATGAAAGCTGCACTATAGAGAGATCTACAATTGCACCCTAACCGCAACTTATCAATTATCATACACAAGTAATTTTACCTTTTGGCACAACGCTCGAACTGCCAGATGGGACTAAAAGCAAAGAAAAATTCAATTTTCATTAACTTGTGATGAAATAAATTCAATCTAATTCATGAGGTATGAATAAAAATGAACAATTCAAACAATCATTGTAATGTTTTAATTATTCTTTTAGAATCATCTTATTCAAGAATAAAATTGTTTAAATACTGCTAATGATATTCAATCTATTTAGTTCTCAAAATTAATTCAAAATCTTTTTTCGAAATGTATCTATGACACAAAGCTTGGTCTTAGTGTATATCAATTATATTATATATCGAATATATATATAATCAATTATATTAAATATCGAATATAGATAATCAATTATATTAAATATCGAAAATATACAATAAAGTATATTAAATAAAGAATATAAATACTCAATTAAATTAAATAATGAATAAAGATAATTATATTACCTTAGTTCAAAAGCCTGCTGAAGCAGGCGAATGTATATTTACCTTAAACCACTACTTTTATTTATTAAATGCAAAAAGAGTCATGGACAGATACAGCAACAGATAGAGGTTAGTGTTTTATATCATAATGAACAAATAATCACCTCGCAACGCAAAACAGTTCAATATTTAAACAAATTTTTAACACCTAGCAACGCAATATTTAGAAAACCGGTGATATAAAACAAAATATAATAAAATAAGGATAAATCTTTTTGGTATCTGTTTTTCATATAAACTGATTTTGTAAAATAAACTATTTAAGTTACTGAAATTAGGGTTGGATGGGATTCAAATAGCTGTTGGGATTTATTTCCATTTTGAAAACAAGTATAGAAGTTTTTTGAATTTTCACAAAATTTTGGCATACACTGGTAAAACATCGTCAAGGAAAAGGACGTATGGTTAAATGTTGAATATGTGTTTAGAAATAATAGTATATTTATTTATAAATCATTTAATAAAATCAATTTTTTAAAAATTTTCTAGAACTTTGTAAGTCATGCATATTTTTAAACCATTTCTGAGACTGAACAAAATACTCAAAGGAATTCGCATTGACAAGACTATTTTTCGTCATTAAATGTTATAGACTAATAAATTATCTTTAAATAATTTAGTATTTGATAATATCTGTTTTTGTTTTTGTTCTTCATATTGGTATATATATATATATCATATTGAATTTCTCTCTTATTACTTCTTTAATAATCAGCTGTGTGTTTTATGCAAAAGCTAACTTTGATAAGAATAAATCAAAATAAAATTTGATTTTAGTTTAACATTTTCGTATTTTAGATCGAAAATAACAAAATTAGCATCCTAAAGCAAATAAAAGGAAATTCATAACTTTATTAAGCAGTTAGAAAATGGAGACGAATTTTGATGCGAGCCTAAAGATATAACCTTATTGAATTAAGTATGAAAAATTGGTAACTTTTTTTCACTTCAATAATAGCATAAACCACAAAGAGCAAATTTCAGTAGAGAAAATTGAAAAGTCGCATTTGACTAGAAGATTATAGTTTAAAAAAAATCTTTATATCTCAGATATATCGAATAAATTATAAAATTATAACAAAATTATGTATTTATCATGCAGACAATATTTTAACATGATTTAAAATAAATTTTTTAAAATTTAAATATTCAATAAATATAATTAATCTAAAATATAATTTAAATAATTCTTAATAATTTTATTGATTTATTATTATAAATTTTATTTTTTTAAAGAAATATTATTTTTTTGGGTCTATTTCTATTTGAAACTAACATGAATAAATAATCTAAACTGTTTTTTGTTCCACCTGCATATTGAAAATGAATATTTTTTCAATAAATTCTGATATTTGTCAGTTTTCCCAAATAAAGACAGTCATACTAAAATAAGTACAGATCTATTTTAGATTTCGACAGCAGTTACGGGAATTTTCATTTATATCTAGACAAGAAAGAAAAATCAAAGTGATTTCTGCCAACCGCGAATCATTTTACATCATTTATGAAGGCCGCATGACAATTGTACCAGTAGTCAAGCAGTAATCGAGCGCGAAACATGGAAATGAAATTATAGCAATAGATAAGTCTAACTATATGATTAATAAGGACAGTTTTAATTTTATTAATTCTTAATATTTTCATAATTGATAATTTTTAAATTATTTAACAAACGTGCAACTAATAGAAATATGTAAAATAATAAAAAAAATTTAAATAGTAAATTAATGATAAACAGAATTAAACAGATTTCGGATATGACGGCCGCTAGGAGCAGTTGGCATGGATAGAAAAGAAGGATACATATAAACACCTTGACTGATAAATAGAAATTTGTAACAAAATAGATAAGAACATGTTCTGTTCCTGTTATATTTTTATTTAGACTTCTAATACTCATCTATTATAAATAATAATAATAATATAAGATTAGACGTTTATTTCACGGAATTTTAATAAATTCTGAAAATATAATTATGTGGATTAATAATTTCTAGTTTTCTTTCTAGCCAGGAAAATTTTACTTTACTAAAGAAAAATTAGATGGATTATTTCAGTGATTAGTTATGGAAATATAATTACGAAATTTCAATATTCAAAAATAGTCAAATAGCTAATAGAGTTGCCGCTATTTTTAAAATAAATTTGATAGGCTTTACCAAGTTGACAGCTTTTGTTATATATAAAAAATGGAACAATTTATATTTTTATTCCTGGTGGTATTATGAATTGCCCTGTTAGTAAAAATTCATAAAACTAGGAAAACATTACAAAGTCTTCACGCATTCTCATATATTCGTTCGAAATTATATTATAAGACTACAAAGAAAAACTGATAAATATAAAGTTCAAAAGCAAATTTTTTATAAGAAGTCGATTATAAAACAATGAAAAAATAAATTATGGAAATATTTGTGGCATAGAAAATCTTCAGCGAGGAAAAAATTTAAATAACTTTTATACGTATTCTAGATGCTTTAGGAAGCACTTAGAAATAATTAACAAATTTTTATATATTTTAAAACCTGACCAATCTGACAATGGCTTAAACGAATGTGCGAAAATATTACTATTAGAATATCTAAAAAATAGACTAGAAAATGTTTATGAACATAGTAAATAGTTTGGATAGCGGTTCTCAAATTTAAAATATATTTTTCACCAAAAAACAGGCAAGGATTTTATGTTGAATTTTGCAGTTACTTTGTATTGGATTTAAAGAAGATTTTTTCCATTTATGAAGTCTTAATAATTAGGCCGTTTGATTAATAAATATTAAAATATCAAAATCTACTACGAATAAAAATATTGATGAAATATGTTAAGAAACAATTGTTTTATATAATAAAAATGTCCAAAAGTATTCATTAGTTACATCAAAATTTTCAAAGTCGTTTTGCTATTTGTTGATTGTTAATACAAATAATGTATAAGTGTTATAATAATTCAATAATTAATGTCTATTTTAAATAAATAATGCTTTCATCATAGTTAATAGTTTGTAACAATGTTTTGTTTACTTAATAATCAATTTAATAATTTTCAAAGTCGTTTTGCTATTTGTTGATTGTTAATACAAATAATGTCTAAGTGTTATAATAATTCAATAATTAATGTCTATTTTAAATAAATAATGCTTTCATCATAGTTAATAGTTTGTAACAATGTTTTGTTTACTTAATAATCAATTTAATAATTTCTCAATCAATAAATTTAAAATAAGTATTAATTTATCCGACAAGCTATAATTTTTTTGTCAACATTTTGTCTACATTTATACTTCTTAAATATATGTATAAAATCAAGAACCCAAACAATAAGGGTATATTTTTATTTATCCCTTTTCCACTTATTTACTAGTCAAGTGGGTCTTGAAAACTTTCACTTAATTCTTGTACATAATTTTATGGATTCAATTTTTAACATTTATATAAAATTACAAAATAATATTTAGAATATTCCTCATTCTTATGATTACCAATTATAAGGGAGAGATTCTTTAGGGTACCGGGGTTCAGGGAAAACTTTCAGGATATTATATATAAAAAGAAATAAACTTAAATTTTTTTGACAATTTAGCAGTAAATTTAGTTTTACAAAAATCTCGCAAGAAAATGATTTAATATATTTTTACAAGTATTTGTAATATTTTCCTAAATTAAAATATTAATTGTATTTAATAAAGATTATACCAGGTTAAAATATTTTCATTTATATCTTTTCATACAAATATTAATGAATACAAAAAATAGGAATATAGAAAAATTTTTTTGTTAAAACTTGTTAATAATTATTTTGAACGCGTTATATGTTAAGCTTTGTTGATAAGATCATTGGATCGGAAAATTAATGTGCAAAAACATGTGAACACTTGTGTTTTAAATATTTTTTATATAGTTTGCTTGTTACATTCAAGCTATATTGATAACTACTGTTTTAAAATATATTGAAAGGTTTATTAATTATTTTTTAAAGTAGTTTAATTTGAAAAATAATTGATTATTTATTTTAAATTATTGTGTTTAAATCTATAATATCTATAGTTTTTTCTATCCTGCCTGAAAGTAAATTATCGTAAAATATCGTGAAACGTATGTTTGAGTGATACTTTCTAATAATTAGAAAATTGAATGTTTCTATTTGTTTTAACTTACCACATTGACAAATTTCGATCGGTACATCGTAGGCAATGAAATTCTATATATAGTTTCGAAGTGAAAATGGAATTAATATTTTTGAGTAAATATAATAATTGCAATTCATAAGACCTTAGATCCTACGAATATAACTACGTTCATTATAGGCATGTAATTTATCAAACTTGAACGGGCGAAATAAGAGAGTTTTATTAAACGTCATCGTTTTATGATTCCAATTTAAAACGAGTATTTGGTATCCTTGAAAATATTATCCAATATTCATCCCACAAATTGAATAATTATATATAAATTTATTGTAAAATTTAAAGTTTACGATTTTGGCTTTTTATGTTTTATGAATTTGTTTAATTGAATGTTGTCATGGTAATGATGGTTATTGATTTTTTAGGTGATAAAAAATTCATTAATTTAAAGTAATAGTAAACACCTTTGATATGGTTATTTAGACACTATTTAATAATAATAAACATGCTAGGCAAAGAGGACGATGTAATGGTTGAAATGGTATACATTAAGTTAAAAGATTTGTATAGTACATTTCAAAGCTTAGAAATTTTAGCTGAGAAATTAACGAAAAAGCTATGAAATATATAAGTATTCATAAATTAACTCAAAGTTATTAATTAAATTAATTCATTTTTTCCTTTAATGTTTACATCTGCGATTCTATTATTTCTTGAAAATATTGTTTTGTTTTTAAAGTATTATATTATTAAAAGACTTTATCTACTAAATATAACTAAAATTAATGTCATCGTGACCTTTAAAATAAAATTTTGTTTAAATGATAGTTTATAATATAAAAATTGGAAACAACTTCCAATCATGTATTTGTCAATGTTATGAGTGTTGCCTTTGATTTGTGAGAAAAATATCACCATTATCACAAAATCGAGATTGAAATAAATCTCAGTCTAAATAAATTGACATTTTTAGAACAGCAGGAAATAATTTTTTCAATTGGTTTATGTATATTCATCAATATTGTAAACAGATAACAGCTGTGCAACTGGCAGCTGATTATGTCATTCTAGTCAAATCAAGATTGACAAGTCATAAAAATAAAAGAAAAGCAAAGAAAATTTATTTTGTAGTTTTCGGAAAAGATTATAAATCTTATAAACAAATAACAAACACGTCATCCACAGAATAGGTGCCAGTAATTTGGGAATTTGAAAGGACAAAATCTAAGGACTTTAAAACTTATTTGTATTTCGGTTTCGTTGTGTAAATTCGTTAAGAACCGAGAGCTTCGACTGGCCAGTTTAATGTACATGTTAGCCCGCAACATTACTGATGATATTTTAGTTTAATTTCTAATATGTTGTGCAGAAAATAAGATGGTTAAACACAGAAATTTTGTTTAAATTTAAAAAGATTTATTTATCTAAAATATTTTAAAATAACAAATTTCTGTTGATTCATAATTGATTTATAATTAAATTTAGAATCATAGTTTTATTTGGTTTACTTTAAAGATGAGTACAAGAGTTCCAATCGATAAATTTAACATCTATATAATAATTTTCGAAAAACTTAGCTACAAGAACTTTGAGAGTTGTATGCAATTTAAAGCCAACTACCTTTAAAATATTATTCCAATTTTTTCAATAAGTTTATAGTTATTAGAATTTTTTGCTCTACATAAATAACTTCTTCGCCTTTAAAGCTCCAAAATTTTAAAAATTTTAATTTCTTTAAAAATCCTACAAGTATTTTTGCATTTAAAAAAGACCTATAAAGACTTTGGAAAAGGCTTTCTTATTTATTTTAAAGCCATTTGTAAATTACTCTGCTAGTGACAATCTATTAAAGTCTTTCAAAAATGACAAAGCCAACTAAAATCGTTGGAAATATTCAAAATTTGAAAAATGAAAGTTAAAAGAAAAATTATTAAATTAAAGAAAAAGGGGTTTAAAAAAACTTGAATAGATATTTCAATAAATGAAGCATAAAGAAGTAAAACTTTTACCAGAAATACCAGAACAGCTGATAGATTTTTAGAAAAAAAAAGCTTATCTGTTTATTTGAATTATATTTTTAAATTAATTTAATTACTCCAAAAATATCTTTTATCATTTATAAAATGTAAATTGTAAAAATATATTAGCAATCATACTTTATTATATGGCAATTATTACATTCATTACCTAAGAAAAAGTTTAAGACTGAAAATTTTATTACATCCAACAACAAAATTATTATTTGAACCTTTTTATACTTGTCAGTCCTATGTAAAAAATTAGAGTAAAAATAACTATTTATTTCATCTGGTTGCATCACTTATAACATTTACAGTAAAACCTAAGCAATATGTTTTTAAAGCCTATTGGCACTGGAAATTAAAAACTATATATAATAATTAGTAAAAATAAATTTGAGTGAACTATTAAAACACTGCAAAATACATTTATTTATTTATTTTACGAAATTTATTACTATAGCTATATATCAACATTTTAAACTTTTTGTCTTATTGACATTTTAGAAAAATTTTGTCTTAAGTTTATTTATACTAAAATAAGTAAATTGTGTTTTTTCTTATCCGATTTGTTTAGATTATTTTTTAAGGATTTATTGTTGGTATACGTTTATATATAATAAGTTAGTAATTACTGTTTTTCTAGGTTAAATTTTTCCGGGATTCTTTTTTCATTGCCTATAATTAAAGGTTTTACTGTATGTTTTAGAAATTGAAAATTTTATCAAGTAATTTTCCATAAATCTATCTAATTTCAGAATTAATCTCTTGAATAAATTGAATAGTATTTTGTACTAAAGTATTCATTTATTTAAAATCCATTTTTACATAAATAAATATTTTTCAAATATTTTAATGAAGGTCAAATAAATTTGTCGCTGGTTACCATGAAGTGAGTTAATTTAAGATTATTGATAATGATTTAACCCGCCGTTGGTCGCGCAAGTATTGCTAACGTCGTTGGTTGCGCCTGAGCGGATGATAGCCGCCTCACCATTTTTTTACGACTTTAACTTGGAATATCGAATATTTCTTATTTATAATTCTTGTAAAGTAGCCCGACCAACGACGGGTTAAGATCATTCTTAGGTTAACTTTAGTTCTTTTTATAGGAAAACCTTTAACTTTTGAACTTAATTAATTTTGTTCAGCATGATTTTGAATATCATTTTTAATAGAAAGCAAAATTTAGAACTACGATGTAAGAAAGAGATATGAAGTTATAACTGAATAGAAGATTTTCTAAATTGTAAAAAAATACCCAGGAAAATTATACCAATAACAAATGATTATTTTGATCTGAAACCATAATTACTTTTTCAAGAAATATATTCTTAGTGTACCTTTGGTAAAAACGGCACCGATAATAATTGCAATGAAACTCTCATTTAATCTGAGATTTCTATCGATATTTCCAACTATCGATTCTATAAATGTGTCTATGGATGTAATTTGGAAAATGATGAAACAAAGCTTGGAGGGTATAAATATAATTTTGGGCTGTTTTGAGGATAATTTGAAAAATAATTGATATTGAAAGAACAGAAAAGGAGATTTGTTTACTAAAATCAATGATGATCAAACATTTGATACATTATTGAATGAAATCAGAAGACATGCAGTAGAAGGAACTGATAATTAAGAGTTAAGCAAAGTTAACTGAGGATATTGAATTTGAATATTTCTAATTCCTTTTTTTCTGGGGGGAGATACCGGTATTAAAAAGGTACTTTGTTATAAAAAGGGTCTATGATGGAATTTAAGAACATTTATTGGAATTCATATGGAGTAGGAAAATTCTGATAAACCATGTATTTTTATCTACAGCAAATACTTGCTTATTAGTCCGCGTATGTCGATGTGAAGTTTTTAGATTGAAAAGTCAGTAAAAAAGTCAAGGTACAAATAAAGATTAACTTTCAAATTACATCCAGTTCCTAATTAGTCAGGTAATTATTGCCTATGTCCATAAATATTGAAATCTTCTATATTGTAGGCAATATTATTAGCAAACAAAATAATTAGCTTTTTAAAACATTCAAAAATTTATTTTGAAAAAGCCCTGTTATACTTGATGTGTAGAAAACGTTCATGTTTATGTACCTGCTTATAAGTTGGGAGGTGATTTTAGAGAAACCATAAAATAAAATTTTTCGAAAAGTACAAAGGTAAATAAGGAAAGATTTTAGGTTGCATTTTAAATTTGAAACGGAAATATCAATACATTTAGTTAAGGAGTATCCATTAAGGACGTTCCATAAGAAAGGGAAGGAGGTGTCTTCACATAAGGAACAAATGGGGACAATAGAGATGGGGGGTTCAAGTGTTTAGGAGATCCCAGCAGCATTGGTTGTTTAAATAGTATACATAATGGATTAATGATTTTTTTAAAATTTTATTCTTTTTTATATACTATATATGGTAATTAAGTAAGCGGCATGTTTCATGTCCCCTATTTTTCCCATTTGATCATTTTAACTATGTATGCATGTTTTTTCTCTATTTTTCAACCAATATTTTGTACTACTACATATCATGCTGAAATAAAATTTAGCCTATTTGCTTATAAATTATTAAAATTTCTTCTGAAAATAAAGGATATATATATTTTTGGAGGGACGTTCCCCGGGGGAGGTGCTCGTGAAAAGAGACAAGGGGGAGGGGAATCAAAAAAAATTGAAATAAAAACTATAATTAATAATTCCTGGAATGTCCTAGCACTTTTTA
The DNA here is from genome assembly GCA_022537955.1 of Schmidtea mediterranea. Lineage (NCBI taxonomy): Eukaryota > Metazoa > Platyhelminthes > Tricladida > Dugesiidae > Schmidtea > Schmidtea mediterranea. Next base: position 127,643,770 of record CM039679.1, read on the forward strand.
AATGAATATTTATAAATGATTATTAAATTGATTATTAGATAAATTAATATTAAAAGTAAATTGATTCAAATAAATGACTGTGCTTATCCAATAGGTACACAGAGCCTTTCTATTTTTCTGTTTCTTAAATTCCGACTCAAATTTTATATTTTATCAACTGGACATGATTTTATTGATTGTATTAACCCCTATGTCAGTAAAGCGGTCTGATTTACTAATCCAACGAATGCCTCAGGGTTCAAAAGGTTAAATTAATTTATAAATTTTAAAACTCTTTAAGCATTTACATAAAATATTATAAAGCAGTTGTATTTTTTAAGACCAAAGCTAGCAAAACAGGAACTATTGTATCGTAGCAATGAACATTATAAAGCGTTGATCGAGATTTAAAATAAAAATTGAGTGCGTTGAGGAATCTTGATTAAACAGCATCAAGAAATAGTACGATTACATGAATGTGTGTTTGGCGTTAATGTAGAATTGTGATAGTTATGTCTTAGAGCCTAAGACGACCTTAACCATGTCTTGTAACTATGAAAGCAATTTCTTCATTGTCTATTCATTACATGAAATATTTCGATTTAAAATAAATCCTGATCATTCCAAAACAAATCGAACTAATCTATCGAATTCTCTATTTCTAATTGAATCTTTTCAATTTTTTTTGGTTTTCACTGTTTCAAAAGTTATGAAAATCCAAACCAATTTTCAAAAATTATTTCAAATCTATTTATATAGGAATTTTAAAAAAAGGTTTAAAATTGAAAATACAGCTTCAAAGTATATATGAAGATGTTGAATGCGAAATTTAAAAATGTCTGATAAATATTCGATAATTAGCCTAGAAAATATTTGTTGAATTAATAGTGGTTTTGACTTTAATGTTATTACTTAAAAATATATTTTCCCACTAAAATAACATTTATTACATACTTTATTAACCAATTATTTGTAAGTCATTCTAAGGTAAATTTTTAATCCTAAATTAGTCAAGCTATTTCACAAAATGCATTATCATACAAAAATAAAATAAATTTAAGATATTATATTGCTTAATATTTATTTATTTAATAATCAATTTAATAATCATTTTCAAATATTTATTTAAAAAATGCGATTATTTTCTGGAAAAAAAACTGTCTATCACCCATTTACTGCAATATGAAAAACCAAACTCGCTGTTTGCCAAGAGAAATTAAACCAATCTAAAATTCACGTCCAATAATACGTACTTGTTATAATAAAATATATACGGTCCTCCTCAAAGCGTTATTGGAAAGCAAAGGGTTCATAAATTTTCCCAACACTTAAATAATCCACCTTAAATATCATAGAATTAAATGCAACCAACTGTAGTTTAGTTTAAAACTTCTGTCGTAATATTTATTTTAAATAATAAATTATCATAAAAATGCTACAAATTGTCTGTAAAATGTTATAAATAACTTTTGCGTTTATTTGGGAGATTTTATGTAATATTTTATATGTAAAGACTTCAAACACCTTTACCGCACGAAATCAAAATACAATTTCAAATAAAAAAAAACTAAATTATTATTTCACTCTTTTATTGGATGACAGGGACTGTCACACCTTCAGCTCTTCCACTTATTTATCCAACAGATAATATGTAAATGCTTTTTAATTTAATAATTACAATATTATTTAAATAAATACTGTTTTAATATATAGCTATTTTATTAGTAAATCGCAATAATGTTTTAATAATTTAATAATCGATTCAATAATTTAATAATCAATTTAATAATTTATCAGTTATGAAGTAATTACATAAATATCCGACTTCTTTTGTTAAATAAATGCTTTGAAGATTTATTATTTTCTTAGGTAAATGTATTAAGTAGAATACTGAAAACAATAAGATGATATTTATATTTAGCTCCTTTTCCAATTATTTATGGTCAAATAAAATTCCCATCTACTACTTTGATGCATACGCGTTTTGTATCAAAGTTATGCATCATATATGATACATGACGCAGGCAATTATAATAAATATGTATCTATATATCAAAAACACTCCTATAGACTATTTGGCCTTAAATACATCAGGTCAATGAGTTTGTATCATATGTGATACAAGGGACCGGAAAAGGGTGAAATGGGCAAAATTTAGAGAGAGGTCACCAAAACAGCTATAATCGATAATGATCAAAGTTTATATCAATCTGAAGACCTGAATGGGATAATTATCCCCATAATTACATGCTTCATCGAAAATCTCTCAAATTTCCTTAGTTACCTGCTCCTTCTGTCCCTCTAATGCAAAGACCGGCGAATTTCTGGGGGAATTTATCACAATGTAAAATTTCAGGCCATTTATAACCGAATGTTAACATATTCGGTGAGCAGGCCTTTTTTACACTGAGACAAAGCTCTTTGCACGGTTGGATTTTTCGCACAGGTTCATTAGGAACACAAACCGGAGCATAGAGAGAACATAGGAATCTTCTTGTATCGTTGTGGCATTTAATGTCGGCAAACTTCTGCCAATCAATTGACGAATTGATCGCTTCCTGTACGGTTTCATGTTGGAGGAAATTCGGCAAAATCATTTTGTTGTAGCCGATATTTTTACAAAGACCAAATTCATTCGGAATTTCATGGCAACGATGAGAACTGTATCCATAGATAAGGTTGTTCCATTCCGGTACCTCATTAACTGATAACCGATTGTTTGATGCTTTGGAAAAACATATACCAAGAATTAATAAAATTCCAAACATTTTTTCTTTGATTTTCAACTTTTGAGTAATTTTTTTTTATTTCAAAGAAAAATATGATACAAATAAAAAGAAATCACAAATTTAAGCTGATTGCACTTAACCTCCATTTCATTAGCGTGTTACAACCTCATAGACACACACACACACAATACAGACAGTTGCTGGTGTGTCTGAACCTACAAAAATTATCTAATCACAGAAAGAGACTGTTAAGTATTGAAAATATAAGGCGGGAAAAATCATGTTTTATGAATAAATGTCAAGGAACTCCGGGCTACTTTTCATCATACCTACCAGTGTCAAAAAATTATATTCCGATCAACAAACACCGATAAAATGTTAAAGATAATTACTGTCGAAGTGTATCTGTTTTCAAAAAATTACTTAATTCATAAATATAACAAAATTATCAACTGATAACGCAGTTAAAATTAAATTATTTTATTAAAAACTGAATTCATATTTTAATGTCTATTGAATAAATAATTAATATTAATAATACCTTTAATCCAATTACATCATCATTTAAATAGATTTACAAATCATTATTAGTCACAATATACTTCAATAAAAAATAGGAATAATAAATATTCCTGCAACAATATAATGTTATAAAAGAATTATTTTTAAAAATATAACAAAGAGAAAAGTAAATTTTAATTTAAATTTGTGCTCTGGATAAACAATTATAGTAGAATTACTGTCAATTTATATTGTCAAATTTAAATTGTATGTTCTACAATATTTAATTGTACTTATTGCCTTATACATTTTTAAAGTATCAATTTCTTCAATCAAGTTTCGTCAATAAGCAATTTCATAACAAATTTATGCAAATGTTGTAGTTAAAAATGTATTAGTTTTCAATTAAATACAAAATTATGATTTTATAGTATATATTTCCTAGAAAAAAAGAATGCAATAATTATTAAAAATTTTTTAAGATAGTAAGTGGTTTATACGAAGTTAAATAGTTTTGTTGTAGTACAGTAAAACCTCCATTTAATTCAGAGTTTCCGTTTAAAAATGTTTTTAAAAATTGACAAATGATGTGAAATCATAATAAATCAAATAAGTAATAAAAATGAAAAGATGTCCATACTGTTGGGCTAGCACTGAGTTTTGTTTAATGAATTGGAAACAGCACGCAAACATAACATGCAGATTTAAAATCAGACCCATAAAACATCAAATAAACACCTTAAAATGCGAGAAAGATATAATTAAAATATAAAATCAAAGAAACATAAAAATAAATTAAAATAATAACAAAATGCATCAAGATCCGCACGAAAATAACATAATAATATGAGATTTGACCAAAAAATTGACAATTTACTTAAATGCAAAGAATTAACGAAAAAGTTGAAGTAAAATAAAATGATTTTGGTTAGAAATATTTTAATTAAAAATTTAATGAATAAATTGTCAAATTAAATCAAGAAAATAATAAAAATTAGAGTTAGATTATACAAATAATTTCAAGGTTAAATTTTGTTTTATTGCATTAAATTTAACACGCAAGATTAGGGTCAAAGAATAGGTATAAATACCAATTCATTTTCGCATAAATTTAATGACTTGTGAGGGATCACTTTTTCTCGTAAAAAACTCTAACGTTTTTATCAGAAAAAACAGCATTGTATCACAAAGTACTGGAACAATTGTCTCGAACTATTACCAAGTACTATTGGAGAAAACTTACAAAGTGAGCGTGAATGAATACTATGCACGTATGATGGAAGTGGTCTAACTATGCTATGCCAATATATTATGAATACAATTATATGAGTTCAAGAGTATTAAAGTTGTTTTTCTGTCGAAATTTTTCCTGCCCACAGCCACACACCAGCAAGTAATTATAATCACACATCGCTATCGGGTGATGTAAGTGCGGTTCATCCGCCAATAGTAAGTGTCGTGAGAAACCTCGCCGCTAGTAACGACGGGCTCGAACGTCAAATCATTTTCGCTCTAGGGGCAGTGAGGATATCGGGAACCAGTCTTTTGGCTGACTCACTTTCCACTCACTCCCGAAAAATCGACCTAAATTTTAACACATTGGATAAAATTATTACACAGAGTAGTCCAGTGGGCACTCTTAAAATCTAATATAAACACATGAACACCTTAGGGTTGTGTGGGTTTATGGTTTTGATAACCTCTACCCCAGATGTAAGCGTTTGCTGCGCCCAGTGGTTACCCGTTGCTACGCAAAGTTGGTAATGTAATCATGGGTTTAGAGGTCGCCAAAGGTGAGCGCCAAGTTGGAACTGCTCTGGCCCGACCTCCAACTGGGTTCAACGCATTACCGTTAGAAGGCATATGTGCAGTTTTCTTTCTCTGGTCCCTTACTGAGATAGTTCCCTTCCTACGATCGTCTTTGAGTCCTGAGCCGAAGTGTAAGGTTAGAGTGGTATCAAGTAACGTTATGAACGCTTTCTTAAAACACTTATTAAACAATACAGAATGATGTCTATGGTTACGAGTTCACCTCCCGAACTTGAGCCGTCCGACGTTTTGCACGCTCAGGCCTTCCTGGCCGGTGCTTGTTGGGTTTGTCCTTGGGTGTGGATAGAGATGTCATGCTTTGATAAGTCAGCTGTGCTGGGGCGAACAATAGCGGATAAGTCACAGCTGCCCCTTCTTGGCACGCTGCCAGTGCTGTCTCCAGGCCCCTGATCTGTGTTTTCAGGCTTTGGGTGAGCTGTCGTTCTCCAGCCTACCCCTTTTTTGCTGCCTCCATTTTCTGGTAAATAGTTTTCACCTCCTGCGGCTCGATCCAGGTTCCCTTGACCTGCTGGATCTCCCGGGTGATTTGTAGGAGCTGTTGTTGTAAATCCCGGTTGGCAGCATGGGCCTTATCCAACTCCCGCTGCAAGATAGGAGAGTGACGCAATTTCATTTCTAAAAAAAATAAATAAGATTTCATCAGAACGTTTTCCACAGTTGTAGGGAATTTATTATTTCATAGCTTATCACTAGGTCGTCGTAGAGTGCTTATTTCTTACCCTCTGGTTTAATGACAAAATAATGTAGTGTTAGAACACAAAATTTATTTCAAAAATTTAATAATGAGATACTAGAATACGGAGATAACAGATTTATTTCAGACATTTTGTTTAGATTCACACACCTTGGAAATATTCATATTGTTTTATTTCCTCTTCTTGACATATTGCTCCCTCGCGTATGAATGCTCGCGGCGAATCGCTGCAGACCTGGCTTCCTCACGCATCTCCCTCGACAGGATGCGTCGTGGGATTTCCACATTCATATCCTCCATTCGCTCTCGGAGTTTGGGATCGTCCAGGTTGTAGGAAACGTTGTATCGTGGGGCATACCCGTCGGTGCTGGGTATCCTACCTGCCGCGATGTCCGCATTGATTCTTTGTACGTGCTGTCTAGCTTGTTCCACTTGACGGTTCGTTTCCGCTTGATGTACTTCGAGGCTCGCCAGCAAGTATTTGGCTTGGCCTCGCATCTCCCTAGCCGGGATGCGTCCTGGCTCTCTTTTGATCGCCACATATGGGAGATCGATCTCGTCAGAATCTCTTTGCGTGCCGGATCTGGTTTCGCACACGGGCGAGATGGAAAAGCCCGCATCCCACATCGCCTGCCTACACCTGGCAGACGAGTGGGCGGGGAATCGGGCTATTACTCGGGATGCGTCGATCCACGAGTTTTCTACAATTAAAAGGAGCATTACTCATATAATGGAAGTTTATACTTTATTTTTGGTTTGGGGTTAGCTTGGGCGTCGAGTGTAATGATTTAACTAGGTTTGTTGTGGCCGGTCTTTGCAATGTTTAGGGTTCTGGACACGGTGGTCTTAGGGGTCTTTTCAGTCTGCGCGGTTCGTTGACTGGAGTTTACTTTGAGCACTGTTTCACGAGGTCTTCGGGAACATTCGGGTGAGATTTGTTTTAAAAACTTTTTGAATCTTCCAAATCAATCTGAGGTCTGATTAACCCACAGGTGAAAAAAAAAAAAAAAAAAAAAAAAGAATTTCCTCAACTCGTCACGGCTCCATTTATAATAAACCGTGATTGATAATTTATTTAATTCAATTATAATTATCTCACGTAAATTATTGTTGTAACTTCAAAAAACGTTCGATTAAATCAATAGAAATTTAGCAAACACCTACTCCATAATTGAGCTATCAATTCCAAATAACAATTTGTATATATAATTTTATTAATTTCTGTTACCATCTCTAGTGAAATTGAGGGTCTGGACAATACTTCTCCTGGATCTACAGGTTATTTATTTAAGATTTCGTGGATCAGTTTATTCGACTCCCTTTCAACGACCTACGGAACCGAATTCCTGTGGCCATGATTACTAAGGCGCATGGTGGTCACTCAGTGGTTTTGGTCAGTCATTGCTTTCGATTTTAACCATCATTCGACCAACTTGTTTTGAAAATATTGAATTAGTGAAGATAATACATTTATTTTAAGACAGTGGTGACCATGGTCAATTACTAGAGCTCGTTGGCGGGTCTTCCTTGTGGATGTCTGAGCGGCGGAGGCAATCTGGGTGCTAGTACTCAAATACGTCGTTAATATTATATTTAGATGAATTTCTGAATTCTTACCGTCACATCGAGACCAGTTGGTACTCGTGGCACCATATTCTCCTATAGCCCGTTCTGAAAAGTCTCCTGGGTTTGGCATGTTTCTTCGCGGCATTAATAACAACTAGTAATTTTCAAAATGCGCCGGTTATTATAGTGGATGTGTGCCAGTCAGGTGAAGGAGTTTATTGATTTCACGCACCTAGTCTGATTGCCGCAGATTAGAAAACTCTTGGTCACAGGTAAGCGTGTAGTTCACATACCGATTTCCACTTGCACATTTTTCAACTAGAAGTTTTAAAGGTCACGCAAAATCCATTCATCTCGTCGTGGTATTTCAATTCGGTTATTTGTAGTGAATTTATTTGATTTTTTAGTTGGAAGTTTTAAAGGTCACTCATGGCTATTATTACACTCGATTTTATTGGAAACGCGTAAGTGAATAAATTTTAATAGAGGTTTTAATAATGGATATGTTCGATTTCAGATCTATACCGATCGGTACTCACCACACCTACTCTTACTTGTCACACCTATCGTGGAATTTCTCTAAGTACTCGCTTTAAATAGATTGAATTCCAACGATTGTAAAAATTAAAAATTATCGACGAGCAAGAAGCATACGTATTCGAAACAATTCTGATAAAGATGGAAGAACTGTTTCCGAATATGAAAAACAAACTTTCCTATTGTTCTCCTGCATACTTGGTTACACGGATCTATCAAATGACAGGAATCAACATTGAAGAAATTGTACGGATGCACTACGAATCAGTTAAAGGATCTGGTTTGAAATGTTTAGATGACAGCATTGTTTGTGCAGATCCATCAATATTGACTTGTCCATTTAAATACAGATGCTGCAGGGACTACAAAAAGAAGGAAGTTGTACATATTTTGTTGGCTGAGCTAAGAAGAGCTTACTATAAACAGATTTGTGATGATGTAAATAAATTTTGATCTTTTACGAGTTTATTTTATATGTTTATAGTTTTTTATAAAGATTTTAATTGGTTGAATTAATATTATTATTATTATTATTATTATTATTATTATTATTATTATTATTATATTATTATTATTATTATTATTTTATGTTAACAATATCTTTTTTTTATTCAAATATAATTTTAAATCATTTAAAATATTACATATTTTATCATAAAAATTTAATTATTATTTTGTTAAAAATTTTATTACAAAAAATATTTCAAAAATCTAACTAAAATTTTCATATAAAATATTTTAATTAAAAATATGTAATGCTTAAAAAATAAATTTTAAAATACACTTAAAATTTCATCTTAAAAATACATTTAAAATTTTCGAAAAAAATACACCTTATCAACTTAAAAATTTTGAAAAATACACACAAAATAATTAATTAAATTGCACGCAAAAAAAATTTAATTAAACACAAAAATTACATCATTCAGTAATCAATACACACAGAAAATAATCACGAGAAAACCCCCCCCCTATATTATTATGCAATTTTTTTATGTAGCAGAGTGCTCCTAACTACCTACTAACGTACAGAATTTAACTTCGTTTAGAATCATTATATATTCAATTAATAGTTTTAAGCTTGATCTCCATAAATATTTCTTTATTCTAACGCGTCGGAGGATTTTGCATTATGATTTACTTTTGAGTCCTCACGTGCGATTTAAATCTTTGTTTTCATTCAATAAATTTATGTTAAGATTAGGCATTCGACTTAATAATTTAACTATTATTTACACTTTACATTATTTGTGTTTATTTTAATATTTCAAATGAATTCCTTATGGTACGATATTAGAAAGCTCTAGTAATGATTTTTAATTTTTTACTCCCCGTCACCTTCCCTTTTACTTGATCCTAGGCGCTTTGTGTTTATATTATAAACTAATGAGTGCCCACTGGAATACTCGGTGTTTTTGATTTTTAGCCGTTTGTTATAAATAATTTTAGGTCGAGTTTATGGGAAATGAGTGCCAACGAAACAGTCAAAAGACTATTTCCCTTTCACCCTTTTCCCCTATACGGAATGATGTTGACGTTTTAGCTCCTGCGTTCTCACGCCGGAGCCTTTACGGGCACGAATTATTAGCGATTATACACGCACTTACACAATTCGATAATATGTAAGATTTTAATTGCTTGTAATGTTGTTTCGGCTGTGAACCGGAAAAATTTCAACACAAAGTAAAATTTGGTTTAACATTTCTTTAAAATATAATTGGCATAACATTCAAACCTTCCCCCACGCCGACACCTCCAGCAGAGCTCTCACGAGGTTGTCCGGGTGCACGTGGAAGAAGTTTCTAAACACTTCTTCACTCACATTGAAGATAATAACACTGAGCTTCTTATACTGAGTCAAGTTTTTCAGAAAACTGATTTTTGATTAAAAACTGATTAAAATTATGTGAAAATGAATCGGTATATATACCCATTGTACGACCCTAACCTTGCGTGTTAAATTTGATTTAGTAAAACAAAATTTGACCTTATGATTTTCTAGTATATTCTAATCTTAATTTTATTATTTTTATAATTTAATTTGACAATTTTCTTTTTAATTTTTAAATTGAATTGTTTCCAATTCAAATTATTTAATTTTTGTTCCATTTTTATGGATTTTCCATTTTTTAATAAATTGTCAAATTTCGGTCAAATTTTCGTGTTCTGGTGTTATTTTTATGTTTATTTCGTGCGGATCTTGTCGCACTTTGTTATATTTTTAATTTATTTTTGTGTTTTATAATTTTATATTTAATTGTTTTCTTTCTCATTTTTAGCAGGGTTAGTTGATGTTTTATAAGTCCGATTTTAAATCTGCATGTTGTATTTGCGTGTGTATTACCGATTCATTTAAACAATTCTCAAGGCCGTTTGTGTTCTGGCCCAACAGGGTCAACTTTTGGTTAAATGGAAGGGGGCTTGCGGAGATCGATGTAACGATCATGTTAGTTAAATTAAAAAAATTCTAAATACGCATAAGATGGTACCTGCCGGTACAGATAGGAATTGGACGATAAATTTGATAAAAAATGTAAAGATCTAGCACGCTAAGAAATCCTTAATAATATCTCGAGGAAGGCAACCCAACGTATTAGTGTCAACGAATTAAAAAAAGGAATCTTAAAACAACCCTTAAAGTCACGTTAGTGAAATCATATTTGAGCACCTGACTCTGCCCGTAGTGAAGAATATCCATCAAATCATAGAAATTAAAGACAAAGGCTCAGAACCCGTAAAATTAACAGTCAATCAACCTTACGCATCAACTCGCTAGTTGAACATATATAGAATTCACCCTACATGATAAAATAATTGTGTTAGATCGCAAAACAGCCATACAGCAAATCCATCCCAAATCACAAGGCAAATTCCAAAATAATTTATTCAATAATAAAATAACCATACATAAATCCAGACTAAGATGTGAGTTTAATGAAACAGGAACACACCAAGGTCGCCGTAGGACATGAAATAATCCCAAGATAAATCAGAAAATCGTACCAACATAAAAAAAGATCGTTATAATAATTTATTAAACATAGAGACTACCATAATACATACATAAAACGTTTATTAGCAAAACATTGAGATAATCACAAATCACGGAAAAATAGACCTAGGAACTAGTATAAAAAGAAACACAAAACGAATAACTCATAAACCATTTTATTTTAAACATAAAATAATCATAAAACACAAAAATATATCTAACATCTTCATAGAATGAATAGGAAACGATGAGCAATTCCATTCTCATGTCCTTAAGTTAAAATCATTCGACCATTTGAGTCAGCAATAGTTTGCTCATGCATAATAAATCTTCATCACCGTAGACGCTACCCTCAAAAGCAAAATCATAACACTAAGTAATGAAAACACTCACCAAGAAATTCCCCTGTAATTGAATGAACGGAGAAGTACGAACAAATAGCATATTTAAGACTCCTTTGGCAACAACGATTGACCAAATTGCAAATAAAGATCTGGAATTTAATTATTATAATGGTGCAATAGTGAACAGGTGACTAACCGATGTGTTGTAGAATTGACCAAGTTCCAAATAAAAAATCCAGAATTTAGGTAATAAAATAGTGCGATAGTGTACAAGCAACTAGCTGACGTATTGTGGATTTGACCAAATTTCAAATAAAAAAATCTAAAAGTAATATATTGATGTAATAGCATACCAGTGACTTATTGAGGTGTCGTGGAATTTCACATCCATTCCAGCGTGTCCGAAGTAGTCGACTGGCAATTCAAACCCGACAAATAACGCGTCATTAAATTCTCTATGAAACGAAGCACGAACAGAGAAGTAGATTTGAAGAAGGGCAATTGGAACCAATCAGCAACTGCCAAAGAAAATTCTCGTGACTATCCAGGTCACGAGTAGCATGAGTCACTCGACCGTATAAATAGCAAAACTCGGTGATATTTACCAAGCCATGAAAAATTCAATTCAGAACAGAAAGCGAGATATGATTCGCCATGAAACCAGTTCGGTGAAGAAAGAAGATGCCCAATTCACCCCGGAAGATCATGAGAAGAAAAATTCGTCTATGAAAATCTAAATTTTAATTTAATAAGTTAATTTAGTCGTTAATATATATTATTTCTTAATTTTCTCTTTTAATTTGATAGTTCGTAAGATTTTGCAGTACAGTATCACTTATGTAACCTGATTTTAAAAATTTCTGTAATGTATTTGCCGAATTTGAGTAAATTGTTTTTTGATTCAAGTAACATTGCCATAAGTATCGAATGTGCAAGATAATGGTAGGTTATATTAGTATCACAATAGCTGAGTGCGGCCGCAAGTGGCTAATAATTACGCTGAATTGGATGTATTCTCAATCTTTTGCCGTTTCATTAACCAAGAACGGCAAGAAGGTGTTCGGCTTATAATAAAATGAGCTATCCAGCTCGCCCAAACCCAAATAATTAGAACGCCAATTGATATTATAGGTTGTTAATGAACGGAGAAAATTTGGGTTCTGTAAATTCCAGGCATAATCCACCAACGAGCAAGAATAAATTTTATAAATTAAAATTGAATGGCTGAGATTGTCAGACACACGATATATTGTATATAATTTTTTATATTAATAGGAAATTCTAGCATCCGTTGAACAGACAAAGAACGAACGACACTGACAATCCCGAATAAATTCGCGGGGCGTTACCGCTAGGCTTTGTGGGATCGGGATATTCCCTATCCAAGTATGGCACATCCAAGTGGCCTGATCGAAGCAAGAACCGGGATGACAAGGATGTGAAGATGCACAGCCTGGCCATAAAGAGGGAGCCAGGGAGGAATCAGGCTCACCAAATTAGACACGAAGCCGAGGTGGCTCTCCAACTGTTTGAGCTCCTCGAACGAAAGTATCGCTGGAAGGCCAGCTTGCAGCGCAAACGACTGATGAGGATCAATAAGGACATAGCGAGTGACCGAATCCCGAGCTCCGACGGATACCTTCCGGATTACAAAATCGCGTTCGACCCAGAGGATCCAACCCACTAGGAACCCAATGCACCAGTGCACCTGGCCATTCCAAAACGCCTCGTGCAGCTCGACATCCTGGAAACCTTAAGTGATAGGACGAGCGAGGAACACGCCTACTCGCGACGTCCTCTAAAACAAGAGATGCCGCGTAAAGATTTTGGGCATAGTATCGGAATGTAAACCCGTATGGTGATATAGATTTGTGAATAATAATAAACGTGTTAATTGTTACTTTGGTTTTTCGTTTGGTTACAAGTTTTTTTGATAGTTTTTTTTCTTTTGCCAAGATAATGTAGCGAATGAGAGGGAAATATAATCAGAATAATTTGATGTGCGGTTAAATAGAGACTAAACGCGTCTCATGTTCATTCTGTTTGTTTGGTATTATAACTATGGTGTCTTATTTAATTATGCTTATTCATTCAGCCACGAATGCCATCAAAAACATTGGCCAAGAGTTAAGGAAACTGAGGAGTGAGAACGTAAGCCTGCATCAACAATATGTACAGCTCAGTTGTGAGCTGCAACAAGTAAAGACTACGTGGGTCGAGCCCTCCCGTGTAAAACGCCTGTACCAGAAAATCAATGCGTCCTAAAAGGGATGGCAGGAGGAGAAAGCCTTGAATCAGGCCCAAAAGATCCAAATTCGAGGGCTCGAAATTGCTGTAGCGGCAAGCCAAGAGGGGAGTGCTGTCACTTACCCCTTGGTATTCGCACCAGCCCAGGTGGCTTACAAGGAACAAAATAGTCTGAAGAATCCAATGGGTAAACCAAAAACCCACACCAGGCCAGGTAGAGCAGAGAGGGAGCGAAGGAAACTCAAACAACAAAAGGACAAATAGAAAGAATTGTGAATAATTTTTGTAGTGAACATTATGAAAAACCCGTTTAATTCTTGTTTGTAAATTCCAATAGTTTCGATGTCTAAATAAATGTTTGTGTTTAATTTGATTATGTTTTTGATTCGATTATTGAGTTAGTGACGATAAAAGGTTTTGTTCGAGAAAATAAACTATAAACTGAAAGATGAGAAGAGAGTAAGGGACCTAAATAAGCAAGACGAGCATATACCTTCTATCGGTAGCTCGCTGAACCAGCTGCAGGCCGGGTCTTAGCAGTTTAGGAAACAAAGCTCACCTTTGACGGTCTCAGAACCATTGGTTACATTACCAACGTTGCTTAGCAACGGGTAAACAGTGGCAGGCGCATAGCATTGTATGCAAGGGGTCAAGGTTACAAAAACCACTACCCCCAAAATACGTCCATTTTATTCATCTAAATATTATTGAATTTAAAATAGAAAAATAATGAATGGCGCTAGTTTAGCCTGTCTGTTCACAAATTCCACTTGTAGACGTCATTATTTAGATAGAGATTGGGCTAAGTTGATACTGCTTTGATAAATATATCAAGGTTTTTTCAAAATTTTTTTCAGCTGTTTTTTATAATAAACTCCTTAAAGTTTAGAATGTGACTATATAAACATTGGACTAAATCATCAATAATGTTATAATATCATCGAGGTGCATTTTTATCGTCCCCTTTGACATTGCTCCATTTTTCATTGCCTATAGTCGTGACGTCATCTGTTATTTCATTTCATCCAGACATGATACCCTCACCTCTTCTTTTCGCTGAGATTTTGTATCGTTCTATAGTAATAAAAAACCTCTAATTCTATGCCTGGATCTTCGTAAATATTTACATTGTCTAAATATGCGAATTTAGATTCATGGTAAAACATAACTTTAAATTTGCCATCTTCTGCCATAAAACCTTTCAGATAAATGAGTAGAAGCTTTATCCAAAATATGTAAATATTTCACGTTTTTTGAATGAATTTCCAACATCTCCACTTGAAATTTCCTTACTTCAGAAATAAATATTTTAATGTACCAGTTTATAAAAATTTCCGAAGTGAACCATGTCGTTTCGGAGTCATAATCCACGAAAGACAACTGTCTTAACATACATATAAAAGACGGGAATTTTTAGATCTTCCAAATATAAAAGATAATCTATGCGATCCATTAGAATTAAGGTGAGGCACCTGTCTCTACTAATTTTTCTTCCTGTTGTTAACTTTTCACTTATGGGCACTTTAGTGTTTTCAGATAGGGAACGCCAGTATAACCGAGTTTGATCAACATCATAAATGTCAGCTTTTAATAGCATTTAGATTCGATTAACTTGGATTATATCCTTTCAATATTTATTAACTAATAAATTAAAATCTGCTAACAATGCACTGTAGGATATTTCATAGGTGAGTAAAATTTGTTAATTTAAACAAAATATTATTTGAGTTCTATAGTTGATAAATTAAGTATATTTATATTTTACGGAATCTTATTAAATATTTTCCTAGTTTTATAAATTTTTAAAAAATACAGTAATTTTCGTCCGATTTCTCTAAAATTCAGTTCTGTACTTCAAACTCACACTGTTAACCAGCAAAACTGGCCTACATCAAATATTTTCAACAGCCTATTGACCCTAAAAGTTTGACTTCAACATGTTTTTATCCTTAACAAAGAATTAGTAGCATGTACTGTTAAATGAATTTAGCTTCGAAATGAGTTGTAATATATGCAACATTTTTCTCGTCATATTACTCACCAAATCTTTTTACCAGTTTTGCAAAGAAAGTAGATTTACCGTTCCATCCCAAAGAAGAAAGTTCAGTAGACATGAAGCCGTTATAAAGTTATTTTTTATCGATGGCCAATAAAGGCTCCGTGATATCTCTGAAAATTTTTGAGATTATAAATTCAGATTCCAAAGCGTTCCTAATGACAGAAAGATTTCAAATCTGAATCTGTTTAAGTGACACGGTAGATGGAGCTTACCAAAATGTATAACTCTTAGATCTTGTTACTCGTATACGATGATATTTAATATTTAATTCAAATCTCATAAATTATCATTTTTTCCTTATTTCTTACCGTCATTTTTGAAACTCTCGACGAGCTGCTATGATGATTCCTTAACTTACTGTTATATCAAAACCATTATTGCAACGTGGTGGTGATTGTTATGTACTACAGTCTTATTTTATGTGTTTGCGTTTTCTCCCATTGTTTTCTTACCCTGTACCTTATTTATTTTTGTTTGGAAATAATTGAATTAATCAATACCCCTATAGTAATTAAATTGCTATAGAGAAGAAAATTACAAAAAAATAAATTTAAAAAGATAAATCGATACAGAAATTTATAAAGGAAGATTATTTGAAAATAATTGAAATTTGAAGATTAAATTCGAAATTGAACAAAAGAATCTAGAAGGAAGACGAAATAAAAAAAATAAAGATTAATAATTAATTTGGAACTTATTAATTACCAACTATCAAAAGAATAAAATTGACCTCTGGTTATTTACAGATGTTCATCAATAACCTAAACAATCTAAACGAAATTTGAACATTATTGGTAATACTATTCTCTACATTATAAACTTAGTTGTCACCAGAAAATCCTTAAAATAATATCTCTGGACCTGGCAACAATCTTACTGAATCATTTTCTGTTCAAAGCAAACAAATCCGTCAAGGTTAACGTATATCTATTAGTTAAGAACCAGCCTCCTCATACAAATAAAGAACTATTAAGTGATACTTATTATTATTTATACGGTTGTGGTTTAATAAAAATTATATTTTTAATATTGTTTAAATAATACCTTTTATTTTTTATCCTTTTTCAGTGTGTGACAAAACTAGAACAACATATCATTCACCCTAAACTGTACCAACACTTTTTTACAGGTGGCTTGGCTGGGAAATGAGATTTACTCAAGATATTAAATATTAACATAATACATAAAATACACTCCAACATAATTTCATACCATAATATAATAGTGATAAATAACGAAGGGGCTCGATTTTATTTGGAGGGTTATGATACTCTAATTTGAGCTTAGTTATATAAAACCACATCTATTAAAAAAAATATATGGAATCCTAAATAATATTCACTCGGCCACTCAGGATTATCCTACTTTACTTAATTCAGAGACTGAATTAGAAACATCTTTTCTCTCAATAGTCTTAGACTCCTTAATTTGCATATGGAATTTCATCGCATTAAATATAAATAACCAAAACAAATTATTAATCAATTTATAAATATAATTTAAATAATAATTATTGTGAGATAATTAAATAGAATAATTAATTATCGTGTTAAAAATATGTAATACATGTTAATAAAATTATAATGATAAATTTAAATTAGTTTAAAAGTTAAAGTATGAAATGATGAAATTGCTTGATTGTAAAATTAATATTTAGGAATGTTTGTAATTTAAATATATTAAATATTTATTGAATGTTTGTGCATCAATATTCCCTATTCAATTGTTAATTCATACTTGCTGAAATATCTTCAAAAGAAATACTAACAAACATTTATGATTCAAAAAAACTTTATATCGTTGTTTTACTATTGTTTTGTTTGTAGTTTCTTTAAATAAAGTTTGGAATTTATTATAATTTAGTTTTTAATGGACATATTAAATTAACGGAATCAAACTGCTAATAATTATAATTTTATAAATTCCTTAAAAAGCTAAAACCTGAAATTAATTTAAACTATCTGCGAATGAAATTCTGTTAATTCAGAAAGTGTAAATCAGTAATTCAACCAACAGCACCAATCAACAGCATGGAATGAGTCAATGAATTCTAAAAATTGTCAATAGTTTTAGTTAATTTAATTAATAGATTTAAATAATTTACTTAATTACATGCTCAAATTTGTGAAGTCGGAAAATGTAATCAAATTAATTTTATAAAACAACCACATAAAAATGAGAAATCCTATGCAAAAATGCCTGCCTATTTGGCATATAAACAGCAATTTATGAAAAACAAGATTCATTTGTATCATTAATTCCCAAGACAGGTAGAAGAAAAAATGATAATTATAGTCAAGAAGCGCTTATTAATGAATTTTAATTAACGAAACAAAATTAATCCGTTGGTTTGATCTCGCTTTCTTCGTTTTTTAACATAAAAATTTTCTTAATAAAATTTCTTATTAACTTTTGGGTCGAAATCAGAATAGAATATAAGCGGTTTTT
This sequence comes from Schmidtea mediterranea, assembly GCA_022537955.1. NCBI lineage: Eukaryota > Metazoa > Platyhelminthes > Tricladida > Dugesiidae > Schmidtea > Schmidtea mediterranea. Next base: position 127,661,696 of record CM039679.1, read on the forward strand.
AGAGAAAGTGTTCCATTTTCTGAAGCCATTCGAAGTATGGAGTTAACTTCCCATTTTTAGGCTTAAGTGTGAAAATATACTTAGGCTATTTTTTTCTAGAAATATTTTTAGGCTTTTTAATCGGTAAGTGATTCAAGCCAATTTTTATTTTAGGGTAGACTGGGGGAAAGTGGACACACTTTCTGCGAATCAGCCGGTGTTAGCGTATGTTATTACTTAGGCTTACTGATTTTTTTGGCAACAATATCTATCTATTAGTAACTTATTTTCTGAAGTATTTTATAGTTTACTCCAAACCTGTCTCATAGAATTTATTTGTCAAAGCCAAAAAATGGAATGGGGTAAAGTAGACACATCATGGGGTAAAGTGGACAGTCCTAGAGAAAAGATAATTAGTAAGCATTAATGAGAAACCGTTTGTCAGTCACTGCAATTATAGCATAAATCTGATGCAAAGCACATTTCACATGTCCAATTGTGACAGCCAGGACAACAAAACCAGTCAACTGATGAATTGGAATATTCTTCATCACAAACTACGCAATTGTTACTTGTCCTTGATTCTTTCACTGAGACTTGTTTTGTTTTTTTAGAATGATGTTGACTTGGAATACATCGTTTTGCACGCTTTTTGGGTGGTTGGGGAAGGTAGCCATGTGAGCCATGGTTCACTCCTGAAGACGTTGATGGCACATTTTGAGGTAATGTGCGAAGATGACCTTGGGCAGATCCGTGCATTGGAGATTCAGCATTCGCTTCATTAAATGAGGACTGTGGAGCTTGTCCACTTCCACCAGAAGAATGTGAGTTATTGCGTTGGGATAACTTCATCATCATAGTTGGGGATGTGATGTGAGCGATGTGTTGCTTTAAATGAACTGGATTGGGAGTTTTACGAGGAGAAGGAGCGATGATACGAATTGCAGTCTGAGCTGGAAGGTCATGAGATTCGTGAAGCGTTGACGATTGCTTTGTATCCGTGACGAAGTTTAAAGCCATCTGAAAGTCATTATTCGTTGTTGGATCACGACATGGAAATAGCCCACAATACTGAAAAGCATCAACAAGGAGTGACCTTCGTTCAGTACAAGCGGCCCATGTCGGATTGAATACTTTATAAAATTCTTGTCGACAAAGTTGCACTTTGTTATTATTTCTGAGGAATTCAGCTAAATTAGCAGACCACTTGGACTTCAAACCTTTATTGAAATGAGTGTCAAGTGGCTGAAGGCGGTGGGTACTGTGAGGAGGAAGGCACACTAATTCGATTCCGACTTGACTGCAATACTCAACGGTTTGTGCAGATACATGCGACTTGTGGCCATCTAAGAAGAGGATAGCTTTCTTTCCGATTTCGTGATTGCGATGAAATTTCACCAAAAATATCCAAAATAGTGTCAAAGTGCCCACTTTACCCCAATTCAAAAACAACAACTTTAAAAACTTTTTTATCATATGAAACAGTAAAAGTTTGTAAATCTGAACATTTTCATTACAACTTTATATAGCAAATTATCAAATAATACCTTTTCTTGCTGATCCAATGATGAATTACACAATATTGTCTGCTAAAAATGTCAGCGTTTAAAAACACTTGAAATTTCACGAAACTTTTTTTGGGACTTTAATGTGGAAAAACACGACTTAAAAGTTATTTGTTAATTCAATATTGATTAGTTTTAAGTAAAAGGGTATCTATAAGTATATTTTTAGCGCATAAATAGTTGTAGGCTAAAAACTTTCATCGGTAGCATAGATTTCTTTATCAAAACAAAATTCGCAGAAAGAGTGTCCACTTTCCCCCAGTGTCCACTTTACCCCACTCTACCCTACGCTTTTTAAGTGTAAAACCACTTGAAAAGCTTAATTTTATTAATCACTTTAAATTTTTGAATATTAAATTAGCTTTAAATTATTTTTTAACAAGTTCCACATTTCATTTTATTTTATACATTTTTGCATATTCTCAAAAATTATTTGAATCTTTAAAAATTTCATGAGAAAAAATATTTGATTCAAAAAATATCACAATCAAAATTAATCAGAAAAACGAATTATGAAGTGGAAAACAATTTCAAGAACTTCTATGACCAAAATTTACTTTTTCTAATTATGAAACCATAAAATCCCTATTGATGAAAAATTCAGAAATTATAAAATCCATTTTAAAAAACATATACAAAATATTTTGTGCAAAAAGTGAAATGGACATTTTTTTACATCTTCCTTCTCAAAGTTTGGATAAATTTTTTTAAACTCAAGCTTCCAGTCTCGCTTTTTTATGAAAAATTTTTACTCAATTTATTATTATCGCACATTTTTTACAGAACTTTGTGATTCCAAATTTTAGTATTGCATTTTTTGGTCATACATTTCAATGCACTTATTTTCCATAATATGACAGTGTCCTAGCACTTATTCATTACCTTTCCGGTGGTTATAATTTTTATTGATCATTTCTCATTTAAAACAAACTACTTTTTTTATCGCTTAATGGTGTAATAAAATTTAAAAAATATATCAATGAAATTATAAATAATTAAATATTTTTAAATATTCAACCAAATTAATTAATTGAAAAAAATTCACAATAAAAAATAATAACTAGAAATGAAAAAATTTCCTGAAATCAAACGTAAACACAGCGTAAATAATAAAATACAGCTGATGTAATAAATCTTGATGTCATTCTGATTAATTTTCCAAAAATTCTGTTCCAATTTACAAACCAATAAAGTTACTATGGCAAACATTACGCAAAGTTCCAAGTTGAAATAAAACTAAAATTTAATGTCTGAGAATAAACTTTAATTTGATGATTTGAAAGACAAAAAATGAAAATACAACTGAAGCAAAATACAGTGCTGGATGTAACATTTTCAGCAAAAATTTAATCACCCAACTCAAAGTGAGTAAAGAATAATGTCACTCGTTTTAAAAACTATTTTCCTTACTAAATAAATTATTAAAATCTTTTTCTTTATTTGCTTCATATAAATCATCGATAATAATAACATCACCTTTACGCAATCTAGATGACCAATTTTTATCAAATCCCTTAATTATATTCATTTTTAAATAACAGTAAATAATTCACATTTCATAAGACTAAAATTTAGTCACTAAATAAAATGTAATTTTATATTACATGTAAGTTTTAATTACTATTAATCATTGTTATTTAAATCCAGTTTATTTTTTATTATTTATTTTAATATTAATTATTTATTCTATTTTTATTATTAATTCTATTTAATTATTAATAGGATTATTTATGTTTTATGCATTTTTAAATATTTTTAATACGTACAATATGGATAATAAGTTTATAAATCACAATTTTTATTTAAACTTACGAATATAACAATAAACAATAGCTTTAAAAATATGAGTATGTATTTATTAAATCAATATGACAATAACAATGATAATTACAGGTTTGATGAATATTTTGATGATTATGCTTTTAATTTGTTGTTCAATATAATAGAACTTATCTGACTCCACGTCATCTTGAACAAATAAGACAGACTCAACCTATATTATTTTTAACATTTTCGAAATGTGTACAATTTATCCTTCGCCTAATCTATGAGTAGGTAATTATTATTATTTTAGTACAAATTTTCAACGAATCATTTTGGAAATACACTTTGGTTTAGTGGTTTTTAGCACTGTGATGTAATTTTTGAATTCATTTGAATTGATTTTAATTAAAAAAATTAATATAAAGAAATTTGGATATTTATTTTTTTCTTTCAATTCATGGAATTTTTTCGATATTGGAGAAGTTTTCTAATGTATTTTCTACTTTGGGCCTATTGCGATTGTACTTGTTGCATTTGCGACAATACAGCGATGGTGATATATGATTTTCAGCAACCAATCAGAATTGAATATTAATTAAGCAATCAAAAATAAGATTAACCCTATTACCTTTTTTTATTTTAATGTATAAAATAAATGTTTCGCAATTGGACTCATTATTATTCTACCTTCTGTTTCCACCTGTAAAACTCTGACCCGCCCATCCTAACCGGAATAGATTTCAACAATTCTTCCAAGAGGCCAGGTCCCTTTCATTGAATACTTTTCGATAACCCAGACTATTTATTCTTTGGTTAAATTTCTTTTGTTAAATCTCCCATTTTTCCTTTCTTTCAGTTGAGTTGTTATCTCTTTTTTCCATCGTGCCTAAATTCTACCCGTCAATTCTTGTATCCTTCTCCATCTCCGGCACAAGCTAACGTGCTCCGATTCGGTTAGGTTTGGTGTTTCTATGCCATTCATTCCCATTATTAGGAAATCATTTGGAGTTAATGATATCAACTCCTTTTCACTGGCCACTTGAATTGTTAATGGCCTTGAGTTAAGGATCCATTCTACTCTTGTCATTACTGTAGCAAGCTCTTCATCATTTAATTCAGCATTAGCCACTATTGCTACTAGAGGTCGTTTTGCGGCTTTAATTATGGATTCAAATACTCCGTCAAAGTGTTATGCTGATGGTGGGTTAAATATCCATCTTGTATTACTTTTAGACAACTCTCTTTGTACTCGGTAATTGTCAATATTTAATTCGTTAATCTCTTTCAGAGCTCCGACAAAATTCGTACTGTTATCCGATATTATTGACTCTGGCCGTCCTCGTCTGCTTATAAATCTTAGCAATGCCCTGATAAAGGAATCAGTATCAAATCCATGAGCCAGCTCTAAACGGACTACCCGACATTCTAAGCAAGTAAACAAACATAGATATTTTTTTTCTCTCTTGTTTTGTGAGAAAAGGTCCAGCAAAGTCGACTCCGACTCTCGCGAATGGACGTAGGTTCCTTGAAACTTAAACCTTGGAATTGGTGCCATTAGTTAGTTTATTCATTTTGCCTTTATACGTTTGCAGTACTGAGATTTACTCTCTACCGTTCAAATAATTTACTGTGCTCTGTCAATCCAATACTTTTGACTTAGATCACTGAATATATAGTTGGTTCCAGCATAATGCTGTCGATTTTCACCATACATTGCTATAGTTTGATGAACAATAAAACTTTTATCGGGTATTATAATGGGAAATCAAGAATCGTATCTCATCATTTCCATATTTATTAATCTTATGCTGCTTCTCATCACTCCTTCTTTGTCAATGATAGGATTTAATCTTATAATTTTACTCTTTTTCCTTACTGATCCTTTTGTTGTCAAAGAGTGCAGCTCATTTTGATAATATTTTAATTGTTCTTCTTTAAATATTGTCTTTTCCGTATCATTTATTTCATCCACTGATAATTCTCCGCGGACCTTGAGACCGATGTATTGTTTTTGACAATTATTGACGAATCTTTTCAACCAACTTTGAACTCGTACCAACCTCTTCAATTGGAATAACTCTCAAGTTTTAGACAGCTAATCTTCCATTCGCTCCTTTCTTCTGATAGTGTACCAAGATGAGTAGATTTTCGATGCTCTACTGAATATATAAATTTTTGTAATTGCAATTTTGGCCAATCGTTTTCTGACTTTGTCAAAAATTCTGGTCCAATCCACCATAGCTCCATATTTATTAGACTTTCAGCTGTCGTTCTTCTAGACACTAAATCAGCTGGATTTTCCTTTGTTAGCACGTATCTCCACTTGTCTGGGTTTGTCGCCCTATGAATATATCCAACTCGATTTGCCACAAAAGGCTTGAACAATCCATACTGTCTGACCAAAATAATATTTCCTTCTTGTTATAATTTAATGCTGTTGCAGTTTTCTTTGCTATCTTTACCCCGAGACATGCAGCCATTAATTCCAATCTAGGTATACTAACTGCCTGAATTGGCAATACTTTCGTTCTTGAAATAACCAACTTTGTTCGAATGGTATCCACTAATTGCTCTTTCATGTATATAGCCGCTCCATATACATCTGCAGATGCATCTGTAAATACATGAAGCTGGACATTTTCCTCGTTTGTCTTAATGATACATCACCCGACCTTTAATTTCTCTGCTCTTTCCTCTTTAGCTATTGAATTTAGGAGTTCTTTTAGTTTGTTCCCCACTTTCTAGCCTTCATTCCGGCCGGCTCCCATATTACCATAATATCTTCTTTCAATTCTTATGCTTCTTTTTCAGTTCTTACAGAGTCCATACTGTCATCCATGTTTGTTGACTCCAATATTGTTTCGGCTGCTCTTGGATACTCTTTTTCCTGGAGTTTTAATTAAGCTAGAAATGGAGATGCATTTATGCCAAAAACCACCAGATTGAACTCACAGGTTTTATTATTTCCTTCGACTTCCCATAAAAATCGGAGAAACTTTCGATCTTTTGGAGATACCGAAATTTGTAAATACATTTCCGCAATATCGTATGTTAAAGCAATCTTGTATTTACTAAATCGTAACAATATATTTACCAGATCCTTTTGTAACTTAGGTCCAGCATCAATTGCATCATGTAACGATATTCCATTGGTTTTCCGGGTTGCATCAAAGAGTAAGTGCACTTTTGTCGTCTCCTTATCCCGCTTAACAACTTGAAAATGTGGCAAAATTCACTCATTATCACTGCTACACGTATCATTAATTTCTTTAACTTATCCCTTCTCTTCATAATCTTTTATCACCATCTGATATTCTTGTCCCAATTGGGTATCTTGTTCCAACTTTATTTTTAACAATTTTAACCTATTCTCCGCATGATGTCTACTACCATTTAACTGACTTTTCTTTTCATTCCACTGAATTTCTACTTTGTATCTACCATCTATCTTGGTTAACGTTTTCTCAGTTCGTTTCAATACATATTCCTCTATGGAAGTCATCGGAATCATTTCTTCTGCAAATTTATCAATTTCCCATAAACGTTGAACTTCATCGTCTATACGATTTTCTAAAGACAGAAACGTCCTTATAAAATTCATCTGATTGATTCAGTTGCCACCTAATCCAACTCTTCCGATGCAAGTCAAACCTAAAAGAGTTAATTTTGCCATAGGCTCTCCTTCTTTTCCTTTCCTCTCTTCAAGAGCTTCATGTAATTCTTGTAGGTGTGCTGCTATTAGCATTTTAATTTCTCTATTGCTTTTCATTGTCGGAAACTTTAAATTTTTTAAATGTTGCCATTCTTCTGCTCTTTTATTCCAATCAATAACATTCAATTCACAGGTAATATTTCTGGCAGACTGACATTGATAAATCCTTTTTATCTTTTTGTCCACGCTACTTAATTCCACCGTTACCTATCGCATCTATAATTTGGCATTAATTATACCAACTACCCCTAAATGTTTCTCGCTATTCCATTTAACTCTAGTTCATCGGCAACTCTAGTACTCACACAACTGGTATTAGATGCATCATCCAAAAGTGCGACTACTGGAATCTCTTTCCCATTGTTCATAAGTATCACTGATACTGTTCTTAAGCTCACATATCGAGATTTTCCCAAATATTTTTTTCTCACATCTGTCATGAACGTATTATTTGTTTTATTAATTTTGTTCTCATTAATAACCTCATGTAACCAAAAGCTGTGCTTTTCATCACAATCTTTTACCTTACAGAACTTCTGCTTCTGACATTTTCTTACTCCATGTCCAGGATTTAAGCAATTATAACACAATCTTTTATTATTTACTAGCTTCTTTCTTTCAACTACTTCCATATTCTTAAATTCTTCGCATTGATTTAAGAAATAGTTTTAGAAACATTTTTTACAAACTCTCATTATTTTATATTTTTCTGTGAAATGGTCCAGCTGATTCTCGGAACCCCATTTCTTATCCTGAGCCAAAAATGACTTTGATCCTTTGTAGTTTTTGTTACTGAACCTTTGGTGACTTCTTTGTTTAATAAATCATGTTTTCCTAAAATCTCAAAAGTTTCCTGATCTAGTTTCATCTTGTCTTCGATAAATCTTTTTAAATTTTCAACTGTTTTCTGTGATATCCCTATTAAATTTTTTTTATCCCATTCTTTTAGGATTTTACGTGGAAGTTTCTGATCTAATTGTTCATAAAGAAAACGACTCTACAATTCATTGGCTTTATTCATTGACTTTTCTAGCAGCATTCCAAATTCATTCAAGTCTCCCGCTTTTCCATCTCGGACTGGATAGAACTCCTTTATTTCTGCTAGCATTCCACAGTATCTCCTATCATCTCCTTCTTACCTCATCTCTAGTCTTTCCAGAGACGTGTTATAAACTGCAGCATCATATCTTAAATTATTCGCAGAGGTTCTCCTACCATCAGTAAGTGATGTACAATCTCCTAAGTCTAATGTTTCCCATCTAGAACATGCTCCCGCTAACAGAGATATTCATGTGTCAGTAATTCTGCACCTTGAAACCTTTGCTACAGTTAAACCTTTACTACCTCTACTACCAAATTGCTTAAAGTCATTATTATGCATGTTATCTCCATCACCAGAAGTAATACCCGATTTATCTATAAAAAACGCACTGATGTTTCCAACCAAAGCTTTTTAATCCAGCATCTGTTAATTTACAGTTTGAAACACACAGTTCTCAGTTCAGTACAATATCTTATTAATAGTGCTAAGGCATTTTCTGTGATTAATTCTATGACGTAATTACAATTCATAAATCTTACTCTAGACCAAGACTTAGCCATCTCTGAAATCCCATCACTTGTTACTTTTGTACATTCTTTTAATCGAAGGAATGTCAGCCAGGGGCAACCACATGCCATATATCCTAGACCTTCATCAGAAATATCACAGAACGATAAATTAAGCTCCACCAGGTTTTTACAATTGACAATTTCTTTAATTCCATCGTCCTTAATTTAAGACACGAATCAATGTAAAGAGAAGTGAAATTATTGCGATTGCGAGTAACACTGACACTTGGTTCATTGGTCACATTGATACATTCTGATAAAGTTAAATTTTCATTTAATGAACATTCCTCAGCTTATGAACATTCAAATCTTTCGCGATGATTTGAATGCAGGTTTTCATTCATAACTCTCTTAAAAATCGTCCACTTTTTTTTAGTATTTTTCAAAACCACATTCCTTGTTATATCTTTTTGAAAATTGAATAAATTTATAGTTTTCCAATTACTTCCATCTACTGCGATTTTATACCAACATCTCCAAATTTGCGAACTAGTACATAAATCCGTTTTACCCAGGTTCTCCACCATATTCGTTTTTTAAATAAGATTTGTTAGAACTTGAAATACAAAACTCCAATTCAATAGAAATCGATTTATATTTATTTTTATTTTTAAAAACTTTAACATGGTTATTATTCAATTTAAACAAACAGTAATTTCTTCAGTTCTTTTAATTAATTATTTTCCACAACAATATCCAGTTTTATCCACCAATTTATTTAGTATTATTTAGTAAATAATAAACTGTAAATTAATATTGTTCCTGTCTTTTGCATTTTTGATATCCCCGTTGTATGACTGTCACTGTCACACTACGTAATTATTGTCATAAATAAAATAAGAGAAATTCAAATATTTTTTTCGAACAATTGAATAAGTCGCAAAGCTGAAATTTGTCAATTTGTCAAGGGCACCAAAAATAAATTAGCCAATGGCGTAGAAAACCCAGTTACGCTACTGTTACAGGGCAAAGTTTTAAAATTCAAAATTAATAAATAAAATATAAAAATTAATTAAAAATTAACACAGGTATGTGTGGATAGCAAATTATGAGACTAATACGAATCCAATTATATAGAATCAAGAGGGGTATCCAGAAAAGATATTTAACAAATACAAATTAATTTAAAATAAATAAATAATTTAGTAGCGATTAAGAAAACCCAAGCTTTATAGAAAACCTGAGCCATGTGGAAACTCAGAGAAATAAATGAAAATTTTAATGATAAATGAAGTTTATTCGTGGAAATTAGATTAGCTGAATGGGATAGAAAATGGTATAAGAAACTCGAGACAATGATGGTGAAATGAAAGTTTGTTGAAAAGTAAACTAATATAAAAGAAAGGCAATTCTAAATCAAATTACAGCGAAGCAAATAGTAATCAAAATAAAGATAAATACAGTTTTCAATTTTCTTTTTTTAAAAGGTGCAGATTAAAAATATTGTTAACATTATTGTAAAAATTGGATGGCATTTAAATTAAGTACTTTGTGTTGGGTCTTATTTAATTAATTGAAAGAAAGAGCACGAGGAATCAGAATCAGTACCCAATTTAATAAATAATGACATAACAATATTAGAAATTTTTTTAATTTGCTTTTTTGTTTCTCATTCTAGAAAGTTTCCCTATATAAAATTTTTCACTGAATCAAATGTCAATCACTGCAAACTCTGATTCCTTTTCATTAGACATCCTATTAATATTTTGTCTTATATTGTAAATATACTACAAATATGACACAAAATGTTAATTGATTGTCTAAAAAAATGCAAATAAAGGAAATGAAAAAATACCAATGGTAAAAAGGATAAAAGATTTTTACTAAAATTCTGAATTGTTTGATTTTTGTTTTATTCCTATTATTGAGTTGTAATAAATAAAAACACTAATTTTAAGTAACTATTTATTATTATTTTTTTCAGAATTATTTTCTGTTCAAAAATATGGATTTATTTTGCTTTTAATTAATTAATCACAACTTCTGTGTAAAATTGAATATATTTTTTTGTTTTACTAAATGCGAATCCTTCAGAAATTCAGAATGAATTGTCAATGAAAAATATTTAGCATATTCAATTCATCAAACTATAAAATTTCCCAACAATCAGGTAAGTAATATCTAAATTAATTGATGTAAATAATTGAAATATGACACAAGAGTTATCTCTGTTAAAATCATTCATTAATTAAAACAAAACAACAATGATAAAAAGTAGATGGGATCTTTCAATTTGGATGACATTACAATTGAAAACATGGTCACTAATTTATTAAAAAAACAAATGAAAATAATTTATACTAGTAATAATATTTGTTTAAATAAATGATTGGAATTTAATTTGGTTTAAAGTTTGTGAATTTTTATTTTAATTAAATCATTTATTTAATTACTATTCATTTTCATCAAGACAAATTGTTTCTTTATCATTTCTATTTCCGAACGCTAATAAATTGAAATAAAATTCAACACAAATTTTCAGTAGAAAGTTTATTGAGTCTTCGTCGATAAATGTTAGAATACTTTACAGTAAAACCCTCTTAACGCTGTTTCAATTAGCGTTGTTTCGGTTTAGCGCTCTTTTATTTCAACCCGGGTATTCCTCGAAATGGGTCGCAGAACTAAGAGGATTCCCCGCATTTGTATTATTTGAAACATTTGTTGACATTATTGTAGGTATAGATTTATATAATATTATAACGATTAATAGTGACAAATATTATGATCTTTAGTTTTTATCATGGGTGATAATGAAAAACAAGAAAATAAAGCAACCAGAAAAAGAATTTCACTGGAAACTAAAATGCAAGTGATTAGTAAATTAAATTCTGGTGAACGTCAATCTCAAATTAGTGCTGCATTGAATTTGGAAACTTCAACAATAAGAAAAGTTATTAAGAGTAAAGAAAAAATACTGTCATCAGCAACTGCAACTATGTAAAGCTCTACAACTATAATTACTCGTTCTAGAAATAACATTATAGAGGAAATGGAAAAACTACTGTCTATATGGATTGACGACGAAATTAAACGCAATATGCCATTAAGCCATTCTATCACAATGGAAAAAGCTAGAAGAATTTTTAATTACATTCAGGCTGAGGCAAGTGACATAAGTGAAATTTTCGTTGCTAGTAGAGGATGGTTTAAAAGATTTAAACATCGAAATAATCTATACAACATGAGTAGAGGGATATGAGGACTATGCCACGTGGATATTTGGCTTGAAAAAATCCCGAGACCCTCCCACCTTAAAAAAAAAATCTTAGAGGGAGGGGGGGGTGTTAAATTTTATTTTAATTATTTGTTTTAATGAATGAAAAAATTTTTTTTAAAATTATTTGTTTTAATGAACGAATTTTTTTTTAAATAATTTTTTGTTTGAATGTTCATATTTAAAATTTTTAAACATTTTTAATTCATGATAAAAAACTTTAAGTATTTTTTATCGATTTAAAAGCCTAAAAAATAAAAATTGGCGATTTAGCCTATGATTGATCGTACTGATGATTATTTTCGAATAAAATTGGTTCAAACCCGATTAAAGAACCTAAAAATATTACATAAAAGCCTAAGTATTTTTTCATTACCCATCAAAAATGGCTCAATTCGCCTGTCGACTAAAAAGCCTAAATATATTTGCTCGAATAAAAATCATTATTATTTTTATTTACTTTAGTTATTTGTTTAAGTCAATAATAATATTTATTTATATTTTAATTATATTAAATTTAATTATTTGTTTAAGTCAATAATATTATTTATTTATATTTTAATTATATTAATTATATTGTTTTAATCAAGTCAATTATTTATTTTTAAAATAATATATTTTTAAATTAAATTGTTTGTTTTAATGAAGTGAATTAAATAATTATTTTTTATTTTCATTTAATTATATATTTTATATTATTATTATTATTATTATTATTTTATATCAATATTATTATTTTATTATTATTAACATTTTATTTTTAAAATTTAATTGTAAGTCTAAGAATAAAAAATCATCGATAAATTTTGAATTGTAAAGAAAAAAAAACTTTTAATCCCTACAAATATTTTTATTGACAAGATTAAAAAAAGATTAATTTTTATTTCAAATCAAAAATATCCGAGTAATATGTTTTACGCATTTCGGCCAACAATATATGGATTTACCTTTTGACATTTTTTGATACTTAATAAAAAATTATACTAACTTAAAAACATAAAAATTATAAACATCAACAAAAATATACAAAAACAAAGAATATTTTCAAATAATTTGTTCATTCAAAATTCTTCATAATCGTCATATTCTTCATTAAACTCGGAAAATTCTTCTGGACTGTTACCTAAAACCACATCACCTCCTCTATAATGATCATATGCCACACTTATATTTTTCCCCACCCAAACCCTTTTATCATCCTTATTTGTTAATGCAGTTTTACGGTTTTTAATTGTAAATAATTGATGTTTTTTACTAGTAATACGAGTTTGTGGTACAGAAAAAATTAAGTTTTTGTTATAGCAATCTAGGTATGACTTATGTTTTAAGTCAGTACCCTTCAATGTTATACCCTTAGCTTTGATACTTTCAACTTCAGACAAGAGGCTATAACATTTTGGACGAAGAAACACCCACTCCTTGTATTTAAGTCCTTTATTCTCGTCTTTGAACTTTCCAATGACAGAATCAAGATTCCTACTATACAAGGGATGTTTTGGGTCATAATTAGAAGTATCGGGGAGATTATCACGAACCATAGCAGATAAAAGAATGTCTAACTTACAATTCTTAATTTCTAGAAAAAAGGAATCGGTGTCCCCAGCAACTATATTAATTTCACAAGTGAATTCGTTTCGATATTTTTCTAACTCTATATATTGTAATTGATACATCCTAAGTTTAGATAAATCGAGTACAGTTTGTCCAATGTAACTCGGTCGATCTAAACACACCGATTCCTTATTTAATAACACAGAGACCAAATCATTGTCGATTTCAAATGATTTTCGAAAAGTTGGTTTTGAGCAATAATTAATTAATTTGTTTGCAGAATTACATAATCTTAAATTAATTCGTTTTTTAAGATTTTCAACTGTTTTTCCGTAGAGGCTATTATTTAAAAGTTTATAATAGTTTTTATCTAAGTCATTGGTTGATTGCGCTCTAAGTTGTGTGTTAGTGTCTATATACTTTTTAAATATTGATTTTTGATTATATTTAATAGCTCTATGTACATGTGTAATTTTAATTTGTAAAGAAACAAAAAGCTGCAAAAGTCTCCAATGAAGAACATAATTCTTCTTTGAATAATGCGTTAGCATTAACTTCTCAACCTTAGAACCCGGAGCGCACATCTTTTCAGCAGCTACTGGAAAATCATTAAGTTTATCATGAAGAAATGTTGGGATTTCTAAATCTACTTCAAATGTGACAGCAAATGACAGTGATTCAAGATCCTTATTCAAAAAACTAATTAAATTATTTAATTGATTAGTATCAGTGACCCATTCAAAATTTCCATATGGTAATGGTTGACTTAAAGCCCAACCATAGAGATTATTGATGTCAATGTAAAGCAGTTCGGTGTTGTCATCAGATACTACGTGATGTTTATTAACAAAGGTTAATCCACCACAGATTCCCCTTCGAAAAAATTATACATCTCCATGTCAGTGAGAAGTTCAATTGGTTCGTCAAGAGTCATAAGAGCCGATGCCCAAGACATACCGGGAATTCTATAAAAGTTAAGTGGTTCCAATCGGTTATGAGTTAAGGACTTTGAACGAAATTGCTGAAAAAAGTCAGCCAAAACAAAAACATCAAGTTTGAGGTAAACCATCATATAATCTAGTAAAGAGTTACAATTGGTTTCTTCCCAAATAGATTGAGCCTTACTATATTCGGCTTCAGTTACATCTTCCCAAATCGGTGGAAGTTCATATGTAGTTTCTAACACTTCTTGAGAAGTTGCAAAGTTATAAGGGAAAATGCCTTTAGTATCGATAATACTACCTACAAATTCCGAACGAGTTAAAGGAAGAGTTGTCAATGTTTTAACTGCATTACTTAATGAACTATTAATAAATTGACAAGAATCAATGAATTTTACAGTTAATCCACTGATTCTTGCTGACAAAGAAAGAAACTTTTCACTTGTTACAGGAATACAACTTATTTCCCACATTTTAAAATCACTCATACCATACTTGAGGATATGGTGAAGATCATACCCTCTCAAATTATGAAAAACAACTGGAAATTCAAACCTTATTTGTCGAGAAATATTACATTTTGAACAAGTTGCTCCCAAATATTTTCCAGTAAAGTGATCATGGTCCTTAACCGGTACTGATAAAATCTTATTACACATATAACAACAAGTTGCCGAAGAAAACGAAAGAATTTCTGAGTCAGTTAGTATTATTTTCTTTTTATGATTATTTTGATAAAAGGGTAAAACAGTATTAATTGAAATATTATTTATTTCTTGTAGAAAATTAACTACACAATCATCACCCAGGAAACTCTTGTATGATTTTTCACCTGTAAAATTGTTAATTAAAAGTAAACCGGCTGAAATCGGCATATGTATTTGAAAATGTATGTCATCTGAAGGTAAGATAGCCTCAAAATCAGCGTAAAGGACGAAAGGAGGAGTAACAGTTTTAGCCCAATTCTTAAATTCCAAGTTTTTATTTAAAGGTAAAGTATAAAGAGTTGTGCCTAATTGATTTTTATCACACAACCCTTTATGTTTATTTAATGAAATTATATTGCGAAAACCATTTAGACATCGATGGCACCATATACTTTGAACTCTAGTATCAGTAAAAGAATGATTCCTATAATTTAAAAGCCTATCTAATTTAGTAACAGCGATATAATGATAGGAATCAAGGATTCTAATAAAATTAAATTAATGGGTTGTCCCCCAACAACTTTAGAACGATGAATTATTTCGACATAAGGGTGTTTGAAAACTTCAGGGTTAGAAAAATCATTAATTAAATTATTTTCATCATACGTAAGAACATTAATTGAAAGATTTTGATTTTTAGCTTCAAATTTTGGAATGTCACAATGTTTCATAGGTAAACCCGAAGGTAAAAAGTCAAGCTCAGATGTGTTGTAGCTAAAGGTTTCATTTCTATGATGGTTACCTATATTTTCATGATTTAAAATAGCTAAAATACTGTAAATGAAGCATAAATTATCGGAATTAGCAACATTTACAGTACAATGTTTATTTAATAATGATAATGGTGTTGGAATAAATCCATGACCACTCAACCGATTTATTTGTGAAAACTTGGTAAGAACAAAATGAATTTCTTTTATTTTATTTATAACCCAGTTACTACCTTTATCATTAATTAATGTTATTTTTTCGTCAAGAAGAGTAGCACCTTCATCTAAAAATGAATCATTCATTATTCTGGCAGAGTTTGAAATGATGAAAGATTGAAATTCTCCATCTTTCTCAAACTCTAAATCAATACAAAATTGAATCTTAACAGATCCCATTTGATTGATAACATTATTTAATTTATTAATTAACTGTGTGGGTACTGTAATTAACTTTAAATTTAAATTCGAAACATCCATTCTAACAATGGCATAAAAAGGATGATCTAGTTCAAATTATAGAGAAAAACCCAATTTATTTGTCTGTATCATCAACATATATAAACAATATAGAAATCAATATTCGTGACGATAGTGGAAAATATATATTTGGTAAAGAAGATAAAACTTTTCTTACATTACATTTTCGTAAAATAAATGAGTAATCCTGACATTGTAAATTTTTAAAGTAGTAGTCAATCTGGTGGAGAATTACCATATTTTATAGGTAAACAATATGGAACCGGTTGATTGAAAACAATAGGTAGATTTGCATTACCTATTCTTAGACGTATAGGCAATTTCGGTATGAAAACGGCAAATGACGTAATAAATAATAATTCTGATTTTTTACCTGCTTTAAAATCAAATGCAATATCTGAATTTAAAGAATCTTTACCTAGTGTTATACAAACTTTACATAGTGTTATTAATAAAGTAAGTGATGTATTTAATCATGAAAATGAACAAAAAGGAGGGACACTTAAGTGTAGAAAGATTATGAAGAAACATATAAACAAAAGAATGAGAGGATTCGAACTATATTTGAAAAATGATTAGTGCAAAATCTGAATTATGTCTTTTTGATAGACCATACCCTCAAGCCGTGATTGAACATGGTTCATTTGAAGATATTTTCCCAATGAATTCAATAACTGATGCTGGTACCTCTTCGATTCAATTTTACATTAACGGATCACAAACAGAATATTTAGATTTGAACGATACTTTGTTATATATTCAGTTGAAAGTTGTAAATAGCTTAGGTGAAAATATTACACAAGAAGCTGACGTAACAGCAAACAATTTCTTTTTTCAAACTCTTTTTAAAGACGCTGAATTAGTTTTTAATTCTACCAAAATTGAAGGAGCAAATGATAGTTTTGCACACAAATCACTAATTGAAACTATTATAAATTATAATAAAGATACTAAACATACATCTTTAGGGGGAATGGGTTACACTGAACATGATCTTATCGAAAAACATGGATTGCAAAATCAAAAGCATTTTCATTATGTTCACCACTCCAATTTGATTTCTTTGATCAACCCACATATTTGTTACCAGGTGTTAGTGTCCACATTAAATTAACAAGAACAAATCCAGAAAAAAGTCTGACATGTACTAAATTTGTACCTAAAATAGTATTGCTAGATGCAAAATTAATGGTTAGAAGAGTTCGTGTTGAACCTTCTGTTTTAGCGGGTCATCAAATAGGTCTTGCTACAAGAAATGCAATTTATCCAATGCGAAGCAAAGAAGTTGTTGAATTTTCTTTACCTATTGGATCTTCTTCTTTTTATAAGGAACAAATATTTGGTGATAGGCGGTTACCTTATTTTATCCTTGTAACTTTCCAGGGAAATAAAAGATTTAGTGGTTCGTTTTTAGATACATTTACTATGTTTGATCACTTTAACGTTAAGTCAATAACTTTAAGTAAAGGAAGTGATTATCGTGAAAAATATAGTCAAGATTTTGAAAATGAAATTTATAGTACAAGTTATATGCAAAGTATTGTTAGGAATATGGGATATCTTAATAAAAATTTGAATTGTGGTATCAGTATGTCAGATTATAGAAATAAGTATCCATTCTTTACATTCGTATTGGCTCCAGATTTTGATCTTAACCAAAGTCAGTTACCACAAAGTGGAAATTTAAGATTAGATATAAAGTTTGGATCACCCCTAACTGAATCTGTTACGGTAATTGTATATGGAGTTTATGAAAAGGAGAATCAAATTACTTCCAATCGAACAGTATTAGTTTGAACTATAAACCAAATTGAGATTTTTTTTTAATTGTCAAGTATGAAGTAAGAATTTTTATTAATTATATATTTTTAAATTATTATTAGTTCTATTCAGATTGATTCTATTGGTAGAAAATTATTGGGAAAAGATTTTCTTGGAGTTTTCCCTCTAGATAAAATTCCATATATCGATGTTAACAAAGCTTTGATTGTAAATACTCAATCATCTAATCTCAGTGGCGAACATTGGCCTGCAATTTATGTGAAACCAAATAAAATAAATGTATTTGATCCAATGGGTTTCTATTATCCCCCTATATTGATTAATAAACTAGAATCGATGTTAATGCCAATTGAATACAATCGAATTCGTTATCAAAATCCGATGACAAAAACATGTGGACAGCATTGTTTAGCTTGGTTAAAAACAATGAAAAAATAAATGAATTTATTGAATAAAGTTTCTTTTCAAAATTGTTTTTTAATTAAAAATGTAATGAAAGATGCATTGTGTAATATTCCTTTTAAAGGATTAAGTTCAGAGGATTATATGTATTTAAATGTTTTTGATGTTATGTAATTAAGTGTGTTTTATTAACTAAATTTTAATTGGTCCATCATGTAATCACTTACATGTTTGTTAATATAAACTGAATGCATTTTTTAAAAAATTCACTTTTATCAAATACCAAACTTTAGTAAGTTTTTTATCATATATTTAATTATTTTTATTTTTATTTTTAGAAAATGGAATCTATCAATAATATAATTCAAGAATTAAAATCGTTAATAAAAATTACCAACAAAAATGTTAAAACTCAGAGTCGCAAAAGTAAGAGTTAAATGTAAGTACTATTAAATTTTTACTATTATAAAATGATAATTTTTGAATTAAATTTAATATTAACTTTTTATTAATTTAAACACAAAAATTAAAAATAATATGATAAAAAACAATGACGAATAAAGTTAAATAAATTTTATTTAAATACATTTGGCTTCAATAATTTTCCAAATTGGTCGAATAGTCTGGTTTCCTTCTTTATATCCTTGAATTCTTATTTTAATCATAAAATGTTCATTTTCTCTTTTATTTTCATAATTACATTCTTTTTCACAATTCATAAAAGTGAATTGTTCATTAAAACTAATATCTTTGTTGATGGCTCGTAATAACTCTGTTATATTTTTTCGATCAATTTCACCAATTTCACCAACTTTCATATTATATAGGCTTTGTTTCAATGTTGTTGGTGCCTATTAAAATTTATTAATAATATTACTTTTAATAAAAATACTTACTCTAAATGAATAGATGATTGGAAATTTTAAATATTCCATTGAATATTGTAAATACATTACTGGTGAATTTCTGCTTAAACTGATAGCATTTATGGAATTTTCCTCAAGAATTAACTTGATAGCTTCTTTTCTAACCGAGGTTTCTATAAAAAACAATTAATGAATAATTACATAATATAAAAACCATTTACTTTTATTCATTTTATGATTTTAAACTATTTTAAACTACTGATATAAGATTTTCAAAATAAAATTAACCAATCAAATTCATTTATTCATTGAGTGTAAAATTAATTTAATGTTTAGTGATTCATTTTAACGATTTTTAATGATTTATTTTATTGATTTTATACTTATATATTTAAATTTTTCTTTTATTATAACAAGTAACCTTTACCCAAATTTTTGCAATTCTCCACAACATGATGGAAATTGTGATACGATTATGGAGAATTATTATTCTCATACCTATAATCACATCACCTATTTTATTTGCCCCACGTGTAAAACCACCCATAAAATGAATTATACCGACTTTTATTTAAACCATAAGGAACATTTAACACAGTTTAACTGTAAGCGAAAATATATTTTTAAATTACCATTGAATGATAATAATAATAATAATAATAATAATAATAATAATAATAATACAAAAAATAAAAGAAAAACAAATAATAATATTAATAATCCAAGCTCTTCGAAAGTTCCTAAAGTTATAGAAACTATCATACTTTCAGACTCTGACGAATCAAAGACGGATGATGATGTAATAATCATTTCTGATTCAGATGATGTTTTTCCTGTTGATATTCCTTCTGTTAATCAATATGGTGGCTCGATAGAACTTATTGTTAATTTTGATTTAAATCAATCACATGCCATTGTTAGAATGGATGTTTCGAATTTAAATTTAAAGTTAATTACAGTACCCACACAGTTAATTAATAAATTAAATAATGTTATCAATCACATGGGATCTGTTAAGATTCAATTTTGTATTGATGTAGAGTTTGAGAAAGATGGAGAATTTCAATCTTTCATCATTTCAAACTCTGCCAGAATAATGAATGATTCATTTTTAGATGAAGGTGCTACTCTTCTTGACGAAAAAATAACATTAATTAATGATAAAGGTAGTAACTGGGTTATAAATAAAATAAAAGAAATTCATTTTGTTCTTACCAAGTTTTCACAAATAAATCGGTTGAGTGGTCATGGATTTATTCCAACACCATTATCATTATTAAATAAACATTGTACTGTAAATGTTGCTAATTCCGATAATTTATGCTTCATTTACAGTATTTTAGCTATTTTAAATCATGAAAATATAGGTAACCATCATAGAAATGAAACCTTTAGCTACAACACATCTGAGCTTGACTTTTTACCTTCGGGTTTACCTATGAAACATTGTGACATTCCAAAATTTGAAGCTAAAAATCAAAATCTTTCAATTAATGTTCTTACGTATGATGAAAATAATTTAATTAATGATTTTTCTAACCCTGAAGTTTTCAAACACCCTTATGTCGAAATAATTCATCGTTCTAAAGTTGTTGGGGGACAACCCATTAATTTAATTTTATTAGAATCCTTGATTCCTATCATTATATCGCTGTTACTAAATTAGATAGGCTTTTAAATTATAGGAATCATTCTTTTACTGATACTAGAGTTCAAAGTATATGGTGCCATTGATGTCTAAATGGTTTTCGCAATATAATTTCATTAAATAAACATAAAGGGTTGTGTGATAAAAATCAATTAGGCACAACTCTTTATACTTTACCTTTAAATAAAAACTTGGAATTTAAGAATTGGGCTAAAACTGTTACTCCTCCTTTCGTCCTTTACGCTGATTTTGAGGCTATCTTACCTTCAGATGACATACATTTTCAAATACATATGCCGATTTCAGCCGGTTTACTTTTAATTAACAATTTTACAGGTGAAAAATCATACAAGAGTTTCCTGGGTGATGATTGTGTAGTTAATTTTCTACAAGAAATAAATAATATTTCAATTAATACTGTTTTACCCTTTTATCAAAATATCATAAAAAGAAAATAATACTAACTGACTCAGAAATTCTTTCGTTTTCTTCGGCAACTTGTTGTTATATGTGTAATAAGATTTTATCAGTACCGGTTAAGGACCATGATCACTTTACTGGAAAATATTTGGGAGCAACTTGTTCAAAATGTAATATTTCTCGACAAATAAGGTTTGAATTTCCAGTTGTTTTTCATAATTTGAGAGGGTATGATCTTCACCATATCCTCAAGTATGGTATGAGTGATTTTAAAATGTGGGAAATAAGTTGTATTCCTGTAACAAGTGAAAAGTTTCTTTCTTTGTCAGCAAGAATCAGTGGATTAACTGTAAAATTCATTGATTCTTGTCAATTTATTAATAGTTCATTAAGTAATGCAGTTAAAACATTGACAACTCTTCCTTTAACTCGTTCGGAATTTGTAGGTAGTATTATCGATACTAAAGGCATTTTCCCTTATAACTTTGCAACTTCTCAAGAAGTGTTAGAAACTACATATGAACTTCCACCGATTTGGGAAGATGTAACTGAAGCCGAATATAGTAAGGCTCAATCTATTTGGGAAGAAACCAATTGTAACTCTTTACTAGATTATATGATGGTTTACCTCAAACTTGATGTTTTTGTTTTGGCTGACTTTTTTCAGCAATTTCGTTCAAAGTCCTTAACTCATAACCGATTGGAACCACTTAACTTTTATAGAATTCCCGGTATGTCTTGGGCATCGGCTCTTATGACTCTTGACGAACCAATTGAACTTCTCACTGATATGGAGATGTATAATTTTTTCGAAGGGGGAATCTGTGGTGGATTAACCTTTGTTAATAAACATCACGTAGTATCTGATGACAACACCGAACTGCTTTACATTGACATCAATAATCTCTATGGTTGGGCTTTAAGTCAACCATTACCATATGGAAATTTTGAATGGGTCACTGATACTAATCAATTAAATAATTTAATTAGTTTTTTGAATAAGGATCTTGAATCACTGTCATTTGCTGTCACATTTGAAGTAGATTTAGAAATCCCAACATTTCTTCATGATAAACTTAATGATTTTCCAGTAGCTGCTGAAAAGATGTGCGCTCCGGGTTCTAAGGTTGAGAAGTTAATGCTAACGCATTATTCAAAGAAGAATTATGTTCTTCATTGGAGACTTTTGCAGCTTTTTGTTTCTTTACAAATTAAAATTACACATGTACATAGAGCTATTAAATATAATCAAAAATCAATATTTAAAAAGTATATAGACACTAACACACAACTTAGAGCGCAATCAACCAATGACTTAGATAAAAACTATTATAAACTTTTAAATAATAGCCTCTACGGAAAAACAGTTGAAAATCTTAAAAAACGAATTAATTTAAGATTATGTAATTCTGCAAACAAATTAATTAATTATTGCTCAAAACCAACTTTTCGAAAATCATTTGAAATCGACAATGATTTGGTCTCTGTGTTATTAAATAAGGAATCGGTGTGTTTAGATCGACCGAGTTACATTGGACAAACTGTACTCGATTTATCTAAACTTAGGATGTATCAATTACAATATATAGAGTTAGAAAAATATCGAAACGAATTCACTTGTGAAATTAATATAGTTGCTGGGGACACCGATTCCTTTTTTCTAGAAATTAAGAATTGTAAGTTAGACATTCTTTTATCTGCTATGGTTCGTGATAATCTCCCCGATACTTCTAATTATGACCCAAAACATCCCTTGTATAGTAGGAATCTTGATTCTGTCATTGGAAAGTTCAAAGACGAGAATAAAGGACTTAAATACAAGGAGTGGGTGTTTCTTCGTCCAAAATGTTATAGCCTCTTGTCTGAAGTTGAAAGTATCAAAGCTAAGGGTATAACATTGAAGGGTACTGACTTAAAACATAAGTCATACCTAGATTGCTATAACAAAAACTTAATTTTTTCTGTACCACAAACTCGTATTACTAGTAAAAAACATCAATTATTTACAATTAAAAACCGTAAAACTGCATTAACAAATAAGGATGATAAAAGGGTTTGGGTGGGGAAAAATATAAGTGTGGCATATGATCATTATAGAGGAGGTGATGTGGTTTTAGGTAACAGTCCAGAAGAATTTTCCGAGTTTAATGAAGAATATGACGATTATGAAGAATTTTGAATGAACAAATTATTTGAAAATATTCTTTGTTTTTGTATATTTTTGTTGATGCTTATAATTTTTATGTTTTTAAGTTAGTATAATTTTTTATTAAGTATCAAAAAATGTCAAAAGGTAAATCCATATATTGTTGGCCGAAATGCGTAAAACATATTACTCGGATATTTTTGATTTGAAATAAAAATTAATCTTTTTTTAATCTTGTCAATAAAAATATTTGTAGGGATTAAAAGTTTTTTTTTCTTTACAATTCAAAATTTATCGATGATTTTTTATTCTTAGACTTACAATTAAATTTTAAAAATAAAATGTTAATAATAATAAAATAATAATATTGATATAAAATAATAATAATAATAATAATAATATAAAATATATAATTAAATGAAAATAAAAAATAATTATTTAATTCACTTCATTAAAACAAACAATTTAATTTAAAAATATATTATTTTAAAAATAAATAATTGACTTGATTAAAACAAACAATTTAATTTAAAAATATATTATTTTAAAAATAAATAATTGACTTGATTAAAACAATATAATTATTGTAATTAAAATATAAATAAATAATATTATTGACTTAAACAAATAATTAAATTTAATATAATTAAAATATAAATAAATATTATTATTGACTTAAACAAATAATTAAAGTAAATAAAAATAATAATGATTTTTATTCGAGCAAATATATTTAGGCTTTTTAGTCGACAGGCGAATTGAGCCATTTTTGATGGGTAATGAAAAAATACTTAGGCTTTTATATAATATTTTTAGGTTCTTTAATCGGGTTTGAACCAATTTTATTCGAAAATAATCATCAGTACGATCAATCATAGGCTAAATCGCCAATTTTTATTTTTTAGGCTTTTAAATCGATAAAAAATACTTAAAGTTTTTTATCATGAATTAAAAATGTTTAAAAATTTTAAATATGAACATTCAAACAAAAAATTATTTAAAAAAAAAAATTCGTTCATTAAAACAAATAATTTTAAAATAAAATTTAACACCCCCCCTCCCCCTAAAATTTTTTTTAAGGTGGGGGGGTCTCGGGATTTTTTCAAGCCAAATATCCACGGGGCATAGTCCTCATATCCCTCTACTAACATGAAAATTACAAAAGAAGCAGCAAGTGGTGATACGATAGCGGCGGCTGAATTCCCAGATACATTAAAAACAATAATTGAACAAGGAAACCATCCTCCAGAATTAGTTTTTAATGTTGATGAAACAAGCCTGTTTTGGAAAAGAATGCCAAAATGAACATTTCTATCCCGTAAAGAGAAACGATTTAAAGCTGCAAAAGATCGCTTAACACTCCTACTGGGTGGTAACGCAAGTGGAGATTTCAAATTAAACCCACTACTAGTTTACCACTCCAAAACCCAAGAGCAACTTTACCTGTAATTTGGGAGTCTAATAAAAAATCATGGATAACTATGAAAATTTTCCGGAATTGGTTCACAAAACATATCTACTCGTCTGTTAAACGTTATTGAGAAATTTTAAAAACTTGAACAAAGAGCACTACTATTAATTGATAATGCTCCAAGCCATTCAAGAAATTTATCAGACTAAACAACATGCATTCCAGTCGAAGTGGTTTTCTTTCCGCCTAACACAACTGTCTTAATCCAACCAATTTTAAAGCTTATTATTTGAGGCGAACATTTAAGCAGATGTTTGAAAAATCATACGGAGAAGAGAAGCAATCATTAAGAAAATTTTGAAAAAACTAAAATATCACGAATGCTGTAGCAAATATAAACCTTTATTGGAATGAGATAACAGAAAGATCTTTGAAAGGAGTATTGAAGAACATTTGGCCGGATTTAAGTAAGAGCGAAGACATTGGGCACTCTGTCGATATGAATGAAATAGTGAAAGAAATAGTGAAATTAGCGAAACTAACCGGCTTAGATGAGGTAAATGTGGAAGACGTCGAAGAAATAGTTCAAGAAACAGCAGCCAGTTATTCTAATGATGAACTCAAGGAATTGACTGCGCAACAAGAAATCAAAAATATTGATAGTAGTGATTTCGAAGAAGATCAAAAAGAACTCTCGATGGCGTTTGTAAAATGGAGTTTGACCACTATAATGGAAATTATGGACTAATTTTTTGAAAATGATCCAAATTTTGACAAGAGTTGCTTTATCCACTTATCAACAACTTCTAACAGAACGCAAAAGGAAAACGCAAACTACATTACATGCCTTCTTGACAAAAAGGCAGAAAGTTGGAAACACAGAATAGACTGAATGATCTGACTGACTAATTTAATTGTTTTTATAATATATTCGTTGATATTATTATTTAATTTTCTAATAAATAAATGTTTGGTTTTAACTTTATTTAAAACAATCATAACTTTTAAATTTAATACCTAACAAATTTTCTATCCAACTTCCCCAAACACCATTATTTGCATGTTAAGATAGCCTCGTTTAGCGCTGTTTCGGATTACACTCTAT
The DNA here is from genome assembly GCA_022537955.1 of Schmidtea mediterranea. Taxonomy (NCBI): domain Eukaryota; kingdom Metazoa; phylum Platyhelminthes; order Tricladida; family Dugesiidae; genus Schmidtea; species Schmidtea mediterranea. Next base: position 127,687,707 of record CM039679.1, read on the forward strand.
TTTGATGGAACGTATCCACAGCGTTAAACGGGGCCTTACTGTATTTAAATGAAAATGAATAAATAAAATTTTAATTTAATTTAATAGGATAATAATTTTGACAGTTTGGATTGTTAAAAAATTTAAGAGGGATTTGTGATATTTGACCGTTTATTGTTTTTGCTACTGTTAAACTTTTGATGAATGATAATTTGGTGGCTAGAGTTTGCAAATAAATTTTTTAAACCATCTTTATAAAAGGTGACGAATAAATAGAATTTCATTATTGGTTTTCCAATATTTTGTGATATTTACTCGTTTTTATTTTGATGTGTCAAGTGTTGAAAGTTTAACAAAACTAATTAAACATTCAGTATTTTTCATTAAGTGTTCAGTAATTTTTATTTATTTTTTCAGTATATTCTTGTTCAGTTAATTTAATAATTTGTTTTGTAAAAAAATAAAAATGTTTAGTAAAATAATACAAATGTTTAGTAAAAAAATATATGGTTAGGTAATAACAGTGGCGTACCTAGAACCTTTGCCGCCCGGGGCGGTCTCAAATTTGCCGCCCTTTCTAAGTCAATCAAATGGTGGTTTCTATGTGGAATAAGTTGATACACCTACATATGAAACAAAATACTTTTTTAAAGGTCACACAAAACTTATGAGACAAAACATATACCTAATTTACAAAAAAATTACATTAAATATTTTTTTTATATTTATAAATAAATAATTTTAAATTTCTTTTAAATAAACAATCAAATTGCACACATATTTGTATGTAAACATATCTAGAAATTAAGTCTTCTAACTTTTATAGTAGAAAAATCGTGTAAAATGCTGTCAAAATTTATATATTATTTTTAATTTCTTGTTCGATGGACAATATTGCAAGATTATGTAGTCTTAAATCACTCATTATAAAATCAAGATAATTTTTAAGTAACTTCAATTTTGAGAAGCTTATTTGATGGCAATTGATAAAAATATTCTTAACAAAATTACAATGTTGGGTACAGAATTTTCCAATCTGCAATATTAAATAAACTTGAGTAGATTAAGAGGGCTTTCCTCCAAATTTTTCCAAAGTTTTACTTGTTCTTTTAGTTTATTTCATTTATTTGACATTCAAATTCTTCATTTAAAAGGTTGCATAGCATTATACACGAATATTTTCTTGCAAGAACATGCAACAAATCACAACGTTCTTTTATTTCCTTTATAATTCTATCCATAGATAAAAACATTTTTCTTTCTACTTTTTGTTCTAAGAATAGACCCATGCCTTGCGAATTCCGCCTCCCCTTCATACATTATTCTTGGCTTATATAGTATTACCAGGACGTTTTACTCCTTCACTGAAATTGGCATCTAAATTTTGAATTACAAACGGACCTTGACGTACTAGGAATACTCTTGTATTGTCGTCAATCTTGTTAGGCCATAATCCAACATCTTTCATAGAAATAGACAGAATGATTTGTGAAGCAGACTCTTCATCAGTACTTCATGAACTTCTTACTTCTTTGCCAGTATGTAAGGCAGGTTTTTCTGCTCCAACAACAATGGAAGAAATGTTTTCGCTTTCAAGGACTACTACTTCGCCAGTACTTGAGGCAACAATATTAAAAGAACTAGAAGTTGATTCACGGCAGATGTATTTATTTAAGTAGTTCTCCAGTATTCTTAATCTGTATTTCATCCCTCGTCTTCTTTTTCTTTCTAAATGAATCACCGCAATTTTTATTCGTTTTATATTTAAATAATAGAACTAATAGTTCTACAGTCTAAAGTGTAAAATCTAAGGTTTAATAAATATAAAAATGCCACCCCAAAAAATGTGCCACTGGTGCAAACCGCACACACCCTCCCTAGGTACGACACTGGGTATTAATATTTAAGTATTATTTTTCAATAAATTCTTCATTCTTCATTCTTCAAAAGTGCCTTTGTTGCCTATTTTTGTCTTCCTCTTTTAAATTTTTCTCCGGTTGCAGATACTATCTCGCCATTTGGTTTTATCATTTGGCATATTTACAAACAAACAGAGTAAGTAGTTATGACCACACTGCACCGTAACACACTTATACCCCCGTCGGCGACGGATTAAATTAGATAATTACGTAATTAATTCATATTAAAAATTGGCTCAAATCGCCTACGATGGTCCCATTATAGTCAGGAATATTTTTTATTCACGATAAGTAAAAATTAAAGTACTTAAAGTAAATTAGAGTACATTGAAGTAAATTACAGTACATTTAAGTAAATTTAAGTAAATTAAGGTACATTAAAGTAAATTAAAGTACGTTAGAGTAAATTTAAGTTTCTTTGATTTCTTTGATTTCCCCTTTTTTGTCATTGTTTGCTTCATTATTACAACAAGCTGTTAATATATTTAAGTCTAAATTATGTTTATCCGGTAATGAATTCTTGATGCCCATTATATTATATTTAATTAAATATCTTTAAGATGAATTTAATGACGAAATTGCACTTATCGCTGATAAGACAATTAGAATTAATGTTCCTAAAAATCCACCCTGTTGTTTATATATTATTTTTCTCATTAAATTTCGATTTTTTGTGTTAACTAATGATAAAAGCGATCTTTTATGTCTCTGTAATACAAGCTTTCTAGCATTACTAATATTTATATTTCCATAAACTATGTTAACTATAACTCCAAGTAAATCATCAATAACAAATGAAGGAGAAGCTTGTAATATGTTCATTGTTTTATTATCTGGAGCCTTTAACAAGGCATTAAAATATGGTAAGCTACACTTCTAGTTTCATTTTTAATGACACATTTAGATATGCAGTTTGTTTACAATTTAATCCAAATCTTATTTTTTATTGATTTTTTACTATTATTTGAAACTTTTACATTAGGTCTAGCCTTTCTTTTCTTTGTATGTTTTTCTTTATTATTGTTTATCTTTACATCTATTTTCTTTGTATCTTTCGTATTTAGTTTTTCGTGTTGAACTATTACTTTATTAAATGACATTTTAATTATTACATGATTTCATTTTTGTTTATAAATCGTAACACCATTTTCATTGAAAATATCTGTTCTAATACATAAATCATCAGGACATTGTTGAGTAAAATCAAAGAATAAATATCCATGGGGTATCTTTGTCGCATCCTGGAACGAATAAATTAAAAAACTTCTATCGTTAGGATACACTTGTCTTGCGAGAAAATCAATAATGGTTGCATCTCTAGGGTTTTTAAATATAACGAAGTATTGAACGTTCAGATTACAGGTTCGATGACTTCCACGTTGATGAAAAAGATTTTGAGTTATAAAAATTACCGTTACTCTAATATGTTTACTGATTTTTGTAAGAAAATTATTAAAATCTTTTCTTTATTTGCTTCCTGATATAAATCATCGATAATAATAACATCACCTTTACGCAATCTAGATGACCAATTTTTATCAAATCCCTTAATTATATTCATTTTTAATTTACAAACCTGATCTTGAGTCATACGATGCTCATCGTTAGCTTCCTTATGCCAATATATTTTATTAAATTTTGATTTAAACATATTTGACTGCAATAGGTTACAAACAAATAAAGTTTTCCACTACAACTAGGACCTACAATTCAACACACAGCGTCATTTCTTATTTCTATTTTATTTAAAAATATTTTAATAATATAATTGTTTATATTTGTTTTAATTAATTGTTATACACAAATATATATTATTTAAATTTTATTACATTCATTAATGTTGAGAAATATACATTATAAAGGCAAATATTTTGTAAAAAACATGAAATTTCCATTGGGAAAGCCTCAACAATTTGTGGACAGAAGTGGAAAATATCCAATTATATTTTTCAAATCGGCTAAATGTCGCATCATGGGTTGCAAGCAACCTCTTAAATTAAGTGATTTAAAATATAAGATACAAGATTTACAAATCCAATCCATTACAGTAACATTTTTATCGGAAAACTTATAAATTTATATGAATTATCACGTAATGTTAAATGTATTTTTGAACCAGAAATATTTTTGCCATTTTGAATTCAAAAATATGATCAGTTTGTGGAAATATCTTTTAAAGTGGGTGAGGTTGTAATACTTGGGATAAAAACTTTAGATTATAATGCATATATTGAAAATATTATATCAGTAGTTAAAAGGTTAATCAATTAAATTTGTTTGTATTAGATTTAATTTTAGTAATTTGAAATATGTCAAAAAGTAAGAATATATTTTTTTATTGTTAAAATCCTAATAATCATATTTAGTTTACTTATTTGAAGTTATTTTAAAAAAGATATAAGAACTATTCCCAGGAATTAAAAATACTCTGGATTATTGTGCACCAGAGTTTCTCGTTTCAAAAATATATCGGTTTACCGGTATCAATATAGAGCAACTTCTAGAGATGCATTACGACATGGTATTAGGGTCAGACAATAAATGCGTTGAAAATTGTATTGTTTGTAAAGATTCAATGAGAGTTTCATGTTCCAATGGATGTCCATGTTGTCATGATTTCAAAAGAGATCAAACAGTACATATCCTAATTGCTGAAATGCGTAAAGCATATTATACCGAGGTTTTTGATTTGAAATACATTTTATAATCAATGATTATGATTATTATTATTATTATTTTTATTATTATTAATTAACTAAACTAAATATAGACCTTACTATAGTGTGACCATTATGCTGACATGTAAAAAAAATAATTTAAATTTATGCATTTATATAAAATAAATTTAAAAAATTCACTTAATTTAAACAAAAAATTTTTTTACCCCCCTCGGGGGTATGGGCAGGGCGCCGTTTGGGCAGGACGCCGTCTTCTCACTACTATTAGTATAATAATTTATAATCAAATATTTTAAAATAATTTTATTTTAATTTAATTCTTATTTTTAATTTTAATCATTTTTTAACTTAAATTTATGTCCGTTGATAATTATGCCTAAATATCCTCACACCCCCTTTATTTATGAAATCTTAACAAATATTGTCTTCTGAATCACTTTGCATGGTCCTTCGTATCTGTCTTTATCTTTTGACTTGCTTCTACTTTTACTAGTACAGAATCTACTACTTTGAACTCTTCTAGTTATAATTATTTCCTGCGGTTTTTCTATGACTTGATCTACTGGTTTATTACTGTACCATTATTCTCTGTATATTTTCCTTCCGGATACCACCCAGATGGACTTTTTCGAATTGTTTTTTTGAAACGTTGCGCTCAGTGTGAATTCAATTTCTAGAAAAATATTTGACTAACTAGTATAAGTAGCTCTTTTTAATGATGCGTTTACATAATCTGTTGCTGTCCTGAATTGCCTCTCAAAATTAAATGATTCATTGCAATTAGTCCATTTGATGTAGCTACTGCACGTGAATATCTTCATTTGTGCTTTAGATCCTTTGTTATGCAGCTAAAATTATTTATTCTCCATAACCATTCCTAAACAAGTTATACACCAAGCGAAGTTGAGATAAACCACCTATAATATAAAAAGAAAATCAATAAATTTATAGCATATAAATACACGAACTCACCTTGAGGTTGCTTGTAAAATAGTCAATGAGACAAACCCTACACTATAGAAACAGAAAAAGTGACAGAGAAATAAAATAATGCACATTAACACAACCCATAATAAAACATGCATGCAAACTTTTAACATGTAGCCATCCGAAGTTGAAAAAACCCTTATAATAAATAATTTTATAGACATTTTTGAGATAATTTTAGAAAGAAAAATGGCGGAAAAAAATTTTAATTTAAATTTTGAGGTTTTTGCTAGGAATTTCGAGTAAATGAGGATGTATCTTCATAAGATTTACCCTTAAAACTAAAATTAATTTAATATTTCAGATATTTCTGTCGAAAAAAAGCAAAACCTGAAATCCGAAAAAAGCATAAATTTTTAAATTATATTGGTAAGTTTTAAAAAATAATCATAAACCAAATTATTTTGGGTACATAATCGATGATATTTTTCAAAACATGTATAAAAAATATAATTATTTAATGCAATAATTTTTATAACTTCAAAAATAATTTAACTCACATTTTTTTAATAATATCCGAATAAAAATACATATTTTTGGAGATAAGTTATTGTTACTTAATTTCCTAAATATTATTTATAATAATATATATGAAATAGTTGATCAAAGTTATATTTAAGAGCTTGAATTATGATCATATTTCCTTATGAAATCATAATTCAACTCTTAAAATTTAACTTTAAGTTATATAACTATATAAAAAATAACGTACTTAGCAGCCATTTAAAAAATGGCTGAAATGCATTTATTTTTTCACAAAATAAATTCCGCCAAGTTGATTTATGTATCAACTTGAATTATAGCGGAATTTATCGCAATGGGGCTTGGTGTAGCATGGCCGATAACTTCCTATGCATAGTCAACCTACTTGTGATAAAATTAATCATTAACCACATAAAACAAATTTTCCAAAATTTTCACACAAAATAAAAAAAATAAAACAAGATATTACTTAAACTTTTATTCAAATTTTACATTTACCATTTAATTTAAAATAATAAATTTTCTAAAAAATTAAATTCTTACAAAAAATATAAAAATATCAAAGAAAAGCAAAATTTTCTTATTCAAAATTTAGCAATCTGAAATTAAATTAATAAATTTTCATCTGTCCAACTCAGCGGCAATATTTTTCTAAAAACACATTCATTTGCGTTCTATTTTGACTTAAACAAAATTAAATCTATCTTTTGATAAAAATATTAAATAATTAATATTATACCGTGTTTTGTAAAATAAAAGTCCTTCACATTTTTTGACAAATTTTACATTTTTTTTGGAAAGGCAAGAATGAAGCTCTCCCTCAAATAAAAGCGTTTTTCAATGTTAATTCAAATATTTCAAATCCAATTCATTCAAACAATCTGATTAATATCAAATATATTATTTTATATTTTAAACCTTTATAATGACAGCAAGAAATGTTGCATGTTTTTTTCAAGACAAAAGTATCTGGGTGTAATTCGTTCAACAACTTTATAACATACTAAAATATAAATTGAACTCAAGAATGGTAAGAAGATGGAAGAAAGTCCTTATAATAGCAGAAAATGAAAACATTTCCTACACTTCCAAAAGATTGAAAGGCGGATAGATCAAGCCTAAAATTAAAGATCTTGAGAATATAATTTACCATTGGATAATTGATAGTTAAACTTTGTAGAGTTCATTTGGAAGCACTCTCAAAAATAAAAGCCTTTCTTATCTTTTATCATAGAAAACTAATTTTTTTCGAAGTCCTAGCTTTTGTTTAGTAAAACACGAAATAACAAAATTCAACTCGAACATCATTTTTACAATATATTTCAACAGATTCACTGTCATGATTTGGTAATTCATTTTCAAACCGAATGATGACAATGGATCTGTCGAAATATTTTGTATAAGCTATGTACTATTGGTGCTTTTGTAATATTGAAATCAGTGCAATATTAATGTTTATGTTATTATCCAATAATTATTATATAAAATTTTGTATTGTAAAACAACCTTTTCATATGAATATAACGATAATATTTTCATAACATAACAACGATTGCTTTTTTCATTGCAATATGCTATACACCACTGGTAGCCAAACATCATGTCACTATGAGCCACGTACAAGAATCTTAATAATGCAAGAGCCACAATCACTTTTTTCTGAATATCAATTAGTTCATGTCTTCCAAAAATTCGTTACTAAAAATTCCACGAAGTTATAATTCTATGTCCGTAGGTACAATATATTTATATACCAAATCATAGGCAAAAATTAAAAAGAAAGAAGTGCCCATTGTTCGAGGTAAAAACCTTTCTACATCTGTGCCTTGTCTTCAGAAAGATGAATGTTGAGGAGAGAATAAGGAAAGTGAATGGATTTAAACTTTGTTCAAAATGCCTGGGAAAAGACAATTTGTGAAAGAATTTTTAAATGAAAACCTGTTCAAACTTGAAAAGTGTTAGGGCAAGCACAATTATTTGTTACATCAGTCTTAAAAGCCAAACATATAGAGTATGTCATGATAGGGATCGAACAACAAAGGTTGTCAACTGTGAAAGATGATATGGTCTTCGGGCTTTACCAATAATTCTGCAAAAAGGAAACAAAAAACAAGCAAAGCCTTCAGAATTTCTTTGGTTTTGATGATGTTGACTCCACCGCTCCGCATTTCTTGTTTGAAATGATTGTGGAACATAAACAGTATTGACTATGTACCCAATAATGAGAATGAACTGAGAATATTTGAACCAATCTGGGTGACAATACTGTTATTCTTACCAAAGTAGAGCTTATTCCATAAGCATGACAAACAAAAGCAGCGCGGGTCTTGTCCTCCGCTGAACCCATAAGGTTCGATTGAACACAGGTTAAGGAACACTGCTTTATGATAAAAATTAACAAAATATATTACATAACTAGCACTTCTCAGAAATCTCAATCTTTGTTTAAATTGGTTTCTAAAAATCTTCAGGTGTTTTCATTATTTAAATTAGCCCCATTTTTATCAGAAAAATTTAATTTAGTATGTTATTGGAATTAAAATTTCGATTAAAATTTCAACCTATTTTGTGAGAATGAATTAAAAAATTCGAAATAATGTATTAAAGATTAGATAATTTAATTCTTCACTCATAAATACAAAATTTGTTTCAGTTCAAATTTGTAATAATAATCTTTTTCAATCAAACTGTAAAATTTCAAACTTTAAACATTTGAAAATTAAAAATAGTTTCTATATAAATAAGAAGATAATTTTAAAATACTATAATATAAAATTTTAATTATTTTAAAATTTAATAATAATAATAATAATAATAATAATTATTATTATTATTATTATTATTATTATTATTATTATTATTATTATTATTATTATTATTATTATTATTATTATTATTATTATTATTATTATTATTATTATTATTATTATTATTATTATTATTATTATTATTATTATTATTATCATTATTATTATTATTATTATTATCAAATTTAAGTATTTCAAAAATCTATATAATGTAAAATTCCAAAAGAAAATAAATTTCCCTCTCAAAGATATTTTATTTAGAAAAGTAAGAATGAATAATTCAGTAAAATAATAATTACCCAAATTAGAGAATTTATATATTTATATAAATATGAACAGTTAATCTAAACGTCGTTTGCTTATTATAGTCAGACATAAATTCATTAAAATTTAAATTTATTTGATATATTTTTTGCATTAATCTTCTGGTTATAAATTGAAGAAATATGCAAATCAGAAAAAAAAGAAAAAAAGCATATTTTTGTTTTTATTTACTTATTGGTGTTACAAAATATTTAAAAAATTTAATTCTTATCTTATTTCAATAAATATCTACACAGAAAGCTCGATAATAATGCAACGGAAAATTTTCCATTTGTTTTGTTGAATACTAAAATTCTAAAAATAATGAAAGTTACTAATTAAAATACAAATAATCATTTGTTGCCATTTAAACACTTTCACATAATTTTCTTTCAGATGGTAATTATAAAAATTAAGTCACTTCAAAAAAGGAAACACGTTTCGAAATTAACGAAATTTTTTATTAATAAACACGAATAATTTTTTTCGATAAATTATTGTAATTTTTGTTTATAGTGCATGCAATTAATAATTTTAATTAACTTTTTATTTTACAAAACTGAAAATCATGCTTTTAACAGCATTAGAAATGAAATATAAACAAATACTTGTTCTTTTAATTTTTGTTTTAATTTTAATTTTGATTGCAAAATTTCCCGATAATCTAGAAGAGATGATTTCTTTTATTTATTCGATATGACTTTTAGAAAATGAAAATAAAAAAGATTTATAATAGTGCTAATAAAAATAAAACATTTTAATTCGAGAAAAATAAAATCCAATAACATAATCTATGTTCACAAAATTTTTATAATATAAAACAGACTGTTTGAAAATAAATAAGGGCCTGATTTTAAATATAAAAAAGGATATACGGATGTTTTTAAAGAAACCTTTGATGTTTCCACATCACAAATTATTAAAAAGTACACTTACAAAATATTCAACATATTGAGTTATTAACAAGATTGTTTACTTTCACAAATAAATATTTTAAAAATTTCTTAATAAATCAAAAATTACTTAAATATCTTAAAAATGAATGTTTGAATTTAATAATTTTTATAGTAAGACTATGGATCAAAACAATTCCTTTCGCTCGTAGACCATATTTCTGCACAATTTTTAGTGTGCATTTTAAAAGAGATGTAGAAATTTAATTAACTAAAAATGTAATAAATCTTACTTTTTATAAAATTTAGAACAAGTATAAAACCTTATTTAAATTAAAATATTGTTAACATTAAAAAAATAAAATAATTTAAAAACTTTTAGAATATGTAATTTTAGTGAAAAACAAATTTTAACTGCAACTCCTATAATAAAATGGAAAAAAATCAATAAACTTATTATAGGACAGACATAATCATTTGTGTAGTGATGATATTTGTTCGAATGAATAAATACTTTTATTATAGAAAGTCAGAAAATAGAAGAAAAATAAAAAAATTTAAGCTAAATAATCGTAAAAAAGAATAAAGCCTGAACTTTAAATAACAATATGATATTAAAAAAAATAACTGTGAGAAGAAAAATTAAAAATTACACATTTATATGATTCACAAAATTTAACAAAAATATTGTTTTATTATCTAAATACATATCTTAATTTATTACAAAAAACACTAATTGTTCTTGTTGATTACAATTAGAAATTATTTCCAATTTTAATCAGCTATATGAAGAAAAATGCTTAGATGTATTATGTCTAAATATCAAAAAAGAACAATATTAACAATTAACATTTATTGACGACAAAATAATACAAGATTGGTAGGAATAAAGTTAAATAAAGTTATTAATGTAAAGTCCATATGTCCTAATATTGATTTATTTGATATTTTTTCATAAACAACAAAAACTACATAATATCTAAATATTATGAAAATTCTTCCCACGATACCATAATATTCAAAATTTATGAAAATTGTCAGAAAAATAAAAATTTATACATATTTGTGTTAAAAATTCTTAATTTAGTTAACTTTTGAATTATTGCTTGGTAATATGGTAATTTAACAACCAGTTCGTCGATGTTTTGTAATGCTAACAAACAACTCGCGCGAGCCGGACCAAGCTAGCTTCAGCGCATTACTGCTTAAAGTTATAAAATTATTAAAACAACTTTATAAGATCTCATTTTTCCTTCTATAAACTTTTTATAACCTTTATTTTTAAAAAGAATTTTCTTTTCAAACTTTAATTTTAAATATATTTAAATGGATGTTTGTAATTCAATAAATTTAATATTTTGATCTCTTATAGTAAATTAAAAATAATTTATTATATATTATTTACTATAAAAAATAAATGCATTGTTTTTAAAATTTTCTCTGCTGAATGAAAATGATCCAATACTGAAGGTTTTGAGTGCAGAACATAATATATTGAAAGACAATGCAAGCCACAGTAAAAAAAAAAGGTACTACGCGAAGATGGCCTGTTGCTATTTTTACAATATGATTTAGACGGATTTTTACAACACTTTTCTGATTTATGTAACAAAAAATCCTAAATTTGCTAGTTTGTATAAGAAAAAATCTAGACTTGCATTTTTGAAAATAGTTGCAGACGATTTACTCAGAGATGAATCAAATTAAAGCTGTGATCTAAATAAAGATTCAGTTCAGTTGAAACATACAATATTTCCAGGGTTTACGAAGCAAAGAGCCAAATATGCTGTTTAATATGACAATTTCTTTCATGAAAAGCACAGAAAACCTTTTGCTATTTGTCATAAAATTGTATTAAAATTAGGTTGGACTACTCTGGTCCAATTTATTTGTTTATGTAAGGTTTTTACCATGTTTTCAAAGGTTAAGAAAATTAATAAAAGATATAAAATAAAAATTACTCAAAAACTCCACTCAAGCATAAGTTTTCACGATATAGGTCGACATACGTTTTGCCATCCTTACGTAGAATAGAAAAAATTATAGATTTTAAAGATTTTATACACAAATTTTTGTTAAAAATTAACAAATTTTATTAATTTTAAACTTATTTTATATTTCATTTAAATACACAATTAATTTTTATATTAATTATTTACTAATTTTTTTATTTTAATTTTTAAAAAAATTTTTTTAAATTAAATTTTTTACCTTTATAATTTAATAATTCAATCCATTTAAAATCAACAATGGTACACCTAATTTAATAAAAAACGTTCAAAACACTCTTGTTTACAACATGTTTTACATCAAATGTCCGATCTAATAATCTTATCAACAATGCTTCACATATCACACTTTACAAATAATTATTAAATTAAAAATAACAAAAATGTTCATTCATTTTTGTTTATCAATAATTTCAAAAAATCATAATAAATATTTTAGGTTTTCACCTTTAAATTTAAATTTATTATCATTTATTATTGCAGAAAAAACAATAATTTATTATTCATAATTAAATTTATTAATAAAATTAATAAAAAATAAAACCGAAAATTATTTATCAAATCGGCTTGAACAAATTCAAACAACAGACAAAAAGGTTAATTATTTATAATCTTTTAATGGAAAAATTATTTGTGCTCTTTCGACAGAATTAACCTTTACAGAACAAATAAAACTTCATTGAAAATCCTATTAAATCGATATTTAATGACACATTGAATTTGTCATTGAAAATCAATATTTATTAGATTTTAATTTAATTAAAATAAAGCAGTTTTAAGCTAATTAATGATATTTAATTAAGAAAATTAATCGATAGAAAAATGTTTCTACAAAAAAGAATTTAGAGAAAATTATTTGAAAAATTAATCGACGGAAAATTAATTAAAATACAAACAATTTCAGTATTGGACAAATTTTTTTGATTAATTAAACTTTTAAAATTTATAAATATGTTTTACAAAATTAAATTATATAAATTCTAATAGATTCTACTATTTTTAAACTATTCTTAAATATTATCGTTGGGTTTTTCAATATTCGCAATATCATTAAAACTTTCAAAACTTTTTATTATTTATTAGTAATAATTTAGTTATTTAATTAATGTTTTTAAAAATTCCAATCTTTAGTTTTTGTTAATCTTTTTTAATATATAAATAAGTATATATATATATATATATATATATATATATATAACACTATAAAAGCCATGAAAAAAGTACAACTAGGGCACGGATTGGTCATTCCTGATCTAAATACTTATAAAATCTTTCGGTAAAAATTAACATTAAATCATATTTAATGATTATAGAACACTTATTTATAAATATAATAAAAAATACCTAAGTAATTTGATCTGACAAAATGATCAAATAATATAAATATGTTGGGTTATTATTATTGAAAGTCGGTTCCCTCTGACTCATCGTGTCCTTTTCGAATCAAATAAGTAAACCCAACACAGAATAATTTTATTTGCACTTTACCACAGTTACAACTCAATCCAATTTATTTCAATGTTTTGTAATTACAATTTGTGATTTATTTGCACCCTTCAACCACCGAATAAATTTGATTACCTTAAGGTAGGTTATCCAATGGATAATCAACTTTTCTGATAGATAACTTTTGACTTTACTTGTGTTTAGACTCATTTACTGATCTGACTAGACTACTCGTTTGCTTCGACCACTGGCCATTTCGTGTCTTCCATTTTCCTTTTATACTCCTGCTCAGACTGTTTTCAGACAATTGTGAACAACATTTGCTGCCATACTAAATTATTAAAAATAATTACTTCCAACAGACCACCTTAGCCGACATTTGTCAACAACGTTTACTACATTACTAAATTACAAACTAGGAAATAATTACCTCTCCATAGATCAGTAGCGCCCATTTAATATTGTTTAGGCCAATTTACCCTTTTATATTATTCCATCAACACCCCTAATTTTCCTCATTTCTCGGGTTTCCGATTGCCTCGGAATTCTCATTGACTCGGGCTTCCCATTAGTAATTAATTTTTTAAAATTGTATTTGTTTTTTTATAGATTATTTTCTAGGGATCCCTCAATAAATTTTTATTATTATTTCTGGACTCGTCTCTCAATTTGGCGTTCAACCATACCAATTTCCCCGATCAATACTAATTTCAATTTTTGTAAACGTTTTAATTAATGTTGCACTTTTATCATTTTGTGTTTTATTGATTTTACCGTTGTTTTTCGTACTACCCCAACAAATACATTTTATTCCCATTGTTTGTGAAAATTCAACACATACTAGAAAATGGTATAAAGCAGAATGCATAGAAAACTCACAAACTTAGAACAATTTTGTAATAGGATTGTGACTTGATCATATAAGTAAATTTTCTCTCTTGTTAACATTCATATAATTAAAACCACTACGAAATTTGTGATTAAATTAATAGTTGTGTTAAATATTGATTATTTTTTAGGCGGTTACCCATCCGATTACTAACGAGGTCTTTGCCTGCTGAACTTATGAAATCAAACGAGAAGTAGTAAATCCGTCTCACTATGTTGGGAGTGGGCCGGAACTTATTTATTGAATTATTAAAAGTTTCTTTTATTTTCTTTTAAAATGAAAAAAGAAACAAAATGAAATGGAATTTTTTGAAATAAAATTAACAATTCACTACCAGACACTTTTCATTAAATCTTCTCTTCGTACTAATAATGCTCAATTATGTTAAATAATAAAGCAATTTCAGTTTTTCTTAAATGAAATTTCATTCTGAAAGAATAGAAAAGCATGATTATAAATACTTATTTCTATTAAAATTTACTAAGTCATTCTCCTCAAGATTTAATTGGTTTTTGTTTCTTCTTTAATCAACTTTGAAATTATAAAATTCAAGAAATTTTCAACATTGTTTTTCCCGATTGTTGCTCATCGAGAAAATTTATTATTTTGAATATTTTTAGAATTTATTAAGATAAATAATAGCAATTATTATTTTATCCATTCTTATATATTAAAATAACACACACACACACACATATATATATATATATATATATATATATATATATATATATATATATATATATATATATATATATGTATAATGAAAGTAAACAATTATAACCGGTTTCAGTTTTTCTATATTCTGGAAAAACTCAATAAGTTTATACTAATTCACTGGAGTGTTGAAAATCTTGTTACGCTTAATAACGATTTTATTATTATATTATTATAACAAATATAATTGAACAAAATTAACATCCTCAAATTTCATATTTTTTAATTAAAAATACCCGTAATAAACGATTTATGTTCATAATCTTTGTCCTCATGTGCGTTTTTATCGTTATCGGGTTGTTGTGTGGAGTGTAGGTGTATGCGTGTTTGTATTTTATTTTTCTCACAAAAATTATTTTACTGCTTTCTAAAATATATTCACATAGTACACTAAATAGTAACAGATAATTGTTCTAAATAAAAGCTTCTCAATTAACTAATGTTGGTAGATTTTATTTAATTTATTGTCATTTTATATTTTAGTGTAATAATAAATTTTAATTGTAATTTTTACAAAATAAAGTGAGTAAAGAAGAAATTTAAATATTAAATGAATCTGGGCTATACAATTCCATGAAACATGTAATGGGTGTCGATATTTTGTCAAAAAGTCAGTTTAAGGTGTTGATTCTATTAAGTTGTCTGAAGAGATATGAGATGCAGCTGGTGAGGAAAAGAATGAAGCAATAAAAAATTTAGAGAGGAAGATTATCTGAAGCAATTAAACTTAATTCTACTTATGCAATGCTCTATGCTAAAATGTCAAGTTGATATGCTAAACAAATATGTCCAAAAGAAGTTATTAAGAATTCAAATAAAAGCATTAAATCGAAACCAGAGAGGCTTCCTGATTTGTCTTAGCCTCACAACTTTAAAGTTCATCGAACTTTAAGCATTTTTTATTTTAATTCTATCCATCGAAAAAAGAAATTCAAAGATGGAACTAAACGTCATAGAAAGTTTTTGAAACACAAAATTGAAGAATTACCTCAACTAGAAATTGGAAGACTAGCTCATAAAGGCGGAGTTAAAATAATTTCTGGTTGAATTTATTAAAAAACCCGTGGTGTTTTAAAATTATTTCTTGAAAAGGTTATAAGAGACGCTGAACGTGCTAAGCGTATGGCAGAAACTGAAATTAATGTGTTTTTTCTCTTAAATGTTTCTTTTTTATATTTGTACTAACTGTATAAAGTATCTCACATCAGATTGAACCATCCTACCCTTTAACACCTAACGGGATGACAAAATACCAATTGTCGGATCCAACATATTAATTGATAAAAATTTAGTAGCTGTTTATGGAGGTTAGAAAATGCAGAAAGCTTTTTACATTAAAGCTTTATACCTTAAAAGCTTTTTACCGTAAACAATGTGAAGTGTTTTGTGCAAAGCACATAAAGTGATCAAAAAACAAGTTGCTATAAGCCATATCAAAACATTAACTAGAAAAACGGTCGTCACTGAGGTCCAACCTGTAGGCTCGGCTCAAAAGGTAAAAGCAAAACACAGGAAGTTTTTACTAGCCAATAAATATTGGTATTCGCTGGAAAACAATTAGATAATAAAATAATTTTTGTTTGATTGTAATATTAAAAAAAGGCCAATAATTCATCTGGTACTTAAACTGAGTGGTGGAAATGACGACTAAAGTTTAGTAGAAGGTAGGCGGAAAAAGACAATAGAAAAAGGAAAATTAACAAGAATCGGAAACAAGATCCTCGCTGATAGAAATGCGAAAAATGTAGATCAATGACTGGATGAATACGAAAATCAGAAAAAGAAATCAGGCTACAAATTGAAGCATTAGAGAGAAATCAGCATAAGATTAAATAAATCAGAGATTCTTACCATATTACAGAATGATTTAAATGAGATCGATGAAAAACATCAAATCATTGGAAATTTGAGGGGACGAAAGCGGAAGGTGAATAAACGATAAAAACACATGAAGACGAAATGAAAACTGTAGCCTGCGAAGAACACCGATAACATCTTTGGTGGAAGAATGAAGGAATATAAAACTTGGAAAGCAGCTTTTACCGCATAAGTCGATGAAGCAAACTGAGAAAATGTAGAAAAGAATTTTATTTACACAAGTATCTTCACGGCAAACCATTGAGATTGATTGAGAATCTCAAATGTTAAGCAGAGGTCTATCAAATAGCTAAAGAAAAATTATATTGGAAGAATTTGTGGGCAAATAATTTACTTGTCTATTATGTAAGAGATCAACAAATTCTCATAAACTCAAGGATTTAGAACTGTGGGTTCGGTTATTGGGAACGGTTATTTCTTTTAAAATCATCTGGAAAAAGATTCGAGCCTTTTTCAAAGGTTGTAGGAAAAGATAACCAGACCTCTGGTGTATAAATGGAAGAAAAACAAGATAGAAAAGTTACGTGAGACGATAGAGGAATTGAAAAAATAGTTATAATATGAACCCGAAAATTTGAAATCCGCAAAGGAAATAAGTCTTTGAAATCATGGCAATATCACATCATACTGCTGATCATATATAGAAGCAACCTCAAGAAAGATGAAAAACAAGTAACAATGAGATCGGACAAATTTTACGAAACGAACAAATGACGGGCCTTAAAATGAAATGGAATTGAACGAAAATAATCCGAGTATTTATAGATTAGAGTGCGCTCAATATGGTAATAAAAATTACTCATTGAAGAATAATAGTTGTACCTAAATTGCTTTAAGAGGAATCACCTGACCAAGTATTGCCAAAAAGAATCTTTCCGTAATACAACTGCATGTAACCAAAAGCATAATGAGTTGTTACAAGAAAAACAAGTAGTGAGGAGCATGGGAAATATAAAAATACAAGGCTGACTCAACAGATAATCAAAGAGAACGCGATACTTTACCTTAGTTTAATGACTATTACAATTTATTCAGAGAATGGATATAATAAAATAAAGGCTAACGTTTTGTTAGATGATGAACTTGGACTAAAAGAGTAAGAAAAAAGGATACCAATCTGAATTATCAGCAAGAACTTTCAACCAATGATGGCTACTCCACTGACCATGAAGGCATTTAGTAACGACTATTGAATAAGAAAGAATTTTAACGCAATGGTAGTAAAAATGTCACTAGAGAAATTGGGTGAGCAATAAATAAAATTACCTGGTGATGAATATATGACATATTGATGGGCTCAGAGAGATGTATGGAAAGTTAGATGAGTCGATTGCTAGGTTGAAACTACTCGGTTGGACATGCGTTTGAAAAGAACTTGGAATTATCAAAAATAGTTTGATAAAGAAGA
The DNA here is from genome assembly GCA_022537955.1 of Schmidtea mediterranea. Classification (NCBI taxonomy): domain Eukaryota; kingdom Metazoa; phylum Platyhelminthes; order Tricladida; family Dugesiidae; genus Schmidtea; species Schmidtea mediterranea. Next base: position 127,706,103 of record CM039679.1, read on the forward strand.
TCGGTTAAAAGAGCAAAGGAAAAGACTAGAAATTGATGAAATAGGATTAAAGACAATAGATTTTGTCAAAGATTTCACAATGTCTGGACTAGGAAAAGATTGTAAATATTTTAAAGAGGAATTTAGTTTAAGCAAGACTTTATTTTGTCAAGAATTCAAATGCAAACCAAGAACCCTGAGTCTCAAAAGAGGAACCGGAACACAGTGACGACTTGACACATTTGATCAAAAGGAATTTACAGGTTATAAGGACTTTTATTTGAATTATCTGAAGGATCAGTTAATAGCAATCTATAAAAGTCACAAATGGAGAAATCAGAATAAAAAGCCGAAGAACAAAACAAAAGAAAACTGAGACAAAAATAAGAGAGACAAAACTTAATAAAGATTTGCTATTCTCCCCGAAGAGTTGCGACATACATGTTGTTTTAATGTTGAATTATTTGGGTCATTGTAAATTGATAATCAAGTGAATAGATCAATAAAACTATATTTTCTGCCATTCGTTATTATCACCTACACAATTTGGAGTCATAACAACAACTATTAAATCTACATTTCACAAACAACCGAAACAATATTAAAAAATTAAATTGCAAAAGAGGTTGGATTCGAAAACGCCCTAAAATATTTGAGTCCTTGGTGAATTTTCAAATAGTGACAGAAGCAATTAGAAAGTGTAATGAAACACAGACCAAGATAATGATGAAGTAATATCAGTGTTGGTGAAGATTTCTGAGAGACAACATTCAACGATTAACGAAGACAGCAATTTCAACTGTTTATGGTTGTGACACTAAAAGTTAAACTAGTGAAGACACAAACACACCAGTGTTTCAGAAGTATACTCAGATTCAGTTGACATTGACAGCTTCAAATATAATTCTTAAAGAGGTGGTACAAATATTAAGCAAACTTTTATATTTTTGTACATTTAAAAACTTTGTTGAATTGAGATTTTTACAGGCAATGTTGGACTTGATATTTTTCTCGCTGAAATAAGGACCCCTAACAACCTTTATATATATATATATATATATATATATCATAAAGTTGTGAGAAAAGTAGAATTTACAACACAGAAAATCAACTATCTACTACATTACTACCTACTAAAAATAAAATTAATAAGTGTATATTATAGAAATACACAAACTCACTTGTGTTGAATTTTATTCTTGCAGAGAATAAAATAATTTATTATACAAAGTGATTGAAAATATAAACTGATCACATAGTTAAATATGCATGTAAACTTACGATGTGGAATTGTTCCATAAATAAACTTATTATATTGAACGAGGCATAAAAATATTTATGTGAAATTGAAAATTTTTAATTGGTTTTACTTGCTAACCTGTATTATAGATGAGTTTATTCATTGGCAATGGATGTAGTAGTAGTAATTTGGATTTGGCTGTGGTCGTATGAATTGGAGTGAATTAGCTAACAGAAATCTTATAAAGCTTATGTGGCCAGTTAATAACAGTATATTATTACTATATATTAAGCGTGCTGTTATGTAAAAGTTCGTTTGAGGTCACATAGTCAACGATTGTCAGCAATTGACTTATTCGACACGTGTCATAGCTTAAGAAGTAAAATGACGATTTCTTCGTAATATTACGTAATTATTATTAGTATCATGTACCAAATGAGAGACACATCACTCAACGGAATACAAATCCAAAATCCCAATTTAAGATGTATTTATGATTTATTAATACATTGTTCAATAGTTAAAATAATTGATTAAAGAAAAGATAATAATTATTCGATATTCAACGTAAACAAAGTAAAATAAACATTAGAAACAACAAAAAATTTGCATAGTTATCACATTTAATTATTGTGAAATCTGAAAATTGAGAAAATAAATATTAATTTTTTTGAACCAGAAAATTATGCACTTGATTTTATCAATAAAATTTTATTTTATAAACAGTTTAAAAATTGAAAAAATTTAGTTTTAATTATTAACATTATTATTGACAAAAAATTTGTTTAATTAATAACACGTGTGTATTTATATAATTTATAAACAAATCTAGTTAATAACATCTAATAAAACAAATAAAAAACAACATTCATTGTGGCTAATTGCTGAAAACGGGCCACGCCCAATAAGAAGCTTTCCATGCGAGACGTAGCCATGATGGATTTTATACTTGTAAATTCGCCAAATTATGAAAATTTCTAGCATTTCAATGTAAAATAAATGGCGAAAAATCGCAAACAGCAGTAAAAATTACAAAAATAACGGAAAAAATACACAATGCAATCAAAATGATTTTTGAGGATATGCTATCCGCTGTCGGGAGGCATGTTTTGCCTTTGTAATTGTGCTTATTCAACCGTGATCCTTTTCCAAATGAGAAATTCCTTGAATTCTTTAAATAATTTTCATTTTAATATAATGAGAACACATTATGTTTTTATTTGATCCACAAAAGGTTGATATCAAGTTTTAGTGAAGAGAATAAAATCGTAACCAATGGTAATTATACGAGTACTCTTCTTTCTTTTAAATTACTTTTCAGGCTATTAGTTCAAAGAAAAATATAGCACAATATTTTAATTGGTAATTCCCAAATATAAATTTATACAAAAATTTGGTATTATGAAGGATTGATTAAAACAGTAACTACATTGCTAGAAGTTATTTAAAAAATAATATAAATATAAGCACTTAAAAAAATAACTTTTCCATTAAAAATCAACAAAAATACATACAGAATAATTAAAAATTCCAGATTTCCAAATATTTAAACAAAAACTCATCATCACTAATTACTGCAAGCACACACTATCACATGTTGCAATGAATGCAACGATATGTAAAGCAGCTGTCCAGGGATTGCGGAAACCAGTGTCAATTAAAACACAAAAAAATGTTAAATTAATTATAGAAAATTTTCAAGCAACATGAAAAAAACAGTAAAACATTATGGTGAAAAGTCGATAAATTTTTTGGGTAACAGGGATAAAAAATATATAAAATTGAACGTTGTCTACGTGAAACTTAAAATTCATTAAAGAAATCCGATAAATCCCAGCAGACGGAAAAAATTAGCTGAACAACAAAAGATATACTCAGTGAAACAAGAAAAATATAAAAATAAACCTGTAGTCATTATCAAATATATCAATATTTTTATTTATTTTTTTTTAATTACTTTTTTGAATATTTATTTAAATATTTGCTTGAATATTTGTTTGAATATGTAAAATTTTCGATTAAATAAAAAAATTGAGTTTTGTTAATTTTATTTTACAAGATCTCAATAATTTTTCTTGCTATTTTCTACAGGCCATGTTGCCTTTTCAATTATTTAACACCCAAAAATGTCTTTTATACTATTCAACATTAATTTGTTTTTATTTGTAAATATCAATCGATAGTTTTAAAATAAATAAATTATTATTTACCAATTAATATTTGTTTGTAAACTATCAATTTTCAAGCATATAAACCTTCAACTATGAAACATATACGTAATTCTTATTTTCTACGACAAATTTCCAAAATGCTCGAATGGGCTCTACCAGAGCTGGCCTCAGTTTTATAGACGCCCTCCGGTGGATTTTTCTTGCCGCCCTCAAAAACTGAAAAATTGCCTTTTTATTTTTATGTATTATTTTTTAGTACAAAAACACATTAATTATGTCACAGTGTTCAGACAGAATGTGTATAATATCTATACAATGGCGTAACTGGGCGCCATTGACAAATTTCAGCTTTGCGACTTTTTCAATTGTTACGACATAACAAAGTGTATAATTGTGTTTTTCTTTCCTTTCGGTTCCGGCAGACTGCAGTGTTACTAATAAAATTATAATAAAAAAATCTTATAATGTTTTAAATGAAATATATTTAAATATAATTAATTATTAGCTATTTTATTATCGAGGATTAATGTGACAAATCTATTTAAATAAAAATTTAAAAATTAAAGATTTTACGGCGGCCTTGGGGATCCCTTTTGAAGTGGCGTGGGCCGGCGCATTTGGCAATCGCTCCAATGCTAAGCCGTTTTTACCCCACTGTGTTTACACACCACAGATTACGATAATAGCATAAAACGCATTCAACCTTAATAAAACAACAATAATACAAAATAACTTTAACTACTACTGGAAATCAACTTTTCGTTTTTTTGTAGGCGAAATTTTTTTTCAGAACTAAAAAGTCAAGATTTTGGGCGATGTCATTTTCAATGGATAAAGTACATAAACTGGAAAGTTTATCTTACGATATTGTAGACCTTAGATGGGTCTTAATTAATTTCCGTTTTGAAAAACTTCTTTCTCCACTTGAGACTGCCACAGGAATTGTTAGTAAAATTCTCATAGCAATCCAGACAGTCGGAAATATATTATGCTGATTTATAAAATTTAGCACTATGTGCGGAGTAATTTTATTCTTAACCGTACCCGAAATGAAAGTTTTAATACTGATTAGCTCATCAAAAGTAGTATACCGTGGATGTCAAACTTTTAATTCACTGTGAGTTTAATTTGGAGGACGGTATAAAATTCAAGAAGATCTGTTATTTCAGACATAGTATCTACATTAAACAAAAAAGCCCATGCTTTCGAATATCCATCTAACTGTATAAATCTTTCTTTCATTGACCTTAGAGATGTATCCAACAGCGGATTGAAAAATTCAACTTCTAAATTCGTCTCAGGACAAGTGATGGGCAGTGTAGGGAGACAGTGTAAGGGTAAAGAAACGAAATATACTTACATAAAATTTTCAAAACAACAAACAAGAAACATTTTTTATCATTAAAAGCTGAAATAAGAAATCACAAAGGCTAACAAGTGGCCTATTACGGCGCATTTTAAAAAGTTAATTATAACAAATTTTACAAGAATTAAATACATTTATAAAAGACATTGTATTTTCTACAATATTTGACTATGAATCAGATTTATTTATAGCATTCACGAATTTTCGGCACAGCCTTTTTCAAGTGATTTCGATCATTACTTATTTATTTTACAAAATAGGAAATTTTTTTTATTTATTTTGTATTTTATAATGATTTTATAGGTTAAATTTAATTTTAATTATTTTAAATTATTCCCCCAAAAAAAAGTTTTTCTTAAAAAATTTTCAAATTACATTAGTTGAATGTTGATGGTTGATTTGTGTTTTTTGATAAAAAAAAGTTTTTGCGGTTTGTCTTTGTAGTGTGTTTTTGAACGTGTCTTGTAATATTTGGCATTTTGTTTCGTGTATTAGTGGTGCTGATTTGTGTAATTTTTACCAGTGTCCATGATACTTAGTGGTTTTGTTTTTATTATGTTCATTGAGTCGTGATCAAAATGTTCTGTGTTTCTCCTATGTATATTGCATCGCATTTCATGCAAGTGATTTGGTATATGCGACGCATACACACACATATATATATGTGTGTGTATGTGTGTGTGTAGTCTAAATGTTTTTTCCACTTCTTTTGATGTTTTGTCCAATACAATTTTGTGTTCTATATTCTGTTTTCGCTTTGAGAGTTTTGATGGTGAATGACAATTAATAATTTGGTTGTTCTTGAGTTGGTTTTCTTGTGGCGTAAGCTTCATCCAATTTGTTATTTCAAATAAGCTAGAGAACTTTGAAAAATACACTTTAAATTTGTTTTTTGTTTTTATTTTCGTACTTCTATTTGAAATTTCAATAATTAATTTATAAATACCTTCTCTTTTACATATGCCTGATTAATGAATCTTTTTTATATTACTTTTTCATTATATCTTTCTTCATTCTGCTTTTCAGAGATCTTCTACATCTTTCACATTATAATAATTATTTTATTAGGCATCCTCAACAATAGTAACAATGATATGGACTTTTATCAATTTATAATTAATATTAATCTGGAAAACCCCAAATAAATAAATTTATATTCCAAATAAAATTAAAAAATTTATAATTAATTAATAAGTGCCCTCAATTGAAATTTGGCATTAATTAAACAAATGTTATTTACCATTCTAGTTACACCTAAAATAGTTATTGACAAAAACGCTTTTTAATTTAACTTTTTGTTTCCGTGACTTGCATTTTATTTCTGAATATTTTATCCACTTATTGTTACACAAAATTAAATTGTCTCCATGAAAAAACTTTAAATTACGCAATTTTTTAGACGATTTCTTGAAATATTTATACATTTTATATTATTTTTATTATTTGTTTAAGGAAATTTATATATATTATTATTAGAGGTACGCGTATAATAATATTAATTTAGTCAAAAATATCTCTTTAAAGACGGCGGATATGCTTCCTAATAAATTATTTATAATAAATTATTTACAATTATGTACAATTTGAACACATATTCGATATTAATAATTAAATTCATTTTAAGCTTTCGTACTTAATTACCTTGAATTATGAATTACTTAAAACAAAGAATAATTAACTTTTAGGAATTTACTACAAATCTTACTTAACGTTGACAATAATTATAAATATAAGTACTATTACGACAATAATAATGATGATGATGATAATAATAATAATAATAATAATAATAATAATAATAATAATAATAATAATAATAATAATAATAATAATAATAATAATAATAATAATAATAATAATAATAATAATAATAATAATAATAATAATAATAATAATAATAATAATAATAATAATAATAATAATAATAATATATTATAATATAATTAAGATGCATATTATCTAATATATTATATTTACTCATTTTATAATGTATCATTAGTATACTATTTATGACATATAAAATTTAAAAAAGTTCTTTTTTAATTATTTAAGCAACTAAGTGCGTGGGGGATATTTAAATCCAGAACGTATACAAAGTGCATTCAACAATCAAAACATAATTCCATCCATTAGTATTGTCAACAAGTTATAAATAACAGCAAATAAGTTATATTAAAAACAAATAAATGCGTTTAGAATTTTAAAATTAAACAAAATAAAATTTCCTTGCATTTTTGAATATCTAATAGAATTTAGTCGGGAAAAGTATGTTTTTTTAAATAAAATATTAAATAATTTATAATAATGCTGCTAATTATCCGTGGTGGGTGTCCACTGTAATTTAATTAAATGTTTATATCAATTTTTAAGAAAATGAATTAAATTTGTTTAATAAAATAATATCTGCATTATAACCAATAAAATTTACTGCGGAATCTCTAGAATCTCTGAATGGAATATGGTACTACATAGGAAGGTGAAAAATAAGTTAGAAATTACGGATCGATTAATAAACTAAATAAAACTCCAATTTATAAATAATTGCTCCTCATACTTTTTGTCTTTCTGTGCGTATTTTGTATACTTATTTTTCTCTGTCTAATTGTTTTTCTGCCTTTCTATAGTAAATGCACTTCATTTGAACTTGTGTTAAATATTTGTCCTTACTTCAGGTTAATGTGCTTATTTTTCTCTTTATAAACTAATTATTTTTCATAAGAAACTTTATTAGGTAGTTGAACTGCTGGTAATTTATGAAAGCTTGATTAAATGCTACTTTTATTGATTCATAGTTCTCGATAAACACAACTTATAGTAATGTTATAGCTTATGTTTACAAGTTATTTTTAGCAACATTTGTATAGTATTAACTTTATTTTAACACTTATTAAGACCTGTTATTATTTTCACCATTGATTTTTTTTCAATTTCCTTTATTTTCTTTCTCCTTCCGAATATTGATTATATTAAGTAAAATAGTCTAAAGTAGAAATGAAATTATTATTAAATATTTATTAATTAAACCTTTATTTGTTTAATAATTTAAACTATTAATTTCTTTAGTATTTTTTAAACCATTTTTTGTTTTCTTTATCAACAACTTATTAAATGAGTCAAAGAGAATTTTTCAAAAATAATTGTCATTTGAGAACTCGATATGTTAAATTATAATTCTGTATTCTTTTAAAACAAAGTCATCAGCAAAACAAAATAAACAGAAAATAAATTTTTTGTTTTATTTTCTAAACGAAGTAAAAAGCTGTTTTATCAGCCTTGTGGCGGCATCTAACAGAGAAAAAGAATAGAGAAAAAAGCCTTTGTATCGAAAACAAAAAAGAAACTGTCAAATGGATTTGAGACAATCCTAATATCTATTGGTTAAGAAAGATGGAAATGTTTCATATTTCTTTTCTTTTTTTTCCGATTTATATTCCTATTTACTGAGAAATTATAATTTGAAATCTTTCAAATACAGATTAATTAAACGAATGAAATGTAATAAATTATTTCTGGGGAAAAACAATGCGAACTACTTTACGATTATCTCCTTGGACAGGGAAATCTGTCGACATGCGGATATGAAAATGGGAATCCAATCAATTAAAACAAACGTGAAATTAGGAATTTACTGTCTCGTGCGCATATCCATTCATGCTTGCAAACTAACGATATGCCTCATTAATTTTCATGTGTCATTTTAATTACACCTGTTTTGATTGAATAAGAACTGCTATAATATTAAAAGAAAGCAATTACTCTATATTATATAGACATAAAGACTTACCAATGTGGTGAAGTAATTTGTTTGAATGAATAACAACCTTTACTATAGAAAGTTAAAAAGTAGAAGAAAAATAAATTTAACACACAAACACAACTCATAGTTTAAAATGCATACAAACTTTTGATGTTTGGAATTGTTTAAATGAAGAACAACTATATATATATATATATATATATATTTATTAAAATATTATAATTATATATTATAAATTAATTTAAAGTTTATCTAAAGTTTGGAAATAAATCAAAAAAATTTCTTATATTAAATTCCTAAAAAGCTAAGAAGTCATTAAAGTGGCTGCTATATAAGTTTCGATAAATTTTCATTATTTTTAGTTATTTTAACTAATCAAGTTGGATTTACGCGCCAGCATGCATTATAAGAGTTATTATTCAATCGAAACGGGTGTAAAATGATAGTACTTTACAAATCAATTTTCAAAAATTTTCCGCATTCTGAAAAAAAATCCCCTTTCCAATTAATTAACAAATTGGGAAAAATTATAAGGGATTTTTTTAACATTGTCGTTTTGGACAAAAAACTGAGCAGTCGTGTTGAATTTCATTAGAGTTGGGGGAATTTTTTCATTTGGTTTTATTTTTTATTTAATTAAATGACAATTGTATATTGGTTTTTGAATAATATTCAGAATTAAATAAGAAGGTCCAGAAGTCTTTATTATGGTTTATGCCGGATTCATTTTTATAATTTATCCGTATCATGGTAAAGTAGGAAATGTCTTGGGAATGAAAGATGTTGACAAAAATTATGACCAGAAATTTAAGTCAAGTTTAAAAGAATTAATTGGAGTTAATTTTAGCAACCTGCCAAATTTGAACAAGGACTGCTTTTAACATTTTAATAACACACATTTAGTGTGACTTTATTTCAGCAACCTGGACCTTTTGATTATGTCTTAACCATTAAGATAAGTTTTTAAAACTGAATAAGGTAGATAAGCATTTATTCCTTACTAAAATCCTCTAAATTTAAGTGTTTATCCTTCTGTGTATGGACATGCATCTTGGTGTGACAGTTTCCTTTATTTAACTTTGTTTTATTATGATTTAGTAATAAAATGTTTAGGTAAATGTTTACTTTTGGTTCAAGTGTATTTTTTCCATTCTTTTGCGTCTTAAAAGCCTAAAACCATCTGAACTGACATTTTTTTAAAAAAAGCTACACATTTAAAGAATAAAACAAAACTGTTCAACAATGGAAAGTTTCAGTAAATGCATCGTATGGCACCACAAAGGTTATTAGGAAGATTAAAAAATAATTAATTTAAAATTGCTGGTTTTAATATCAATAAAATTTTATTTTGAAATATTAAAATAATGATAAATTGTTTAAATCAGTCATCCGTATTTGGTAATCGGATGCAATGAATCGAATATCGCATTTGACCTTCAATATTATTTGTCAATGGAGAATTACGCGCATCCGAATTTGTTAATGGAATGTGAAGGAAATAAAAGAGTTGAAGTAGAAATTAAAAACAGAAAATCATGTTCTAAAAATGAGTGACATTTTCAATAAAACTAATTTTGAATTGAAATAAAAATAACCATTTGCCAATGAATTTATTTCAAATGCATTTTACTATCTTTTTACAGGAATTCGTCTTCTTTCTAAGTGTTTTGGTACCAGTTTAATGTTTTATAAAGTAATGCACAAATACACGTAAGATTTTTTATTTTCATTTTGACGTAGCTTGAAAATTTTGAACTTTAGTAAAGTATGCATTTTTATATTTATACAACGATATAATATTTATCAACTTCGGAGTTTAAATTTTATTATATTTTTACTTGAAAAAATCATGATAAATAAGAATATCGTCTGATTTATTATTATTATTATTATTATTATTATTATTATTATTATTATTATTATTATTATTATTATTATTATTATTATTATTATTATTATTATTATTATTTAAAAGAAAACATCAATCAAACATATTAAGCTACAATATATTTTCGATCATAATCAGGTAGAATTGAAATTCAAACCAAATCGATTTAAATTGGTTTTTATATATTCGGTTAAAAAATTTTAAATCTCAAATTTTAAAAATTTATCTGTTAAATGCAATAAACTACGCGCAATTAAAAATTAATAAAAAATTGATTAAAAATTGATAAGCATTTATTTATGTATCTGTTACACTTGTAGCATACTGGAACAAATAAAATTGACAATCCAATTGTCATTTAGAGATTTATAAAGAAATGTTTTTATTTCCATATGCCAAAAAATAAATTCAAACTATTATTTATTAATCAATTTCTTATCAATTTTTAATTGCGCGTAGTTTATTGCATTTTAAACAATTTATCTTATAAAATGTATACAAATCGAAATCTTAACAAGATTTTATCAAATTTTCTATAATATATTGTTCCATTTATACACCAAAATAATTTACATTTATTTTCATCATGAAGCACAAAATTGCATTCAATAATATTAATCCGTTCCCTCAGTCGACACTTATCTAGAACTTGAGAACGAAGATGTTGGATTGTTCATACCAGAAGTTCTCAAGACTTCATTTCTTGCGACTAACTTATTCAATACAAATTTTCTTGCGACACACATAAAAATTATTTTTTAATATCTTCGATGGTAAAAAAGATATATGTAAAATTTAATTAATTATATTTTAATAATTAATAAAGAGATTTGTTGTTGATATTTTTTGAGCACAAGCTTTCAAAACACGGTCTTATTTTAGAAAGGCTAACATGCATTTCTGAATCTAGATCTTTAAGTTTTGATTTATAAATTGTGGCTGGTTTATTGATTTACACTTTAATGGCTGAAAAGGCGGATTCGCATATATATGATGTTGAAAATGATATAATAATCGTTATTGCCTTTTTGGATATTGTTGGAGAATATCAATAAAATTTCAAAAAATTTCGAGACAGCAAATAATTTCCGCCCAACACTAATGTGTCGTACAACACACCTTGAAAACCCATGGTTTATACCAGTGTTTCTCAACAAAAACGTGCCGCGGATTACTAATACTAATTGTTGGTTATATTTTGCAGGAATACAAAATATTTAATGTACTATTAAGTACATATATTTCAATTTTAAAAATTCACACAAAGTTTACAAAAAATAAACAATATATTTACACAAAAAAATGTGCATAAAAGAATAACAATAAATATTGCAAAAAACATATAATAATATTATAATAAAGAAGTACAACACAAAAGTAATCTTAAAATTATACAAAACTACTGCATTTCTAATAAACCACAGAAAATAGACAATATATAAATAATTTTCATTTAAAAAAATTATAGAGAATAAAAAAAAGAGAAAAATCACATTTAAATGAATAAATTCTACAAAAAAAAACTGATTTTTTACATTGCATAAACTTCTGATTCTGGGAGCTATATTTGTTATAGCTAGGCGTAAAGCTGGGCAAATTTCCAAATTATTTCTTTGCTTGTTTTTATAAGCGTCCTTATGGAGAATGCAGATTTACACAAATATGTTGTTGAAAATAGTGGCAGCACTCTCATTGCATTTGTATGTAAATCTGCATACTCATTTTTAACTTGAATCCAAAATTGAATTTTATCTTTCGAGCTGAATTGTAATTTTAATGAAGAGTCGCAACATAACTCTACTAATTTTTCCTCTTCCGAATCAGTCAAGTCATTATTTCCATGTTCGGCAAATGTGTTTATAATCAACATATTTCCATTTCGTGTATCATTTTTCTGTGAAAAGTAGTCTTCGAACGCGTAAGAAATCGCTGCTAGATGTTCAGAAATAATATTTGATAAAGACTCGGTATTCACATTCACTGTATTTAATAATTCTTAGAGAGAATGGAAGTAGTTTTTTTCTTCAATACGCTTGCTCCATAATTCTATTTTTTTTGAATGCATCGATTTTATCCCATAAATTAAAAATAGTTATGTTATTTCGTTGAAGACTTAAATTTAATTCGTTGAATAATGAAAATATGTCCGACAAATATGCCAATTTTGCAACCCATTCGTCGTTACGGAAAAAAAGAGGCTAATTCTGAATTTTTTGTATTTAAATTTCATTTCGTAATTCAAAGAGTCTTTGTAATATTTTCCCCCTCGACAGCCATCGTACTTCTATATGAAGTAATAAATTTTCATGCCCCGATCCGATTTCATTACATAAAACAGAAAATAATCTTGAATTTAATGCGTTACTCTTGATAAAATTTATGATTCGTACAGATTGAGAAATTACGCAGTTCAGGTCTGGAGACATTTTTTCCCAACTAAATGCTGTCGGTGTATGAAGCAATGAGTAAATATCATTCCAACTGCACCTATCTTTAAAATTTTTGCTGCGACTCCCGAATGTTTCCCAGTCATGCTTGCCGCACCATCAGTACATAAACCAATTCAATTTTTCCAATTTATTGATTTATTTTCGAAGTATGTGTTGAGAGCTTGAAATATTTCTAAGCTAGTTGTGTGACTATGAAGTTCAAGAAAACAAAGTATTTCTTCTTTAATCTAATTTATTTCGTGATCAATATAACAAATGTAACATAAAAGCATTGCTTTGTTAGAAATATCAGTAGATTCGTCCATCTGAATAGCAAACAATGATTTGTTTACTTTTTGAATGAGTTGATCATCAACATCAGTTGGTAATTCAACGATTCTTCGTTGAATTGTATCGTTAGAAAAAGGCAAACTTTTCATTTTATCTCCGGCTGCGGAGCCCAGTAATTCGGAGTATACGTCTATCAAACAAGGCTTGATACACGATAGAGTATTGCTTCTTGCATTTTGCGATTCTTAATGCCACTAAATATGAAGACTTTTTTTAGGGACTTGTCGACTAAAAATCATTTTTTGAAAGAAGATCTTTGATGTTTAAAGTCAAGGCTTTGGCGTTTAAAATAATCCAGGGGCTTATTTTGTAAGGTTGGATGTTTGGTTTTTAATTGTCGTAGTAATTTTGCTGGTTTCATACATCCGTTTGATAAAACGTCCTTGCAAATAAAACATTGTGGCTTAGGTAATTTTTCTTCCGATTTTTGCCAAAGAATAAAACCAAATTTTAAATAATCATCACTGTATTGACGAACAAAAAATACATTTTTGTTTTGCCTGTGGTGAATCATTTTGGTAATTATTAATAATTTCACTTGTATTCGAAGTACTTAAGCATGTTTTTTGAAAACTATTTTCAATTGTTCTTGCTATTCTCTTATTACTAATTTTTAAAAATACTAAAAACAAATTAATAATTTTGATCATAAATTATTTAAATTCAATTCTTAATACCTATTTAATTTAAAAGAATTAAGTTATAACGTTTTATATGCATAAACAATAATGAATTGTTTAATAATCAAATATCATATATAAACAATAATAATTTCAGCAAATATACTTTTCTTCTATCCATACGCCGTCAAATCGCACACTACAATAATAAAATATAACAGCGCACCGAAACTTTCCCCTTACCCTTCTTTGCAAACTCGTGTAGTTTGCATTTAACTCAACCGATCGCTCATTGCATTTCGACGTTTGCGCTCGGCCTAGAGTGTTTTCTAGTCACACGTAAATTAAATTTTAGTTACTGGATGTACTGTAAAGATTAAAATATGTAGTTGATAATGAACTGATGTTATGAAATAATATTAATTTGAATGAAATTTTAAAAGTCATTTAATTATTTAGTTAAAAATTTTTTTAGCAAAAGTATAATAATTATTAAAAAGTTTCGTTATCATCACTTGAAATTTTCCGAATTTCATGTGAGAACCCTAAAACTTTCGTGGACCGGTAGAACTTTCCTGCGGGCCGGTGCCAGTCCACGGACCGGCTGTTGAGGAACACTGGTTTATACAATGTATGTGACATTGCACTCGTGATACACATATATTTATAACCAAGATCTGAATATCATCTAAGAAAGATTAGAAATTATTATTATTATTATTATTATTATTATTATTATTATTATTATTATTATTATTATATTTTTTATTATAATTTTTATTATTATTATTATCATTATTATTATTATTATTATTGTTGTTTTTAAATAAATAATTTTAAAAAAACATGGCAATGATATAATTACAAGAAAGTGCCATTCAAAGTCATGATTTAGAATGTATTTTGATAGATTCACTGTTATCACCAGATTAAAACAAAAAGGAATATTTCAAAGAATTTCAAATTATTTATTCAAAGAAATTATTAATTTTTAAATATTCTAATATCATTGCTTAAAATATTTAAAATCATATAAACTAACTTTCAAGATTACATTTAATTTTTAAAACCTGAAAAACCTTTTAAAACTTTTATAATAAAACAATTATTTTACCAAATAAAATATATTTAAATTAAAATATTTTAAAATTCATATTAATCATAAAACGTATGTTTGGATGACGCTTTCCTTTTATTTTCATTATTATTTTTAATGAAACAACATTTCACTTTAAGTTTTAAATTTTTAAGAGATATTCAGAAAGTATTTCTGTACAAAATTTTTCACTTAAATAAGAGTCAAAAAATAATAAATAACTATAAACTCAAAAAATTAACAAATTTTTATTTGATTTAAACATGAAATCCAGTTATTTCAAATTTATTACCAAAAATATTAATTAACTTTTGAAGTTTCAATTATTTTATATGTTTTTTACTTTGAAAAAATCATAATAAATTAATATATTATATAATTTGTTTTAATTAATTTTATTATTTATTATTTTTTTTCAACGAAACCAATTTTCTCTTCTTTTTGGAATTTTCTTTGCGATATTTAGAAAGAAATTCAGTACAAAAATTTTTATTTAAATAAGACGTCGACAAAAATATAAATAAATAACAGGAAACTCGAAAACTTATTTAATGTATACTTTATGCTCCAATAGTTTTCTGTTATTTATAAATCTTTCTTCTTTCAACAGTAATATATGCGAACTCGATGCTACCCTGGGTCATCAAGTGCTTTGATAACTGGCTGTGTTGTTTCAATGAGCGGGCTGCAATTATGAAAATTGTATATATTTGGCATACAGAAAATAGCTGAGAGTCTGAAAACATTTGCTGTATCAACAGTATTTTTAGTCTTTATATAATTATCGCTAGACATAAGTGTCGTTTTCGTTTTCCAGCTCATAGCGATTTGAATAGACGGGCGTGAATTTTACCACGCTTGAATGGGGCATTAAAGTTGTATAAATATCTGAATTTTTACACTCCCGTTTTGGAACACAAATTGTCCGACTGCGCAGCACATAAATAGGTTCATAATCGACTGTCGGGTTTGTGCTGTTTGATTTTTTCTGATTACCTACACTCGTGGCGTCTTCCGTGGCATCCGTTGAGCTCGACGTTGGAGATTTGCATTTTGCCTGTGAAACGGATTGAGAATCTGTGTTTTGTGAGCTTTCTATATTAAGAAATATATTTTTAATAACATATTTTTAAAGGAGTTGTTCTTTGCGTTACCGTCTATCCCACCAAACCACCAAACCTTATAATAAATCTAATTTTTTGATTTCATTATTGAAATAATTAATTTATTTAAAAATTACCTATATATAAACATACATAAAGTGGCACCTAAAAGGAAGTTAGCGAACCGGACTCATGTGGTGCACATATGTGCTGTGACACAACGTCTGTGTATCACTGAGCTATAGTAACATTTCGAAAAGACCTTTTAGTCAGTTATAATTTACTTCTTTCACCAATAGCTCCTCAGTTCCCTCTGAATGAAGGACCCTGGTTCACCAGTTGGTTGGACATCGAGAAAGATGTATATCATATAATATATTACACATTTATTGAACAATAAAATAAATTTTTTCTATGCAATTTGACTGAAAACCTTAAATAAATCTGATCCATAGTCAAATTGTGTAGAAAATATTATTTCACTTATAAAGAAATCAGAGGTGAAAAACAAAAAAAGTACTTATAATAAAACAAATTGTTTATAATATTATTCATATAACTTTTAAAGCAGAAATATTAATTTTTGCCAATGAGAAATCTTTTCTCTGATTTTCCCAACCCATGAGCTTACTCCCCTTTTCAACTGCAAATAAACACTAATCTAAAGCATCATTATACAGTAGAGTTTTACGGTAATTTTGTTTTAATCTACAATTATTGTTTGTATGCAATTATATTTATGTTCATCAGCGCTAAAGTTTCAATTTATAATTAATAAATGAAAACACAGGCGTAACTGACAATGTTCAAAGTTCCAGAAAGGGGGCGTCCAATCTTAAAATTTTAATTTTTCCAGCCAAATTAAAGAAACATTTATTTAAGTAAGATGGATCGTGGATTTCAAATTAAAAGTGTATATCACATTTAAATACACACACACATATATATATAAGTACTAAAATGTATTTATTTGGGATATTTTCTTATTAAAAACCTTGAAATAACCTTGAAATCAAAGATGCTTTTAAAAGCAACAATAATTAATATTGTCCCTTCACCCTTTACAATCTTTATATTGAAATCGTAAAAGCTCGCTTAACAATTCTTTATTATCAACTCAAGCACCCAAACCAATCTAACTCAGAAATCACAAGTTTATTTTCTCCCTAAAATTCTGGGAGAAAATAATCTTGTGATTGCGTTTGTACCATATATAATTTATATTATCTGAACATGAAATTATATAATTTCTTAAATTTATCTTAAACTCTGATACTGTTCAAAACGATGACTAGAAATAAGTCATGGGGAGGGGGGGGAATGTTGTCTCCGGTTGTAGCCATCTCCTAATTGAATCTTTTAGAATCTTAGATTAAGTATTTCTTGAGAAATAATATTCCTCGTTGAAAAAAAAATACGTTAGCCATAAAGTTTGCCATCAATTGAAACAAGTCAAATCGGTCATGGTTTGGTTAATATCTGCACTATTTTATTTTTTATAATAACTGTAATTAAATCGAAAACAACAAATTTTACCTTCATTAGCTCTTGAGATTTGAGGAGATTTTGGATTGAGAAGAATGACTGCATTCTATAAAAATATCCAATCATTCAAACAAAATAAAGGAATTGAAAATTAATGAAAGTTAAATTATCAAAGACATTTCTAAAATAATTGGATAACTCGGACACAATCTCTTTTTTTTGATTATTTTTGATTTTTCTATTACAATTGGAACATTAGAGACTCTAATTTCAAAGGCATGATAAATTAAAAGTCAAAATATATTATTCAAAATGTCTTTTCGGTTGTTATACCTCGAGCAATCCAAAAAGAATTAAATAAGATATTTCATTTATTTATTTTGAAGAAAGATTAAGAATCAATTTAATAAGCAACACAAAATTCTGCATCAAAGTAGTAAAAACCAAAGATATAAATTAATTTATAATTATTTTTCATAATAAAAATAAATGAAATATCAAAAAAACAAAATAGATTTGTGTTAATGTTTCTATTGTGGTATTTGAACACAGCAGTTGTGTTTATTATCTCTTGATTCTAATTCAGGCGGTTTAAGCTTTTTGTTTATTAGTGGATTTCAAATTGTGCTTAGATTGTATTCGGATCTTGTTTATATATATTCGAAATTTCAAAAAGTGTTTTTAGGTAAGTTCCTATTTATTAATTTATTTAAACAGATAAAATAAAACTGATAATAAAAATTTAAACGTTTGACGTATTTTTATTGAACTGAAATTAAAATTTGTCTCAATATATATTCAGAATATATTTTTGTTTATGCTACTTTTAATTTAATTTATTATTATATATATTTTTTATTATTTATTATTATTATTGTTAATTTTAATATATTTATACAATAAATAAAATGAAATTGAGTAAATCCCTTCTATACATTTTTCTCATTGAAAATTGAAAACTTTGTCTAGCTTTAGAATAAAACTCAAAGTATTTTCGTATGCAAAATCAATTAAAAATATTAAATATATCAAAATAAAAGGGAAAAATTCATTAAAAACTGAGCAGATACATTTTGAAAATTTCATTTAATAATTTTTACGAAAATTCTATTTGCTGAAAATTGCATACAATCTAGCTCAATATGTTTTATTTTGTTTGTTTGAATAAATTAAAGAAACTTTACCGAAAATAGAGTACTGACTGTTCAATATTGTAAAATCAAATATAATAAAAACATTTAAAAACATAACACAAAATTAATATAAAAATACAAGTCGAACTCATTTGATGTGACAATGATAAATATTGAAACGGATATGGAAATGATAAAAAAAAATCGTAAATTAAAGGAAATAATGAATCCGCTAACACAGATGTATTTTGCCGATAATTCAATTCAAACAATAAAATTATTTTAATAATATAAATTTAGTTTATTTATCTCTAATACAATTATTTTTAATTAAAATAAATTAAATTCGATAAATAAATTAAAATATTAAACTTTTAAGATTTTTTTTAAATGCTTTACAATCAAATTAATTGAATTGTAAAATTTTAATTAAATTAAACTGAATAATTAATAAAATGTTACAAAGATGTTTAATATCTTTATTTATCTTCATTTCTTTTACGGCATAGATCACTGTTTTATGATAAATAGCAAATATTGCATTGATTATAGTCTGAAAAAATGAAGATAAACAAAATTGTATAGGAAAACTGATAAAGAGGAAGGGGAGAAAGATTTTAATGTTAAAGAAATAAATAGAGAACTTTATTTATGCATAATTGAAATAATTAATATTAATATCATTAATTAATATTTGCGCGTACTTATTTATATTGTTGGGTTCATTGTCGTTTCGGTAGGAATAAGGTTTCGACTCTCACTACAAGTTCTCACTATAAAATAGCCAAGATTTTCCAATGTTGAATTTTTTTTGGTAATACTAATTCTATAAAAATTTGGATTTAGTAATTTTTTTCTTTATGAGAGTTAATTTCACAAAATAATAATGCTGTTAAGGAAATCTGTTGTCATTAGAATTTCACAGACAATTCCTTCATAACTCCCACCACCAAACAGTCGAATTTTAGATAACATTGAAATAAAAACGTCATGTTGTCGATAAAAAATAAAAAGTTATTTTAAAATTTTAAATAAACAATAACAATTATATAAGGCGCCAAAAATAGAATAATTAATATCCGTAATATAATTAAGTGAATTAATCTTCACACTTGAGAAAATAAGTTCAGTTTTTCGACAAGGAGAAGAAAATGAATCCCGGAGTCTTTTGAATGTAAAAAAACCATAAAAGAAATATCATTTTGTCAATGAAATTAGTGTTTTATTAAAACTAGGAAAATTTTTGACAAAATTATAGATACGAAAAGTTCGGGGGGGGGTGAAATATTTTTCTAGAAATTTAATTATATATTTTGTCCATTGAAAGAAAGCCGTGACTAGAGTTGCTGAATCGGAAAGATTTCATAAGGCAAAACAGGAAAGTCCATGCATGCCAGTCTATGCGATAACGAACGTTCATAGGCAACCTAGAGGAAAAGGCGGAATTACGAATGACTGTCAGCCCATTGTTCACTGGAATATTCTGGCGTAAAGAAAGGCCTTAATTGAAAAGATATTGATCAACTTAATTATTCTTAAGAATTTTAAAATTATTTCACAGCTCTGGTCAATTAATCGTATAAAGTTTCTTTTTTGTCCAGAGAATTTTTTTTAAGAAGGAAATGCGACGGAGAGCAGACAAAATTGAATCTGACAATTTCAGAAATTGTGTCCGAATAAAAACGCAATAGATTTATATCCGATGAAAATTTGACATTGGCGTCGTCGTTGCAATTTTCTATTTTTTTATCTGTTTTTTTATTGGCTATAACGCAATAATAATAATAATAATAATAATAATAATAATAATAATAATAATTATCGGTAATTTATTGTTTTATCGAATCGGCCTATATGAGCGGTAAAATAATAATAAAATAGTTATTTGAAAGAATAAACAAAAAGGGGAATTAAAGTGAATTTACCGGATTAGAATTGGACATCGCGGACAAAAGGACACCGGCCGAAACGATTTGTAATCAGACATGGAGTCGAATTTTTCAATATCATCTCTGTGAATGTAAGTAACCGTTTCAGACTGGCATTCGTCTTCGTCTTCTAAATTGGAAAAGAATTTATCAATCAAATTCTTAGAATTATCTAGTGAGGTTAATTATAATTTTCGTAAATTTAATTTGTTTTCTATTCTTAAGGTGTCTCATTGAGCTTGTGATTAATTTATTGTTAATTTTTTTTCCAGATATGAAGTAAAATTCAAATATGTTTATTTGTTGCTACAGTTTTCAATGACTTTTAATATAAAATTAATTGTCACTATATATATATATATATATTATATATATATATACGAATTTGTCAAAATAAAAGTTGCTTAAATATTGAATATTTACAACCAGGAGATTTTATATTTTAATAATATTTAATTCAAATTATTTAATTGTTTTAATTTTTAGCTTTTACAATACTTTCATAAATTCTTCAATACCTTCGACTTTATGATTTCTCTCAGACAAAATTAGTGATTCTATAATTAAAATATGATTAATTTAAAAAAGGCAAAATTCGTTTTGATTACAGAAATATTTGTATAATTTTTATATTTTTGGGTCACCTTAAAGCTAATTTTAACCATTTTAATCAACTTTTCAAACAAATTTTTAATCATAATTTTAGATTTTTGAAAGACGTTATAAATAAAAATGTTTTCTCTTCTTCACAATTGATAAATAATTTACAATATCTTTTCCTTAATTTCTATAAGAGTATAATTATACACAAACTTTCGTTTCAAATCAAAAATCAAACCTGAAAATGTCACTAACTTTGAGAAAAAATTATGTAACAAAAATAAACTTACAAAAAATTGCCCCGAAGTTATTCATCAAGAACATAATACATGCATCATTATTAAACTCTCACAAAATCATTTTTCTTTTTTTTTAAAATTTTTTAAAACAAAATTATACAATAATATCAATTTTAAAACATTAGTAAAATATAGAGGAAACATTACGTGATGTCCAGTGCAATTCCCAATAGTACACTAGTTTTGAGCTAATGGCTCTCATCAGTACTATGCAGGAGGCGCTAAGATTTCACTTCGCGCCAGGTAAGTGCACAGCAATGTTAAGATAAGTTTGCTATACACTCAACATCATGCACTGGAAACCAAATAAGTTTGCAATGGTTGGCTTTGAGACAAGAAAAAAGACGAATCTTAATCTTGAAACTTCATTTCACTTAAAACCATCGTAGATACAATCTTACATCTGAGCATCACGTAAAGTTTCTTCTATTCTTTAATTAGAATCAGACATAAGTGAATAATTTAACTGTAGGTTTTCTTGGTCATCTGATAGCACCACAAGTGAAATACAGGAACTGGTTACAAGCTTATTTGGTGCCCAGTGCAGCAGGTTGAGTGTATAGCAGAGTTATATTGACACTGTTGTGTACTTACCTGGCGCGAAGAGAGATCTGAGCGCCTCCAGCACAGTACTGATGAGAGCCATTAGCTTGAAACTAGTCTACTATTGGGAATAGCACTGGACATCACGTAATGTTTCCTTTATTCTTTGATTAGAATCAGACGTTCGTAAAAACTTAGTAAAATACTTTATTTTTCTTAACCTTTATATGTTATTTTTCGATTTAACATTACTTTTATGCTCATTAAGACTTTAAAACCTATTTTTATCTATGAAAATAAGTACAACTTAATAATATTAAATATTGTTTTAAGATCAATTTTATTACATTTTGACACCATTCATATGACTACATATTTAAAAGTCTTTTATATTTTATATAAAATAGAATAAAAAAAATAAAATTAAGGGGATTTGGTTTGATTTATTTATCAATCACATCAAAAACATCACTTGAACATTCAGAAATGCATACTTGGTCATTATTAATAAACGATTCACTATAATAATTTAAGTGACTATACTATTTTACGTGTGACTATACGTTAACTATAATTAAATTCTTATTTGAAAATATCTGTAGTCAAATTTTTCCAAAGGTTTTTTTCAAAATATATAGTTTTTTAAATTTCAAATTAAAAAATAAAATTCATTTTTATTCTTAGAAGAACTTGAAAACATGAGAAATTGAGATTAAAAAGTAATTGTAATCTTCGCACATTTTCGAGGTTTCTCTCTAACACTACCTGCTCATGTGGCGTAGTTCATCCTATATATTTTAAATGATAGGGTAGGTGAGAAAGCATGACTGTTCTGTGGGTAAACCTCTTATTATATTTAATTAACAATTTCAAGTTCACTCATTTCAAAAAAGCTTCTATAAAATAGAAATAGCACAAACCAAAATAGAGCCATCAGTTTAACAATGATATAACCGATAACATTATAGAGATACATTTATCAAGAAAGCCCGGTAAATTTCAGCCGGCAAGTAGTAATATAAGGATACACCGAAGGTAATTTTATGTATCATAAATGGTTTTTACTCAATAGAAGAGGGGGGGGGTTACGAGATAAATTTTATATAGAAATGTAAGATTAAAATTTCGATTTCCTCTCATTGATGTTTCTTTTTAACTTTAGTGAAAATGACTTTGAGTCTATAAGCTTGCAGCGTAGGACTTACAATAGTCATGGACGAATCCGTAGGCTCATCTTCTTACAATCATTCATATGCTAGTATAATGAATTAAATTAATAATTTGTAAAGAGGAATATCGAGTGAAATGGGAAGGGGAAACTGAGAAACATGTAATTAAATTTGCCTGATTATAGTAAATCGATCTGCACGTCTGCCTGATGAATTATTTATCGATTCCCCAGTGCAAGGCACTCATTATTTTAGGCAGTGAGATGTTAAAAAATATCTTATTGTTGTTATTATTTGATTAATTCTGTAATTTAAAAAGTCAGAATTGCTCGGAGAAAAAGAGCACATGTTTTATAAAGACGAGAAACGAGCAAAATGCTTTGAGTATGAATGTATTAATATTATTAATATTAATATTATTATTATTATTAATATAATTATTATTATTATTATTAATATTATTTTTATTATTATTATTATTAAAATTACGATACTAAGTAGCAAATCTTTTTACGTGTTATGAAAAATATTACTTGTTTAACAATTTACATAAAAATATTTGATTTTGATATAAAATTTTATTGACCATTCAAAAGGCAATTAATTCAAATTTATTCCATTTAATTTGACCTGCATATTTTACGAAAGACAAAATATTAGGATCAAAATATTAATTTTTAATTGGACAAGATTTTAAATTTAATTACAATTTAGTTAGTAAAATAATTCACAAAAATGTGCGATTATTGATTTACACATGTAATCATGTAATTAATAAAATTATTTAATTTAACTTTTATAGTAAGAACCATCTTTACTTTTTTGATTTTCGTTAACCCATTGTATAAACTACTCTTCTGTATAAAAATCATTAATATTTTTACTATTTAAATTAGAAAAATTCAAATCTAAAATAACATTTAATTTATAAAATAAATCATTTCACAAAATATCTCTAACATTGACAAATCTTTATGATCCTCTCAGTAATCTACCACATATTCCATTTCCCTTGTTGTTGTTTTAATCTTCTTAGAAAATTGTTCTTCATATAATTCACTCAAAACATAATTTTGTCAGAAAAAATCAGCCGATTATATACTGATAAACTTTTTATAATTATACTATACAGAAAAGAATTAAAGGTTTAAATAGTGAGCTTGCTGACCAAGTAGGAGTGGCTTAATCTTTGAATTCCCAAAAATGTTCCATACGCGAGAATTTTATTTTCCTTTATTTAAATTTAAAATTATCATTGTAAATAAGTACTGTTTTAGTGACACTTTTGTTAGTAATATTTTCAATGTTGATCAAGTCCAGAAATATAAGAAAGGTTCTTTCTGTATGATATCCCTGGTACGATCTTCTTTTAATCGTGAATAAAGTTCCTAACCGAGTGAGTGTATACACTGACTTATATATGTATACAGCTGCTAGCAGTAGACAATAACAGTATTAATTGATTATAAAGTTTTAAATTAAGGCTATTAAATTCAATAAAATTTAAATCATTATTTATTACTACATGGCAAACTAGAACACGTTTTATATAGTAGAACAGTTTGTGTATGCATTCACTGAGTTAAGACTAACTGTTATATATATATATTTAAATAACGTGGTTTTAAAAATAATAAATATTATTCATTATTAAATATTTAATATTTTTTGGAATTTTAATGAACATAATAAATACAAGGAATTCTAAATAAAACAATAACTCTAATATTCTCAAACAATTTTCTTGGTATGCATTATTAGTGTGATATTTGTTTTTCACTTTTGTAATTTTCTGTTTTATAAAAATAACTATTATATGGTTTTTATGTAAAAATGTTTGTATAATTAAATATTTTGAAGTTTTTTTATACGTCTTTGCATAGTAATAAAAGATGACTGGCTTACGTTTAATGCCTTAAACTAGCTTAACTAATTAAATATTAATTAAATGTGGTCATGTGTTGATTATTTAGAAAGAATGATAATATAATTAAAAGGAATTTTAAATTTTAATATTGCTGACAAAAATGACTTTTATTAGACAATAAAATATGAGCGTAAAATATTAGTGCATTCAATCAATGAAAATTATGTATAAATCGAACATACATAGAATCATAACTATAGCACATGAAAAAACATGTATTTATTTGTTTTACAGATGAAACTGCAAAAAGATAAATGTGTGTTATTTTTATTTTTAATCTTTGATTTAAATGAGCCCATTTAAAAAACAGTTCCTTTTTTAGGAGTTTATAGAAATTAAGCTCATGGCCATAAATTATTTTCACCGTCCTGGATACTATTTCCTGAACCAGAGGAATTTTTAGAGGTCATTTAAGTATTGATTGAGGTGCAAAGATATTTTACTTGTATAAATAATTTTAATTTGACACACTTTACTGCTGGACCTTTTTTAATTATTCTCATATAAGAAAACAAATTAACATTTCAATTAGCATAGAATTATGATTAATTTAAATAATTTCTATATTACTCTTAAAATCAATAAAAAAATATAATATAAATTAATTTCGACTTATTTTATAAAATTAATAATTAATGATTATAATCACTTGAAAAACGCTGTGTTGAAAATTCGTGAATATCAAAAAGACATCGATATCTTAAGTGATTCATAGTTAAATATTTTTTAATAAATGTCATTTGAACGTGAAAAGTAATCAGTGGTGAAAATCAAAGAAGCTCTTATATATTACTATTATTTATCTATCTATCTATCTATTTATCTTTCCCCCCATATATATATATATATATATATATATATATATAATATTTATTTTTATATATTTAAATTATCTGTATATTTAATGAATTAATCGGCCCTTCATAGAAAAATATATAATTCCCATCATTTGATTTAAACAACCAAATAGAAAACAATTTCATATCTCCTCAATTTATGTTGTGAAACCACACATTGAAAACACGCAATAATTTATTAATAAACATTTCGTACAATTTCTAGTCAATTTATTTCTACGATTTCCTCAATGAAAATCCTGCTATTGTTATTGAAACGGCCCGATTTACCAAAAAATATTTTCATCAAATTTTTCAAATGTGTATTTATTCAATTATTGCACTGTGATTTTGCAAATTATGATACGAGTTGTCTTTGCAAATTAAACGGAAGGTTTTCTGAAAATATTTATTATTAGCTAAATTGCAGTTGAAATGGGATTTTAATTGGTTCAGTAAGTGGAATGAGGCATCAATGTTCTGTAATGGAACAATTGTGTTTTGTCTAATTGAAATTTTCATACGTCACTGGGTCAAATTAGGGAAATCCAATAAGTGAAGTTGCAATCAAAACAGAAATTTGTAAACTACTTCATAATAAATTATCATTATATATTAATATTATATTTATTATAATTATTATTATTTGGATTGTGTTCTGATCTCGTTTATCAATTTACATGTAATGGGTGTAATGTCACATACATTGGAGAGACTTCCCGTCATCTCTGTACTCGAGTTCTAGAGCATTGTCGATTGAAGGGTTTGACCACAATAGAGGCTGTTAAAGTGAAATAGGAATGTCTGATTTTATAATTTTGGTGAAAAGTTTTAATAATTAATATTATTAAAATAATTTAATTTAATTTATAAAATATTACATTATTATTTTAAAATTATAATATTTATATAAAACAAATTTAATTAATTAGTTAGAAATATTTAAATATTTTTGGAGTGTTTATTTATTAGGAAACTAAATTAATATAAAAAATAATTTGTTTAAATTATAAGTTAATTCATAATATTTTTAGTTGGTTTTTTTTACCTAAGGATAACAGTTATGCTGTCAAAATATTATCGTTTTCTTTTAATTAAATCGTTATTATTATTATTATTATTATTATTTTATTATTATTATTATTATTTTATTATTATTATTATTATTATTATTATTATTTTTTTATTATTATTATTATTATTATTATTTTTTATTATTATTATTGATGTTATTATTTTTATCAATATAATTATTAAAATTATATAATAAAAGAATAGAAAAAAGTGTTAATTTGATGAAATTCGATAACCTAAAGAATTTCACGAGTAAAATATAATTTGTTGTTCTCAATTCCCAATTTGTTTTAATGAAGAAAATAACAAAAACAGAGTACTTAGGCATCAAATTTAATAATAATTTTTTTTAATTTGGATTTCTTAAGTGACATTATAATAAAATAAGATTCAATAAAATATTTTTGTTAAACTAGAAGTCAGAAGATTTTCCCCCGAGATGAATTTTAAATCATTTTATGAGACTCATGGACAGCGAAGTCATTTGAAAATGTTGTTTTTATTAAATTGACATTTTCCATTATCTTGAATTATATTTTACAAAAATAAATATAATGATTAATTATTTTTATATTAATTTCATTATTTTAAATACTACTAAATATTTTCGTGGCATAATTTAAAATAGTGAAATCAAATTAATAATTTAAACCTAGTCTAGTCATTTCAAGATATTTAATTCTGTTATAATTATAATAATAAAAATAAATAAATAAATATTAATAATAATAATAATAATAATAATAATAATAATAATAATAATAATAATAATAATAATAATAATAATAATAATAATAATAATAATAATAATAATAATAACGACTACAATAACGAGATGTGGAAGACGCAGTTAGTTCTAAAGTAAATAAAAAGTTGTTTCTAGATTGTTGATGCAAAGATAATCATATTTGATTTTGCGACATTTATCAGAAGATATTTAAAGATATTTCAATGCAATTCATCATGCATATGACAGCAAATAAAATATTAAATGTGAGATTATTTACCTAACATAAAGTTAGTTAAATATATTTTTGAAATTTTATATTCACATTTATAATAGATACAAGTTATTTTATATTTTGTGGAATATTAATTAATATTATTATTATTATTATTATTATTATTATTATTATTATAAATAATAATAATAATAATTGCATGGTCTAAGTTCAAATATTGAATAATATTGAAATTGATATTCTATGAAATTTGACATTATAATAATTTTTTCGGAGTTAATTTTACATTACTTTCAAAAAAAAATATTTATTTTTATGAATTTGTATTAATATTGTAAATTATAATTAAATGTTTATTTAAGCTCTATTCAAAATTCAAATAAGAAGATCGAAAAGAACAACTCAACCTTTTTTTAAAAAATATTTATTTTACAAATTTAATATATGCTTTCCAAACTGAAATCTTAGATTTACAATAAATTTTTCATTTTATTGTTTTTCACTAACAAATCAAAAAAAATTAATTGAGCTTAGAAAACAAATTTAAATTTTTCAAAACATTAATTAATTAGAATATCAATTTTATTATAAAAAATATTAATATTAAAATATTATTATTGTGAAAATTATATTTCAAGTTTCAAAATCGACATATTTTCCGTTAATTTGTCTTTAATCATATTAATTACAAAAAATAAATAATTCGGCGATTGTAACATCAACTAAATTAAAAATTGTAACATTAACCAAAATTGTTATGTCAAAAAATATTATTTTTATTTAAAAATAATATTATTTGTTAGACAAAATCAAATAACACAAAGTTTCAAAGGTGGTTCCGCTGTTTTTTGTTTTAATTTATAAATTAAAATAAAAAATTATGTGTACACCATTGATACTTTGACACTGACATACCATCTTTCTAAAATCTTCAAAGATTTTAGCGAAAATTTGACAGAACAATTTTCAAAAACTTTCTATTAAATTGATATAAAGCAATACTATTTCAGACATTCTAAAACTGAATTCGTTGAATATTATCAAAAAAGGATTAAATTTTACTTTATCATTCTTTATCTCTAACTCATATTTTCCACTATTTAGAAAATTGTAGTAAATAATTGTTCATTGCTTTTGATCAAGTCAGACCATTTTGCTCTTTTAAGGTAAATTAATAAATAAAAATAAAAATCAAATGAATATAAATATAAACAGAAATTCATTTATAAGAATTTCATAAACTGAATATATCCTGAATCCATTTCCCTTCGAGCTAAATGAAAGATAATGTTGTTTAAGTTTTATTCATTTTATTAAACTTTTTAAACTTTTGTTATTATTTAGAATAGAAAATTTAAATAACTTTAACATTATATTTCAAATAGAGAAAGTAAGAAATTGTTAAGTTTTCTAAAAGTAATAAAACTAATAATTATAATAACAAGAATATTATTATTATTATTATTATTATTATTATTATTATTATTATTATTATTATTATTATTATTATTATTATTATTATTATTATTATTTTGTTGTTGTTATTAATAAAAATTACATGAATTCTTTATTCGAATCAATCAATAATTAATGCAAAATTGCATCTAATTCAATAAATAAAATTAATCGGAAATGAAGTATTTATATTTTGACATTCAAAGTGAGTAAGGAGAGAAATTGCTGGAGAATCTTGTGTTGAAAACGAAGGAAAGCGAATAATTCAACGGAGTCCTCATCTCGAACTTATGTGGGCAATAACATCTAATTAAACACGTGTTGAAGTCTGTCAACAAATCTCTGTCTCAATTAACCTATTGATAAATTTTGTTACTCTTCGAACGATTTATTTACTTTTAGAATTTAATTTTTGTCGAGGTTTTGTTTATATTAACCAAAAAACAAATATTACTTGAAATCGAAAGTTAGATATAGTAGGTTGATTTTAATTATTTATTATTCAATGCAAACTTTTGATTTAATTAAAAATCAACTGTTCATTCTCATTTAATTTAATCTTTTTGTCAATTATTCCTTTTAATTTTAATTGAGTTTTTATTTTCAAGTAGTTGTTTTAATTTAATCTCTTTTTTTTTTAAAAAAATATTTTATTGTCAATAACTTTATTAATCACAGATTCTTTCGTTATATATTGTAGAGAGAAATATTATTATTGCTTACAATTTATAACTTCCTCAAAATTCTCATTTTACTACCAAATATATTTAATTAAATTAATTAAAATGGCAATAAAATCTAACCACTTGAACATTAGTATCAATTGTAATTGACAGTTGTCATTAAATTATTGTTTCAATAGTATTTATAATTATATAATATTTTTTCATTCTTTTTTATGATAAATCATTATTAGGAAAATAAAAAATAATTTAATTAAAATTATATTTCTATTTTTAATAAAATAAAATATTGCATATAATTCAATTAAAATTATTGAAATCACTTTTATAATTAATAAATCTCATGTTTTATTATTTATTGGGCAACTACATTTGCTTCATAATGAATGGTCAATGTCGTCTTTTGTGTATATAATTATTTTTTCTTTTTCCTTTCCATCGAACAATCAGGCTTCTAAAAAATAACTATTTTACTTTTAACAGAAAATGTTTGCAAGACCTTAGCATCGAACATTATAGCTATATTAACCCTTTGAATCCCGAATTTTGTTTTCAACCAAAGTAAATTTATTTGGAAGATTACTTTATGACAATCATTTTACACATTTAAAATATTTGAAAAATTCTTTGGGTTAGAAGAAAACTATTTTCAAGAAATAGTTGGATATTTTGGTTGAATATGATTGATATAATATTAGTAAGTAAGATTTCGGTGATAAGATTTGAAACAAATCGGAATGGATAAACCAATATCACAATGTTTACAGTTATAAAGAGTTTTGACCTCATTTCCCGTTTTCGAACAAACAACACATCTTTTTCTTTGTCTTCGTGAACCACTTGAACCTCCAGCATAGTCAGGAAAGTGCATTTCTATAATTCTTGCAGGATTAATTTGAGATGACAGTCTACCAACAACTGAAGCATTAGTTTTATATTTTTCGAGCCTTTGTCGAACAAGTTCTTTTTTGAAATCATATAGTGACATGCTTGATTTTGTCAAGGAACCTATATTTATTGATGATAACTAATTAAAGTGTTAATAAAAATGATTTATTGATGGCTATTTATATAAAATTATGAAGATATAATGATCTGTAATTTTCTTGATTATTCCAGACCTAAGAAGATTTTTAAAGCTCAAAAAGCCAAATTTTGTATTTTCCATCTTGTAAAGATGAAATAGCGTGGACGTTTGCAAATTTGGTTTAGAGATTTCTAAATTATTCAAATTTATAAGAAATAAATTCACAATTTTTCAAAAGTAGGTTTAACTATTTTGAAAAATACTCAGATTCTGTTTATATTGTCTATGAAGTTTTTCTTCCCATATATGATCGATAGTTGTTCTATCAAAAATTTATGTTTCGTAACTTTTTTCCTTCAACTTTAATGTTTTATTTCACTTTGAATAAGGACTATTTTCAAAATTGTAACTCAATTATCTGTTGATCAGAATATGATAAAAATTTGTAAAAACCTTTTATCTGTATCTTATACTTTCGAAAAAAACTACTCTGGACCCATAGGTCAAGTTGGTATCCAAACGGTTAACACCCTTAATACTTAATTACGTTACAATAATTCACTTAAAATTTATAATAATGTTCCTCAATAAATAAATATAATATTAATTATTAAATAAAATACTAAATCTAAATATACAATATACATAAATTTAAATGCATTTAGTAGTGAACGAAGTGTCAGTGTAGTTATTGATCTTACTCAAAACGTGTCTTGAAATACATTGTCTTATTTCTTTGTTTGACTTTATTGATTTAAGTATTTTTTTTCTCAATTTTCATTTCTTGTTCTCAATATTTCTTGTCATAGTTCCGGAAAGACACACTCTGATTTATATGTTACCTATCAGAATATTTTATTTAATTTTTAATTTTATACTATTTAGGTATTAGGTATTAGGAGGTTTAAAGGGTATTGGTTTCCAAGCATACTGTTCACGAGTCTCCGATTGTCTAGGAGTAAGATAGAATAAGAAAATAAATAGAATATATAAATAAGATTTTGTTGTTATTTTTCAGTTAGTTTTTCTTGAAATTTGTATCTAAATATTATTTGAAAAAGCATATTATAAATGAAAGTTTAACAATAACATTTTAAAATTATAATTTTCGACTCATTTTGAGCATGAAATAGCTAATATTAATTAATTGAAAAATCACTGTAATGAACATTTAGTAAAAGAATTGTTTGAATGCATTGCTAATTTTTTTAAAATTTTGAATGTATTCGACAATCCAAGTAGAACAACTGATGCTCCTTGCTAAAATATAAGTTATAAATAAGAAATAGAAAAAAATTATTAAAAATTTCTGCAATTAATATATTAAATTTAAAGAAAAGATTTTCGATAATAAGATAATATCAAATTTAAAACAAAAACATAAATTTTGAAATTAGTGTTTTTAAGATGATTTTTCTTTAAAAAAAGGTAATAACTCCTTAAAAATAATTTTAAATTTAACATCTTGTATTTTAATTTTCATTTCTAAAAGCTCTTAGACTTTTTATTTACTTAAATTAATTTTAAATATAATTATTTAAATATCATTATTTAATATTTTAAAATTATTTTTAACTATCTTTAAAAAAACAATGTATTTATGATATAATTAATTCTACAGTTTATAAATTTATTCTTGTTTGCTAAAAAATACCTTCCAATTTATTAGCAATAATTTTGAGCATTTTTATAATTTGTAGAAAAAAACATAACAAATAAAAAAAATATGGGTCTTGTCGTTTTTTATTTTGCATAAATCGATTTTATAAAATATAGTAGATTTAATCCTAGTGGAACCGATGTTTTAAAACATGAAAACATGCATTTTTATTTATTAATAAAGTTTTATAACAATTGTTTTTGTTGGCAGATTTGGAATAAAACAGCTTTTTACATTATTTGAATGAGACTCATCTAAAAGTACCCAAGGAACAAAACTATTGACGTTTTCGGAATGTCATCACAATGATTCGAACCTCGGACCCTATGCTACGTATATGGAAAGATTTATTAGGCAAGTAATGACAATTGCTTGCTTGATATTTTCTGCGCTAGTTGTGCTGTCATTTCTTATCTATTGTGTAAACTGTAATTATTATAAAAGCATGAGGCGTCCTTGAATATAATATAAAAGTTATTTTTGTTTAAATTAATATGAATAAAATAAAATCTAAAAAAATATCAAAATTTTCAATTTGTTTCTATTTTTTCATATTTATTTTTGTAAATAAAAGTCTGAAAATATTTTTTAATGCTTCTTATAATTCTTGCTTTTGTGTTAAAGAAGATTGCTATTTAATTGCATTCATTACGTTTTTAGGTTCAACTTAGGCTCAATTTGGAATATTTTCTAAAAGTTCCATCTTTACTGCGAATCTGTGACATGCACTTGGCCGTTCGATACTCAATGTACTTCGAAGGGTTCTTTATTTAATATTTGAAATGTAAAATCTTTAAACAATAAAAATTCAACGCCTTCTCACTTTTCACGAACTCTAACATTATAATTATCAGCAGAAACTACTGAGCCTTTTATCTTTGCTTAACAAATATTTCTATACTCGCCTTTAGGAGAGTAGCCTTTTAAATGATTACCTTTATCATTGCAAACCTCATTGAACGCGCTTTTTAAATATTTACCTTCGCAGAGTTGCTTATTTGATAGGATACTAACCAAAATAATAATATATATGTTACGCGGTATTTACCGATACTAAATTGCATTAATTCTTGTTTAGTGTTTCCAAACGAATAATCCAGTAACCGAGTACTCGTCTATTTTCAAATATTTTCCATTATTCGGTTAACCGGGTAATTTAGTCGAGTAACCGAGATTCTGACATAGTTGCTTCCGCGCACGATGTGGCAAACGTAATGGTGAAATACGGCAAAATCATATCACCTGAAAGCCAATTATGCTATAACCACGCTTTTCACCTAGCCGTCATTGAAACTTTTTACTCAAAACATAATAAACCTGGTTATGTCGATGCTACCGAAGAGGATGATGTAGAATTTTTTAAAAATGATGAAGATCAAGCGGAATCTAATGAAATAATAGATGAACTGGAAAACGACGATTTTTTACAGTCAGAACTAGAAACAGTGGAGCTTCGAACAACACATAAAATCGCTATAGATGAAATGATAAAAATTATAATAATCTTTAGAAAATCATCTTTAAGAAGCGAAATTTTAAAAATATATACTAGCAAAATGAGGGAAATTGTTTATGTTTGCTCTTAGATATAAAGACTAGATGGAGTAGTTTAGTATTGGCAACTGAGAGAATTTTAAAATTAATAAACTCAATTAATCGTGCTTTGGTCGAGCTAGAAGTTGCGCCTTATAAAAATAATAATATTGAATTGTTAAAAGAAATTGTTTCAATTTTAGAACCGGCAAAAATAGCTGTTTTGGAATTGAGTAAACAAAATTCTAATTTATTGACTGAAGACGCAACATTACTATATGTGTTTCAAGAATTAGAATTGATTAAAACTCCGCTCGCGACAGAATTCTTAAATAATTTGAAATCTCGAATTGAAAAACGTCGAAATAAAGAATTGGTTACTCTATTATCATTTTTACACCTCGGCGTGTATCCTGAAAATAACAATTTTTTTGAATATTCAACTAAACATAAAGTAAAAGGATTTGTAACAAAAATAATGAACCGTTTATTTCCCAACGATTCTGAAAAATTCAGAAATTTCAAGCACTAATGAAGATGAGGAGCCTGAGTTGCTAAACCCATACAAGAAATTACAAAAGTGTATTTCTTCCTTTACAACACCTAAACACCAAAATACCTGAAATTTAAGTTTGGAAAAAGAATGTAAGCTATATGAAGTAAATGAAGGTTAATGTTCTGAACAACTTGAGAAATTGTACAATGCACTATTCACAATAAAGCCAACTTCTACAGCCTCTGAACGAGTCTTCTCAGTAGCTGAAACCTTTAAGACGAAAATCCGAAACATAATGAACCCAAAAACCTTAAATGCACAAATTTTTCTTCAATAAATAAAAAGTTATATGTACAATAAATATTTGATATATTCAATAAAATTTAATTAAATTGCATGCATAATCAAATCTTTAGTTATTTAATTTTAGTTTCGAGTATAATAACCGAGTAACCGAGTACTCACTCAATTTTTGTTGTAATACTCGAATAACCGATGTATTACAAAAAATCAAGTAATTTTGAAACACTATTCTTGTTGTATATTCATTCTCCAGAACCAGAAAATTATTGGGAATTGTTGAAAATGAAAATAAATAATTTTCTTCAATTTATCCCAAGAAGGTTCATTTGATAATTATATTGAGAACATAAGACATTAAGAAAATATCACTATTTTTATTTGTTTTGAAATGTACTCAATAAGAGGGTACCCACTCAACCTATCATTCAACAAAATATAAATGTAATATTATGCGATTTCTGTTCACAGGACCGTAAAAAATGTAGTATTTGTTGTTCTTCGATTAAAAAGCTGAAAATTAAAAGCATTTTAACGTAAATAAATTTGGGTTTAGTGCGAAGTGAAACAACCGGAAACTACCACGAAACTGAGACAATTTTTGAAGTATAATCATTTTTTAGGATTATTGCATAATAAATTATCACTGAAAAAACTTGAACTAATGATAGCATTACATGTTTGAAGGGAGGAAAACTGATATCGGTTAAAGTAATGGAACTAGCCTTGCACCATGAGTGGGTACTAGGACATTGACAAAGATACATCTGGATACAATGAATGAGAGACCAATATCATTCTTCGGTAGATTATATGTAAAGACAAAAAATAAAAGAGAATGATTGTAAATATTTAAGTCTTGAAAGAATTATGTACTTTTAATAACAATAAGTCCAATACTTTTCAACAAACTTATCTTTGAGTCGATTCAGTAAACATTGCGAAATTATTAAGAAGAAACGAATCCCAAGGAAGAAAAATCAAATGTAAAAAATAGTAAATATGTTTTGCAATAAAGATTCAGGAATATAGACTGATCATAAAATTATGAAAGGTATAAAGGACTAGAAAATCATACATATATGGACAAGAGTTTCCTGCAGCCAGTCACTTTCATACATCTTACTTCAATATTGTAGGATCATTTCTAGGAAATAATGGAAATTTAAGACTAATGATAATATTCAAAAACATAACCCTAATGTTGACCAGCCTATTCACCATCATAGAAAATTGGCTCAGCTCTCAATATCCCAAGAAAGAGGTTTATTATTTGTAAAATAATGTCTCCATATCAATTGAAGTGAGTTTTCTCATAAAAAACAGTCAAAAATTTAATAGAAACATTTCCATTTTATGTTATTGAAGAGTATCAAAAAAGAATAAGTGGAGGTTGTTCGTTTAAAACAAGAATGACCATCAAGATAGAAAAAAATGAAAAATAAATAAAAAAAAACGTAAATGCCTAAAATAAATACCCACTGTTATTTTATTTGACAAATTTGGTAAAAATAATTCAACATTTTTCAATAAAACTGTATTTCACTATTTTTTTCTAATTTAACTTGATTAAAGAAAATTATTTAAACAAAGTGACAAATTAATTTTAATTTCAAAATTAAAGCTAAATAAAAAATTAAAGTAAAGTGGTTTTGCAACAAGTTAAATTGACCACTTTAACTTAAATTTTATTTTAATATTTAATTATTTTTAATTTCAAGTTTTACATGAAAACTTAGTAAAAATTTATTCAAAAAATATTGTTTTTAATTATTAATGTATGAAATTTTATTTTAATTGCTAAACTGGATTATAATATTTATTATTGCAAAGCACTATTACTGAAATATTTTGCCTTCATAATATTAATAGAATAAGTATAATAAAAATAATAACAATAATTGATATAATTTTGGTTGTAATGTATGAATGCAACACCAACCAAAAATATATTAATTAATGATTTACTGATAATTTTAAGTAATAATAATAATTAATTTATATTCTGGACAAAGTTTTAGTAAAATCTTAATACATAAATAAATAAAAATAACTAATTAATGTAAATCTAAACTTCAAACAAATAAAGGCCGTCATTTTTGACGGGTTACAGCTAGTAATAATAATAGTCATAATTATGATAAAAATCTGGTTTTCGAAAACAATTTATATGATGATTTTCTCTAATTTTAACAATAATAAAACTTCCTAATGTACAAAATGTATTAAAAAAAGAATATTCAATTTAATAGAACTTTATTTTATTATTCCAAAATTTTACTAATAATTAAGAATTTCGCTTTTACAAATAAATATAATTTTTAAAATATATACTACGATATTCTTTCAAATCCACACTTCCTACAATAATGCTACTTAAAGAGAATTATCTAATGCAAAAAATAAAATAAATTTAAATAATATATCAATTTGTTATCATAATTTTATTAAATAACTATACAATATAAAAAAATTAACCTCGTTCTGATTATGTAATCTTTGCCTAATGCATTATGTCATACTGAAAAAGCCCTGAGCTAAAATTTACTTTAAATTGTTTTAATATTATTATTATATATATATATATTACAATAATCTCGCACTGAAGTATGCAAATTGAACATAGAAAATAAATGAATTTTTAACCAAGTACGCGTACATCATTAATTATTTTTATTTAATATATTTTTTCATAATTTTTATTCAATAAAACTTTAGAGAATCTTTTCCTCATCTGTATAAAAAATTTCACATGTGTATACCTTATTATTTTAACGTCCTAAAAACATTTTTTATTGAATCGCGTCATATTAACGAATGCATTAAAATGTGTTTATTCTTGTAAAATTAATTGAAAAACTATTTATTATTACAAAAATTTCACATATTTATTTTAAATATTTACATTTAATATTTATTTTACCGTTCTTTTTGATCATTAGTAAAAAAAGTTTGTAACATTATGTTTTTGGTTTTTGTGGAATTCAAAATTTTAGAGGAAAGATTTCAGCAATTTCAGTATCAGTAAATGTCTTGATTTTTGATGTTATCAATGACTTTTTGCTAACTTCATGATGGGCAGTTAAGCTAACTTAGCTTTGGTGTTTATAACATCCATAAGTAAAACACTTTCCATAATTTATTTCAAGAAACTTCCAAAAACCATTTTTTGTAAATATTATTCCAAAGAACAGATTTTATTATTCAAAAATTCCATCCATATTAACATACTAAATTTATTTTAAACTTATGAAACATTTAAAGTGTTAATTTGAAAATAATATTTTATTAATATTTTACATTTACACAATTAATCATTACAGTTATTATTTAATTTTTTAAATATCTACTTATAGGCTAGTCATATTTTATGTTGCTCATTTGTCTACATTTTAATAATCGTTATTGAAAAATTATATTCTATTTATATTGTTATGATGAGTGTGAATGAGACGTGATTCGTCAGTACTTATTGTACCGGACCAATAGTATTAAAATAGCGTGTTAGTCACACGATGACTCACTGATGAAGTATTTTGATGAGTATATATACAATACGACGTTGGTCGAGGATATCAGTGTAGTTGTGAATTTATTGAATTTATTGGTATCAATTATTGGAAATAATAATATTAGTTACAAAAATGAATATTAATTATATTTAAACCTTAGAATAAAACATGTTTAGTAAATTGATCAAAATTATTTTAATTATATTTTGTTAATTAAAACAAATATTTGAAAAAGTGAAATCATTTTGAATTAATATTTAAGTAGATAATTAATTATTTATTTAATAAACTTGAAATTTTGGATTTGTAATCCCGAAATGAAATCCGGGTTGAATATTAAAGTTACTGAAATATTATTTAATAAAATTTTCAAACAAATCCTGATTACATACTT
The DNA here is from genome assembly GCA_022537955.1 of Schmidtea mediterranea. Lineage (NCBI taxonomy): Eukaryota > Metazoa > Platyhelminthes > Tricladida > Dugesiidae > Schmidtea > Schmidtea mediterranea. Next base: position 127,745,119 of record CM039679.1, read on the forward strand.
TTCTAAGGCTTATCTTGTTTTGCTACGTCAGGGATTACTGAATTTCTTAGTGCATCCATAAAATAAATGACTACATGAAAAATATATTTCACTAATAATAATTTTTTATTATTACTATTATTATTATTATTATTATTATTACGTTTATCAGTTAGGCAGAATAAACTCCATGTTTGGCTTAATGAAGTTTTCCACTTAAAATATAATTTGTATGATTGCGATGTAATAGGATATAATTGTGGAATATTTATAAAAATGGGATTATAACCGGTTGACATATTGCATTTTCAAGGAACTAAAATCCTCATTCTGGTGTAATTATTAGGAATTGCATTTTGATACATTAGTAGGGTAACCAAGACTTAAAAGTAAGCTTCAGGGATAATTTGTGCCTTTTTATCTCTATATCTCTAGGGATATCCTAGGGATACATTTATCATGCTATACGTAGGAAGATTCAAGGATTTTAATGGTGATTTATCAAATTAAATCTCAAAATTGGACTGTGGCTTATTTGACTCATGTAAAACCTTGACAGAGATAAAGTGACACTTCAATAAAAACGAATTGCTCAAAATTGCAATAATAGTGGTCCTATAATTATTATTTTCGGGTGCCAGTGCAATGTGATAAAACTGTATTTTCAATATTGCCCAATGTAACATAAACTGTAGATGCGTCCTTTTAGGCTTAATGTATGTAAAATATTTCTTTAGTATATTTTCTGATTTTTGAAACGTTTTTTGCCGAAAATAACAGTGAGACTGACAGAAAAATGTGATACAAATAAAAATTAAAGTTTATTTATTTTATATTATATAGATTAATAATATACATTCACTGTTTTGGTATTATTACCAATTATTATTTTTTACTTTCTCCATTCCCAAATAATTGAGCTATTTGACTTAAAACAAGAAAATAATGATTTCGTGTTTATCTTTTATGCGTGTGAAAATTTTATTTTTTTTTAATTAAGGTTTATTTAATCACTATATAAAAATCACTATATTTTATTATTCCAAATTAAACATTTTCGGTTTTAGGACTTGTTCGCGGAAATTATAAAAGATTAAAAATGAAGAATTCTCAACAAACATATAACAACGGGGTCAATTTGAGATATACAAGGAGAATATCCAGATTCTTAGAAATTTTGAGTTTATTTTAAACAAAGTAATAACATAGTCAAAGCAATATATTTGATAACATTTTAGTAAAACGAGTTTATTCATTGATACTAAAACCTCGATAATATTCATTGCTTTTTAGGATAACAATCGTGTTAATTTTTCTTTTTCCTTAAAAGTGGTGTTAAAAGTACAAATTTCCCAAACGTAATGTCAAAGCATTTAAACTACATCATGCGCATGGCAAATCTGACTGACACTAATGCAATTTTGACCCTTATAGTTTGTAACATTTTTCCTACATTCTTTATTTTGTACCGATAATATTATTGTACTGATATTTATTATTATTATTATTATTATTATTATTATTATTATTATTATTATTATTATTATTATTATTATTATTATTATTATTATTATTATTATTATTATTATTATTATTATTATTATTATTATTATTAATTATTATTATTATTATTAATATTATTATTATTATTATTATTATATTATTTTTATTATTTTTATTATTATTATTATTATTATATTATTTTATTATTATTATTATTATTATTATTATTATTATTATTATTATTATTATTATTATTATTATTATTATTATTATTATTAGTATTATTATTATTATTAATATTATTATTATTATTTTTTTATTATTTTTATTATTATTATTATTATTATTTTTATTATTATTATTATTATTATTATTATTATTATTTTTATTATTATTATTATTTTTATTATTATTGTCTAAGAAATCTATATAGTTTATAAACAATCAAGGAATTAAAATCAAATCCTATCCTAAAACTCATTAGAAATTCCCCCATTTAATGAAGTAAAGCCAAAAACCGTCTAATGGAAAACCAGGTCAGACAATTATGGAAATATTAGAAGTAATACAAAGGAAGAATGAATTAATTATTTCAATTTTTTCAACAGTTGATTTAATTTATTTAGTAAACAGAACGAATTTGTATAATAGAAATCTGGGCTGCCGCTTACAGAGCGATAGTAACTGGACGATTATAACAAATCTCTCATAGATTTCCATTCATTGAGATTGAATTGAATTTCACTGAGGATCTGAAACGATATATCATGAATTGAATTGCATTAGAACTTGGGGAGTTTGGAGAGATATTCCCATCTCATTTATGACTTGTTCTTTGTCAGTGTTAATCTTTTAGTGGACTCACAAGATTTTACTGGGCCTTCCACTCGATTTTAAAGTGGTCACTAGCCTTTTCACTATGCAAATCAAATTCCAGAGAAATTAAGAAGCGTCATTTTAAATAGTAAAAAGTGTTTGCTTAATGAAATAACAAATTTTTCATGAACTTAAACATTTTAACAATTTTAATGTTTTGGTCCTAGACAAGTCTGCTATATTCCAATTCGTCGTCTTTCTTCTCTTTGTAGTTTTTATCTTCGTGTTACGGATACAACTGGTGAGCCGAAAAGACAGCTCTGACAAAATAGCCAGGCCAATATTAGTAGGTTTTACTAGTGCAATATCGAGAAGTTATATTGTTTCTTCGTCAACATTTAAATTTAATTTCGTAAGTTATCAATAAAAATTAGCTAAAAATAATGTCACTTTTAAATTCATTAATCAGAATTTTATTGAATTGTGTTATCAATGCTATTTTGTTATGGGGTATTTTTAAAGGGTGTTGCTACAACTATTTTATTTCTGATCTCGTTTATCAATTTACATGTAATGGGTGTAATGCAACATACATTGGAGAGACTTCCCGTCATATCTGTACTCGAGTTCTAGAGCATTGGCGGTTGAAGGGTTTGATCAATATTAGTTGCTGACGCTCTAGCTGTTTACAAATGATTTTCTGAATTTGAATAGCCACAGTTTACTCTAAAATTTAGAAACTTTCAAAAAGTACCTACATTTGTCATCACATCACAATAGTCATCGTCTATGCTTAATAAGCTGCCATCATCTCTGTGGCCTTTGAAAGAAATATTTTGCCTTCCTAAAAATGTAACTGTTTCCACAATAAGAGTCAAGCGTTGACGATTTTCTAAAATCTGTTAAAGCCGTTGAGAATTTACTCTGTTTACAATATTCATTCCTGGTTCATTATAGTTTTTTAAAAAATAATTTCCTGCTGCAACAGCTTTCTTGTGATATGTTGCTTTTTCGTGCATTGTTCGATATCCATCTTTGCCAAGCAGTTTAGCAAACACCCGTAATGGTTGTTTAACTAGCTTCTGAAGTGTTACTTGTTTGTGATATCCTGCGGTCAGGTGGTACGAAAATAATGCACAATTTTTACAGTAAAGTCCCTTTTTACTATCTGAATACACTTACCGTTCGTACTTTTCCAGATGAGAATGATTAAGATATCGCTTTTCTTAATTAATTTTTTTTTGTGAACTGAATATGTTGTAGTCAGCTGAAGGTTTACATGGCGAAATTAACAGGTTTTTTAGTTAAATCATCAATAATCGTTTTAACTAAATTTCCAATGTCATTGATAAACCCAGCACTTAAAATCTGACTTGAATATAATCGGCTAATTTCAGTGGTCGCAGGGTCATGCACAGTTATAATATTTCTATTTTCGGGAAAGGGCACAACTATGTCTATTAGGTTGTCATTCATGTGCTGTTTCTTGCTGTCTGTGTAACTGTCACGTGGTTCTGTTTTCTCATATTCAACATGTAGAGTAGTAATGCTACTACTTGCCGATTTGCCGCTGATGTAGTTTTTAGTTCAGTCCAAACTACTTTGTGATCAAAAAGGATTTGTTCTCTTCTCGAAAAATATTAATGTTTAATTGATAATACTATTGATTATAAAAACAATCTATAATATTTTTTATAATAAACTGATAATAAATTATAATTACACAATAATTTTAAAATTTTAATTTTAAAAGTAATTTGTATTTACAATTTTTTTCACATGTTAACTAGGGTTTGGTTTTGGATGAGGATTGAAGTTAAAAACATTAAGAAAAATCATGCTGTGGCTTTTTTAGGGTAGCTTTTATTTTCTTGGAAACTTTAGCAAAACGAATATACAATTTATCATAGGTAATTTGACAAAAATGTATGCGTATGTTTGTCCTTCTCATGGACACGTCTAGCGTTTGTAATGGTACAAATCGTACAAATAAAAAAATTATAAATACTTTCATTAAGTTATATACTTTAGTTCACATTTATAACGCCCACCCTATAATATTCACCATGGTCATATATTCTCAATTTTATAGTAGATAACTTTGTAAGTCTCCTAAAAATAACTTAAAAGAGAGCTCGTGGAAAATATTATCTGATTTCGTTTATGAAGAATAGCAACATGGTAAAAAAGATAAAAAGAGAACTTAAATCAGAATTTATTACATATAAAAAAATCAAACATAATGGTAATTTTGTAAAAAAAATACTAGCAACCCATTTAAGCGAGTAGTAATATATTATTGTTTTAATAATGTGTTTGGAATAAAATTATTATCAATTAGTTAAAATAATCATTTGATATTAATATCAATTAAAATTTCCAAGTGCCTCAATTGTTTAAATTTTCCCAAAATTATCGCTAATTTGAATGATATAGTAAATAATAAATTATTAAAATGAGGAAGATTTAATTTAAGATCTAAATCTAATTGCTTCAAATGATGATAAACTCCTTTTCGGCAAACATAATTGCCTTTTTACAATTACATGCAAAAACAAAATTAAACCTTTGTTGAAGGTTAAATAAAAGAAATTTTATAATTAAAATATTTATATATATATATATATATATATTTAAAATAAGAATACAGTTTATAATTACATATTACCAATAAATAATATATTATATTTATTATTTAAGTTTATTAGTATGAAACAAATACCATTTAAATATGTTATGACATAGTAGGCGTTGGTATAAAGGGTATGGATAGAAGTATACATTACTGTGCATTTATAGCAAACAGTAGCATTTTACCAATAAAATTAAATCTACGAATATCGGACCGTTTTCACTATGACACTATAATTTTCGATAGATCAAAAATGGGGGCGCGATAATATTTACGTTGGTAAACTGGGTCTCAATTACAGAAAGGTTGAGAAGCGCTGTTTTAATGGGTTTTGAAACTTGCCAAGCGAAATCTTTTATAATTTCCTTATTTATCAGTCAGTTATTTAATGCAAGAATAATTTTCCAAAAATTGTTTTTATTTAAAAGTCCCTCTCTCAATTACATCAATATCAAATTATTTATTTTTAAAAAATCTTTAAATATAAAATATAGTTTTGTTTCCAGTTTATCGTTTAAATAAAGCTTAACTTTTAAAAATTTAATTTAAAAAGTTGACTTTTTACATTGCAATTAAAAAACAAGAAATAAAACAATAAAAAAATAAATTTCAATAAAACAAGAAATAAAATGTCTAATCAAAATCATGTAATCAACCTTTAAAAATTAATTATTTTAATGACTTATTCATTAACATTAAAATGAAAACTATTAATAAACAAGCAAAAAAAAGTTCAAAAAATTATAAAATACATTAATACATTAATACATTAAATACATTACTACATTAATAATTTATATTAATACATTATTTACATTAAATTATTTATTTAAAAAATCTTTAAATATGAAATATAGTTTTGTATCCAGTTTATCGTTTAAATAAAGCTTAATTTAAAAAGTTAATTTTTACATTGCAATTAAAACAAGAAATAAAATGTCTAATCAAAATCATGTAATCAATCTTTAAAGATTCATTATTTTAATGACTTATTCATTAACATTAAAATGAAAACTATTAATAAGCAAGCAAAAAATGTGCAAAAAATTATAAAATACATTATTTATATTGGAAAATAATTGATAAACAGAGCAACAGGTCCGCTGATTCCAAATGTAAGAAGCGAAAAATCGATAATGGAAATATAAATAATAAATTTTGAAAGACTTTAAGAACATAATGGTAATTTTATATTTTTTAATAAATTATTAATAATTAATGCGATGTTTTTAGTTTCTCTTTTTCATAAATTTCATTCAATTTAGAACACATGCTAATCGAATGAGGATTTGGTGCATCACATTTATGCCATCGTGTCGCAGACTTCGATCGATTTCTCTAGAAAATGCTTTACAAATTAATTAGTAGAAGAACTATTTCATTTCCCTTTTGAGTTTCCAAATACTTATCCAATGTAATAAATTTGCAAATTTCTCTATCTCAATATTTTTTAAAAAAGATATATATTTGCAAAATGAATTTTGATAATTACTCAATTTCTCTGGCAATTGCCTTGGAATATAATAAGCACCCAACTAAAGTCCTCCCCCACTTTAACCTTTCAAAGGTATTTAACCATAATATCGTATATAACTCCTATTTTAGACAATATAATTTCCTTAAATATAGTAGTCATTTGATTCCATGTAAATATTTTAATTGGTTTAATAGTTGAAGGTTTAAATATGCTATTTTATTCTTGTTCATGAATTTTCAGCCCCAAATTCTTTAAAAGGTAAAAGTGACTGGTTGTCAATTACCTCTTTTATAAAAACCAAAGACTTTGAGATGTGTTTAGTTCTGAAAGTGAAGATGGAGACCTCGAAATGTACAGTGGCAAACTGTTAGACACAACTTAACGAAACATAATGGAAGTACAGCTAGATCGTACAACCAAGAACCAGAAACTATTAGATTCAATTTAAAGTTCCTTTACTTTTCAATGATACATATTAATCTTCAATAAAAAGTATATTATATTTATTTTCATACTTTTTCTCAAAATTTTTAAAGTTATTATTTTTAACATTTCTTTAATTTATTAACATTTATTTTGAATTTCTTTAAAAATTAATAAATTTTGACTTTTAACTAGAGTTTTATGAAGGCATAGCTTTTAAATTGGATTAAAAATGGTTTGCAAATTATATCTATTTCATATAGTTTATTTATCTACTTAACAATATCATACAAGCTATTTATTATAACGCTTAATTTAAACAAAAATTAACCAACTCTGAAGTTATTTTATTTAAATGTTATACTAACATCAATTTACTAATCATGAATTAAAACAAATGAGTGCTGATTCATCTAAGTAGTATTTTTTTGTAAAAAACTGTTTTAAAAATTAAAACAAATTTTAGTATTTAAACATATATACACTTGAAATAGGAAATTAAAATTAATCGTTTATAAAAGAAGAAAAAATCGATAAAACCCCTGTGTATGTCAGAAATGACAATGAAAAGAGAAATATTCCAAAATGAAAAATAATTTATAAAAAATATAAATCTCCCCGGTAGAGCTGAAAAAAATCTCTAGAAATCGAATAGACAGATGGAAAGTGAAAATAGATTTGTTCCCACAGAGAATACCCGTTCATTTTATGATATTATTCACTATAAAATAAATGCAACCTAAAGCATAATATAAATAAATAGTGGCACTAATTTCAGAGTTTAAGTGGTTCCGTAATTTAATCAAAACATCCTCCGTGCGATAAATAGCGATAAATAGAGAGAAATGATTGGCGGATTTTTCAATTAATTCCCACGTGCACATTGAAACACGAAACAATTTGAATTACATTTTGTCATGCGGAAATAAAAAATAATTTGAAACGACAATAAATATGTAATAAATAATTTGAAGTTAAAAATTATTAATTGTTTTTGTTCAAATTGAAACAAAGAATTCCACAAATTGTAATAGAAAATCCCAAAACATGGAAACCGATTTAGTGCTTTTTGATTATATTTTAGAAATTGAAAAAGACAATTTTCCCAGCACAAATTTTCATAATTAGCTGAAAATTGTATAAAATAGAATCCATTTGCGCAAAACTTTTTAAAACTATTTTGAATTTTTGAAAATTAAAAATATTAAATAATTTTAATTTTCAAAAAAACTCTAAATAATAACATTTAATCAATAAAATTTGTATTAAATTTGTAATTTTTAAGTTCAAAAAAAATTGATAAAAAATTTTATAGAATATTGTAATAAAAATATTTTTATTAAATAAAAATATTCTATAATTTTTAGTCAAAATTAATATGGTAATGAATTATTAAGTATTTTTTGTATGTGATTGTGTTGTATCGCGGTGGGGTGATACACCTATCCGGACTTTGGACCTGGGCATAATTGAAAATATGAAGCGACATTACAGAAAACTTTTATCAAAGCCTTGCTTACATATGATAATGTAATAACTGTTAATGAATTTTGGAAGGACATGTCAGCACTGATGGGCTGTCTAAGCCAGTGGTTCCCAACCTTTTCTAAGGTACGGAACACTTTTGTAGAAAATATTTTTTGGGGGAGCATCTAAGTTAAAAAGAAGTATTTGTAAGCAGGGTTTTAATAAAATAGTAAGTTAAAAATTGAAACACATATTTATTATAGTTATATCTTAATGTATATGAAACAAATAGTTATGTACAAATGTCTATTCATATAGTTATCATATAATAGGATCACTATTCAGTTAATATATTTATCAGAACTTTTCTCACCAAAATTTACCATCCCTCTCTGGTCTATAGCAAATAATGTAAATCCAGCCCTGGTGAGGAGGAGTGGGAGTACACTTGTTGAGCAGGCTCCTGACCGCTGACGGTTCTGACCGTTTGCTCCTGTCAACATTTTTCCGGGAACGCCACCTTTCCAAGCTTAACGGTACATGATTATCGTGGAGCACTGTTGAAATACTGGCGGAGCACCAGTGCTCCGCGGAACACCGGTTGGGAACCACTGGTCTAAGCTAAAGGATGTGTGAAACTATTGACAAAACTGAAGGAAAATAGACCGTTAGTGTGGATTAAATGTAGGATTAAACAGTAAATACATTACGTCAGAAAAAGTATCAGATTGATTGGAATGTTACAAAATGGAGAGAATTTTTGAAATTCTTAACAATGATGAAATGGTTTTTAGTGTGACTATCATAGGAGAAAGAGATGGGAAATTAATATTCACAAAACTAATTTGAACGCAAACCTTTTCAAACAAATATTAGTAAAACTAGTAAGGTTTATAAACAAAACATAAGACTCGAATATCTCTACTTCCGCCAATTAAAAAGTCTCAAATTAAATTTTTGTCACAAACCTGAGGTCGTCTGATCTTTGTCAAGTTCTAAAATATGCAATTTATTTCCGGAACATTTTAATAATTTAATTATTTTTATTAAATTTATATTAATTATGCATAAATTTTATTGACTGTAAAGGCCTAATAAACGATACATTTTCATTAAAACGAGTTTCCCTTAAGTAATTTAACTATTTCAATTTATATAATTATATTTTTCTAGGATTTTATAATTAATAAAATTAAAACATCTAAAAGAAACAAAATTTAGCATTAACAAGATATAATGGCAATCCTACTGATCTCTGTTTCGTTTTATTTCTATGTTTGATCATCTGAATTTTGAAAAAAACATTAAAATAAAAATGTAATTTTCAAAGAAATTCATTATATATATATATTGGTTAATAAAATTTAAAACAGAAATTAATTTATGTTATTTTTTTGTTAATTGTTATTATAAATTACAATAAATAAAAAGAGATCAAAAACATTTAAATGTATGTTTGAGCCATTTCGTGTATTATTAGAATTATTTATTAATTTATTTATAATCATTACCTATTATAATCATTAATATACAGGTTGAATATAAATATATTAGAAGATTTATAATATTAGGCATATTTTAAAATTAAATAAAAAAATAATTTTGTTAAACGTAAAATAGAAAATGTTTTTTTAAAAATAATAATAATAATAATAATAATAATAATAATAATAATAATAATAATAATAATAATAATAATAATAATAATAATAATAATAATAATAATAATAATAATAATAATAATAATAATAATTATAATAATAATAATTATTATAATTATAATTATAATATAAACATTAATTTAATAAATAACTGTGTAAGCAATTTCTGCAAATTTATTCATAAAATATGAAAGATTTAGATATTAACAAGATCCTGATCACTCATAATACAAAATTTGCAAAGTCTTTCTCTGGTTGATCTTCCTTTCCCACGAATGTTATAATAAATGACAAAATTTAAATAAATTTTTAAAACACTTTAAAATTTAATTTACCAACATTTCAAAAATTAGTAAAGTTAAATAATACATTTTTATAAAGATTTAAACATAGTTAAAAATATTATAAGGACTTTTTTTGTTTTTCTCCTCTGATTTCTTTATAAGTGACATAATATTTTCTACAAAATTTGACTATGAATCAGATTTTGTAGAAAATATTATGATAGTTAAAAATATTTTAAAATTAAACCTTTAATATTTGTGAATTTTGTATTATGAGTGATAATGATCTTGTTAAGATCAAAATATTTCATATTTTATGAATAAATTTGCGGAAATAGCTTACACAGTTATTTATTAAATTTATGTTTTTATAAATTATTCCGCCATAGACCAAAAATATTTTTAAGTTTATCATAATCAGCCAAAGCAAGGCAAATGTCAAAAAAATCAAAATTCAGCAAAAGACTTTTAAATGACTGATTTTATTCAGTTTGAAAAAATTAAAGGTTTATTTTAAAAAATTTTTAACTATGTTTAAATCTTTATAAAAATGTACAATTTAGATTTATTCATTCTTGAAATGTTAGTAAATTAAATTTTTTTTTTAATTTACTTATCATAGTAAAATATTCGGTTAAAACAAAAAAGATATAAATAAAAAACTGAAAAACTCACTAAAATTCATTGATCTTTTAGTGCTAATATTGATTTTCATTATTTTCATATTAGTCAACTTATCAATATTTTTTTTAATTTGACAACAATTTAATTAAATTAATAACACTTTTGATCTATGATCTCAAAATATGAGAACGGAAATTGATAAAGATTCAACAGATATTTTAACAAAAAAATTTTAAATCTAATTTAAAATTTAAAAATAAAATAAAACAATTTAGAAATAGTTTAGTCATTAATAATTTATTGAGTGTAAATTAAAAAAGTATTTTTGCGTTAAAGAATTTAGTCAATATGCGATTTTGTAATTTTATTTTATTAATTTGTTTGTTTAATTGCTTTATTAGGGAATTTTTTTAAAATGAAAAATCATTCAAACCAATTTAATCTGGATAATATTTTCTGATAGACAAACCATTTAATTGATTAAGCCCAAACGAGAAAGGTAATTAAAAATGCAAGAGCAATTTAGATAATATCATTTCATTCCGGAGAAAATAAAATACAAAACTTTTTTATGTCAATCTTGATTTGAATTTTTCTTCTGAATAGCTAAAGACTTCTCGAATTTGAGCAGGACTTTTAATTAAATTATCAAGTCAATTATACAAATAAGTACATCTCCAATCTTTGTCTTCATTTGTACTAGAGCCGTTTTATATAGTCGTAGGACTTAGGCCAGTGTTTCTTAACCGGGGTGCCGTAGGGATATAAAAAGTGTGACGAGCTCTGCATATTTTATTTTTGAAAATTAATTATTTTCATATAAGTGTTGATTTTAAAAACGGCTACTATCTTAGATTTTGAATTACTTAAAATAGCGTTACATATATTAATTATTTTTGGTAAATATTAAGAACAAGAAAAGGCAAAAACTGAACTCAATTGAGAATGAATTAAGTGTATGTTTGTCAAATACGTGACTTAATAATAAGGAGATATGTAAAAAGCATCAAGTTCAAATTTCACATTAATATATGTTATAAAAGATTTAGGTTATTAAATATAGAACTTACAAAACTTGTTGTTATTTTTATAGCTGAAATATTATTATAAAAAGAGTAAAGTGCCGTCAATTTTTCAAATTTTCCGTTAGGGTACCGCTATCTGAAAAAGGTTGAGAACCACTCGCCTAGGCACTATTGTATTAGTAAGCCACTGACTGCATACTGTGTCAATTCCGTACAAAAGCAAAACACACATTCATGAAATCGTATTATTGACAATGTGTTTAATCAAGATTTGTGAACGCACTCAGTTTTGATTTTAAATCTCAATTAACGTTTTGTTATGCTGATTGTAATGGTAAAAGATTTATAATATCTTAGGTAAAAACTTTAAATGTTTTAATAAAATAAATTTATTCATGTGTGGTGGATGCTATAGAATAGACGAGTAGGGATTTGAGAAAAAGAAAAAATAGAATAAAAAAGCTTTTAAAAGATAAAGGGATCTTTGAGAGGGATTCAAAGGGCTTATGCACAGTGGCTATTGTGTCTATTGGATAAAACGAACATGATTTGTATTCGTTCCAAGTTGTTTATTCTTTTTATTTTAGTTTAGTCAGGATATCATTGTCAATTTATTTTAATTACACAATATATCTTTTGACCTTTTTTTTCTTGAAGATTTTCAAATTTCTTTTCATTTAATACAATGGTAAATTGTGAGTTTTAGTGAAATCCTTTGAAAAATACTTCTAAAAACTTCAAACCTTAAAATAATAAACTTTATAATTTTGTCTTGTTTAATCCTATTGACTCGTCTTTCAGTTTTAATCGCTTATTTTGACCCTCTTCTCTGGTTTAAGAGAACAAATATATTTAAAATTCCCAGAAATTGAAAAATATTTAAAAAATTAAAATAAAGTGGAAGTTAAGAGATCAATTAGAGTAATTAGTTGAAGTAAAATTTTCCAAAAAAAACAATATTGCGTCAGAAGGTTGTGTAGTAAGTTTGTTTATCTGCTTCTAAAAACTCAAATAAAATAGTGATGATGTTGATACCGATTTTTTGGAAAATATCTTGACAAAAGATAATACAACTTTGAACCTCACATTCTCCAACCGTGATGAGAATCTAAAGAGTGAGTGTTACTTTCAAAGAAGCCTTGAATGATCGGTGCACAGAAATTATTGTGTATTTATCAATCCAAAGACAAAATGTGTGAGGTCGCCAATTTTAATTTAAAAGAAAAAAAAGTTTAAACAAATTTCTTCTAAGTGGACTTGTATAGAAAGTGCATCAGAACGAATTTTCTGAAAAAAATATAATTCCTTTACTATTTCAGGTTTTATTTTACGATCTTCTAGCCTATGTAAGTTTTGCTTAGGTATGCTGGCAAGGCTTCGCTGAATGTTTTTATTTGTAATTGGAAACATCTCAATTTTCTAACTTTATGTTTTGGTGAATTCTTAACTTTGTCAGAAACAGTAATATTTTATCAATTAGTTTTAATCCTTTAATATCCTTGTCTAGTTGTTTTCTTATTTCTTTAATCTTGGGATTATGTGATTCGCATGTCATATAAGGCATCACATTGTAATAGATATAAAAGATAGTTCATAGTGTTTTGGAAACGAAGACCCCTCCCTTTTTGCGGTACACCCCTACTTTTTTGTTTAAATCGATGATTATGTAATTTTTTAAATATTTTAAATCGCGATTATATCATTATTATGCAACCTTTCTATGATATTTCTACATAGAAATGATCGCCGTGTTGTACTACTCTACTATTTTATACTTTCAAATTGTTTAAAAATCAATTATTACGTAACTTCAAAACCTTTACAAACCCATTGATTACGTCACCAAGTTTAAGATTCATCTAGAATTGTTGATTCCTATAGTCGTAATTTTTGACGCTTGTTTTAATGGTACTATTACTTACTCTATACTTTAAAAACTTGACATAAAAATCATAAAAAATCAAAAGACTTGTTAATAATAATAATACATTTATTCACATATTAAAATCTTAGATAGAGCCGAGCATTGACTAATTTCCAAATTGGCAATATGACATCTTTTTCATCTATTTTATAGCCTTGGATTATCATATTGACAAACCAACTTTCCCCATCTTTCTATCCGATTTCTTCAAATGCATCATGAAAACTGTCAATTTGATGATTAATGAATATATTTTCATTGCAACTTAGATTCTTGTTCATTTTCATTAACACTTTATTTACTGCAAGAACATCTTCTTTTGATAACTGTGCATTGAAACTTGAATATTGAGACTTGATCAATTTAGTTTGGTTTGTGCATTCATATGGAGATTCATTCTTCAAAAAATACATTTTATAGTTATGATACATTCGCACTGGTTGGACATCTTTTTGCTTATTCTTGGTATTCATTTTCGAAATAATGAATGAAACTACATTTCATCTCTCTTTTATACCTGCAAAATCATGTTTGTAACCAATCAAATTCCAGCATGTAGGTGTAACCAATCAAATTCTAGCATGTGTATAACCAATCAATTTCTAGCATGTGTGTAACCAAAATCGATCATTGGTGAATTATTCACTTGTATTGCACATAATTTGTATTATTATTATTATTATTATTACCAACAAATAATACAACAAATTTCAACACAAGATTTATTATTCATCTACAATTGATGAAAAGTGAGATTTTCTCAGTTCTTTTCGTTACAACCAAATGTTATTTTTGTCTCTGTCAGTACATCCTTCACAATGATATGGGCATACATAGTTATCAACAGGGGCAAGCTCTTGATCCAAGGTTTGTAAATGATTTTAAAACACTAGTTTTAGATATATTCTAGTGGCCATTTATATTCTGAATGGAATAATCTCTGGCGCTTAAATCTTTTAGTAAATTCGGATATAGATCGCACATTTTTCCTATAAGGATTTGTATTAACTTCACTAAAAAAACAAAGATTAATTAAATAATTGATAATAAATAAATTTACCGTTTGCAGATAAATTTGTCATTTTAAATAATTTGTTCTAGTATTATTTTGATACATACATTGTTCATAAGAAAAATTTACAAAATTCCATATCAATAACTAATTTTATATCGTTAACGATTTATTCAACAATAATTTCATAATCCAATGTTTTTATACCAAGTATAACTACTTTACCACTGCTAAACACATTAATACATAGAGAGTTATACTTAATATATCTCAAAGCTGGAAATAATTCTGGTTCGTAAAAACATTTCTTTGATAAATCAGGTAAATTAACTGATGTTCCAATAACTGCAGTAACTGTAATTGATTGTAATTCTAAGTTACTAATTTTATATTGCAAGTCGCCGACTGTGATTGAATGTTTACACCCCATTATCCGACATTTTCCAGATTTGAAAAACATTATTGTATATTTTCCACTTTTGTAAACTATTTATTGAGGTTTTCCATCAGGAAATATCAAATTGGACACATCAACCTTTCCCTTGTAATTTATATTTGACAACATAATTAAACAATTACCAAATATTAATCTTTATATATGATTTTAGAAAGAGTTCATTTAAATGTATAATTTAAACAAAAGCTGTATTTATACAAATTAAAAAATGGAATTAAGAAATGATGCGATATATCAAATTGTAGGTCCAAGTGGAAGTGGCAAAACATTATTTGTTTGAAAATTATTACAATCAACAATGTTTAAATAAAAATTCAATAAAATTTATTGGCATAGGGGTGCAGATGATGAACATGACGAACTCAAGAACAATTTTGCAAGATAAAAATTGGACATCTAAATTAGAACATGGTGATGTAATTATTATTGATGACTTGTATCAGGAAGCAAACAAAGAAAAGGATTTTAATAATTTGTTTACAAAATTCAGTAGACATCAAGGTGTTTTAGTTATTTTTATAACCCAAAATCTATTTCATCAGGGTGGTGCACATCGAACACGTTATTTAAATGTTCAATATCTAGTTGTTTTCATTGATTTTCTTGAAAGACAAGCATATACCAACAATCGCAACTTTATAATGGAATCGTTTCAAGATGCAACCAAAATACTCCATGGATATTTATTCTTTGATTTTACTTAGCAATGCTCTGATGATATACGGGTGAGAACAGATATTTTCAATAAGGAAGGTGTAAAAGTTTATAAGCAAAATTAAACTATTAGACTAATTAAATAAAAATGGGATTCAAAAAGGTTTTAATTAAACCGGAAATATATCTAGTAAAGAAATCTAGTAAGAAATGTGTAAAGAAAATAATAAAAAAATCATTAAAGAAATTACTTAAGAAAAAACCATTTACAATACCGAAAAATGGATTAAATTATAAACAAAATGTAATGATAACATATTTTTAAAAATGAAATTACAACGTAGGATACTGTATTTTAATGCTTTGATTAAATCACCAGTCTTGAAAAGATCAAGTATTTTACAATAATTCACTTGCTTGAAATCCTTGTTAACGTTGTGCGCGGCAATGTTGATATTAGCAAAGCAAAAAAACTTGCATAAAACAATCACAAGAAATCACTTTTATCCTTAGTCAATAGAAAATATAAATGATTGATGCGAAAAATTATATTTAAACAGTGTAAACATTTTATAGATGCATTGTTACCAATTGCATTATCTTTATTAGGTTGAGTATAAGTAGCTCTGCATACACAATGACTTAAACAATCTTCACAAACAATGGGAAAATCAATACCTAATCTTGTATTAAATTTGAAATCTTCTTGTTGCAATGCAAAAGATATGGACAAACCCAAAAGACCCCGCAGGTTTCGGTGAAGTAGAAAAGTTAAACAAACGAATTCCAAAAATTGAAAAAGGAAACACAAAAGTGGTTATCAGACCAACTGGCATACAGTTTAAGCAAACCAATGATGAAACGTTTTCCAACTAGAGCATATAAAACATATGGCATTAATGATTTGTGGCAAATGGATTTGATGGAAATGATATCATATTCGAAAATCAATACGGGATACAAGTATATTCTGACATGTATCGATATTTTCAGTAGTTTTGCTCGCACTATACCATTGAAAACCAAATCCGCTAATGATTTGGCATCTGCAATAAAAACAATGTTTAAAAATGGTAAACCTGACAAATTACAAACTGATTTAGGTAAGAAATTAACTAAGTTTATTTAATTAATGTTATTTTTAGGTAAAGAAGTTTACAATAGCAAAGTTAAAGAAATTATCAAGGGAGTAAATCATTACTCTGTATTTTCTCAATTCAAAACTGCACACGTAGAACGATTTAATCGAACCTTAAAAAATTGATTGAAGAAATATTTTGTGCATCAAGGTAACAAAACCTGGATAAATGTTTTACCGAAAATAATTCATAGTTACAATCATTCATCTCATCGTGGTTTAAAAGGTTTGAGACCGATTGATGTAACAGGTGTAATGAAAATATCACAAGATAAAACTAAGAAACCCAAATATAAAGTTGGTGACCACGTTCGAATAAGTAAAACATCCGCTTCGCCATTCATTAAAAGGTTTGACAATAACTGGAGTGATAAAGTTTTTAAAATATCAAAGATTAATAAGAAACAAAATCCAGTCATGTATGTGATTACCGATATCGATAATAAAGAAATCCAAGGCAAATTTTACGAACAGGAACTTCAGGTTATCCCACCACCCACCGTCTTTAGAATTGAAAAGATTCTGAAATCAAAGTATAAAGGCAAGGATAAACAATATTACGTCAAATGGCATGGCAATCAAAACCCAACTTGGATATCAGCATCTCAAATAGAATGAACAGTTTTTTTCACCATTTTTCCCAAGTAACAGTTGTCCATTAATTCATTCGAATAATGACGATAGTAACTTCATCGTAGAGTTAAAAAACCCTATTTACTTAGATGGCAATTAAGAAGTTGCCTTGCTTGATTATACATTTGTGTACAACGCATTTCCATTTTATAGTAATTCAAAGATTGAATATAAATCAAATGCATTCAAGTCAGTTAAATACTTCTATGACATTAAAATTAATGAAGAACAACCGATAAAACAATTAAATGAAGACTGTTACATGTACGTTACTAAAGGAGTTTTACATTTTCATTGTAATTTTCATCATATTGAATGTGTAAAACGTTTGGGAATTTCAAAACCTAAAATCACAAGTCCCAATGGTACATTTCAAATAGTGTTGCCCCCATATGAAAAAGAACAAGTAATCGATTTTAAATTAACGTATATATGTTTAAAAGATTCAGTGTTTACATTTACTAAGGATTTATATATACAGAAACTTGAAGATTTTATGTTTTATTTAATAAATAATTGCCCACATATTTTCAAATCTATTGAATTACATGAAGATATCTTCAAATTCATTCTTGGTGAAAACATAAAAGAAATTGTGTTCGATAAAAACTTGGTAAACACATTTAGATTACATAAACAATTATATAATGAATCTCAATTTGTTGGTATTTGCAAAGTAAAAATATTTAAGCACCATCAACAAATGTTCATCCATAGTGATATTATTGAGCCAATAAATGTTGATGATTCATTGGTTCCACTTCTGAAAGTTGTATGGATTAAAAAATATGAACAAGATGAAGTTATGCAAATACAAATTGAAAATCCCATGTATTTATCTTTTGGAAGAACATGTATAAACAATATAGAAATTAATATGCGTGATGATAGTGGAAAATTAATACAATTTGCAAAAGAATCAAAAACACAGGTAACTTTACATTTTGGACATGTCTAATCTCGATAAAATTTCACTTTATGCCAATAGTCAAACTGGTGGTGAATTACCTTATTTTTCTGGTAAGCAATATGGTTCTAAATTGTTAAAAGCTATTGGTCGGTTTGCATTGCCAATTCTTAAACGTATAGGAAATTTTGGTATGAAAACTGCAAATGATGTAATAATGAATAATGTCAAACTCTTACCAACTTTAAAATCTAATGCTATATCTGAATTCAAAGAAGCAATACCAGAATTAATGGCATCAAATGATGAAGAAGAAGAAGAATATGAACCTGAATCGAAGCGACGACGATGAAGGTGTATAAACAAAAGAATGACAGGACGTAGAACTATATTCATATAATGATTTGTGGAAAAACTGAATTATGTATCTTTGATCAAGCGGTCATAGAATATGCGACAATTGAAGGCGTATTCCCATTTATTTCAATTGTTGATAACGAAAGTGACATTGAATTTAAGATAACTGGTTCTCATACTGAAAACATTGATTTGAATAATACATTATTGTACATTAAATTGAAAGTTACAAATAATAACGGAAAAGAATTACTGACATCTTCAGATCCAAAAGCTAACAATTATTTGTTACTATGCGACTTTGTAATATTTCTAAATTTGAATCCCAAAATCCCGGTTTATTTATAAATATCTTAACTTATAATGAAAATAAATTGAATGATGTGTGTACAGAGGAGGTTTCGAAACATACTTAGAATATGCGACAATTGAAGGCGTATTCCCATTTATTTCAATTGTTGATAACGAAAGTGACATTGAATTTAAGATAACTGGTTCTCATACTGAAAACATTGATTTGAATAATACATTATTGTACATTAAATTGAAAGTTACAAATAATAACGGAAAAGAATTACTGACATCTTCAGATCCAAAAGCTAACAATTATTTGTTACTATGCGACTTTGTAATATTTCTAAATTTGAATCCCAAAATCCCGGTTTATTTATAAATATCTTAACTTATAATGAAAATAAATTGAATGATGTGTGTACAGAGGAGGTTTCGAAACATACTTATTCCACCCTTTGTAGTCTATGCTGATTTTGAGGCAATTTTGCCTAAAAACGATAAATTTTACCAAAAACATTTACCAATCTCAGCTGGTTTGGTTTTGATAAATAATTTCACCGGGGAAAAATTTTGTAAAAGTTTTATAGGATTAGACTGTGTTCAACAGTTTCTTACTGAGCTTGAAATAAGTGAAAAAGAAATAGTTGTTTCATATTTTGATAAAAGATATAAAAAGTCTATGTTATTTAATAATACTGATAAAATAAACTTTTCTTCATTTGTGCAAAAAAACATTAGTAGTTCCGGTAAGAGATTATGACCATTTATCAGATAAATATTTAGGTGCGGCATGCAGATCATGTAATCTTTCTCGACAAATTAAACCGATTTTACCTGTTTTATTTCATAATTTGAGGGAGTATGATCTCCATCATATTCTCAAATTTTGTTTAAATTTAAAACATGGAATATTAATTGTATTCCTATTACAAGCGAAATATTTCTTATTTTATTTGCTAGAACTTGCGGATTAACCATAAAATTTTATAGATTCTTGTCAATTTTGTAATGATTCTTTAAAAAATGCAGTTAATACATTGCCTTCGTTACCAATAACATGTTATGAGTTTAGAAGTGTAATTGTTAAAAGTAAGGGAATATTTCCATATGATGTTGCTACTAGTTTAGAAGTTCTTCGGTCAACTCCCCAATTACCACCAATTTGGGATGGTGTTACTGAAGATGAATATAGTATGGCAAAACGTATATAGGACGAAACTAATTGTAATACACTTTTAGACTATATGATGGTTTACCTAAAATTAGATGTCTTTTACTAGCGGATTAATTCCAACAGTTTAGAGCAAAATCAATAGCTTATAATCGTTTAGATCTGTTTTATTAAGAAAAGATTTAGTATGTCTAAATAGACGAAGTTATATTGGTCAATCAGTTTTGGATTTGTCAAAATTGCGCATGTACCAACTTCAGAATATTGAGTTGGAAAAATATAGTTTAAGAATTTAATTGTAAAATAAACATTATTGCTGGGGATACAGATTCCTTTATCTTGGAAATAAAAAAATTATAGTTTAAATACTCTTTTGCCGGCCATGATAAGGGATAAATTATTGGACATGTCAAGTTACGCGCCAACGCATCCATTATATAGTAAAGAATTTGACTCTGTAATAGGAAACTTCAAAGACGAGAGCAAGGGGTTGGGATATGATGAATGGATATTTTTAAGATTTAAATGTTATAGTATGAAGGGGAGTAATGATTGTACGAAGGCAAAAGGGATAACTATGAAAGATACTGGACTAACTCATCAATCGTATCTACATTGTTACATTAGTAATTAAATTTATACAGCGCCACAATTTAGAATTACTAGTAAAAATCATCAACTTTTTGGTATAAAAAATAATAATGGGGCTTTGACAAATAAAGACGATAAGCGCGAATGGGTTTTTAAAAATAAAAGTTATGCATATGGTCACTATAGAGGGCGTAGTACGGTTATGAGTGTGGATAATTAAATGTTTCCGATGATTCATCCAGATAATATTATGTTACCGATGAATGATCCAGACGAATATTTCACAAATAATTATCCACATTTTCCAAATGATGATTTATTTCATTAAAAATTTAAATGTAATTTGTCTTGATTTTTATTCAGTATAAAATTTATATATTTTTATTTGTTGTATTATTTGTTGGTAATAATAATAATACTAATATAAATTATGTGCAATACAAGTGCATTACTCACACATGATCGATTTTTGTTACACACATGCTCGAATTTGATTGGTTACACACATGATTTTGCAGGTATAAAAGAGAGATGAAATGTAGTTTCATTCATTATTTCGAAAATGAATACCAAGAATAAGCAAAAAGATGTCCAACCAGTGCGAATGTATCATAACTATAAGATGTATTTTTTGAAGAATGAATCTCCATATGAATGCACAAACCAAACTAAATTGATCAAGTCTCAATATTCAAGTTTCAATGCACAGTTATCAAAAGAAGATGTTCTTGCAGTAAATAAAGTGTTAATGAAAATGAACAAGAATCTAAGTTGCAATGAAAATATATTCATTAATCATCAAATTGACAGTTTTCATGATGCATTTGAAGAAATCGGATATAAAGATGGGGAAAGTTGGTTTGTCAATATGATAATCCAAGGCTATAAAATAGATGAAAAAGATGTCATATTGCCAATTTGGAAATTAGTCAATGCTCGGCTCTATCTAAGATTTTAATATGTGAATAAATGTATTATTATTATTAACAAGTCTTTTGATTTTTTATGATTTTTATGTCAAGTTTTTAAGGTATAGAGTAAGTAATAGTACCATTAAAACAAGCGTCAAAAATTACGACTATAGGAATCAACAATTCTAGATGAATCTTAAACTTGGTGACGTAATCAATGGGTTTATAAAGGTTTTGAAGTTACGTAATAATTGATTTTTAAACAATTTGAAGGTATGAAATAGTAGAGTACAAGACGGCGATCATTTCTATGTAGAAATATCATAGAAAGGTTACATAATAATGATATAATCGCGATTTAAAATATTTAAAAAATTACATAATCATCGATTTAAACAAAAAAAGTAGGTGTGTACCGCAAAAAGGGAGGGGTCTTCGGGAAATTTTTAAAAATGCAAATTGGGACCCTTACCTTTTTCAAAAAAATCAAGTATCTGGAAATCATATTACCTACTATCATATTTTACTGATTATTAAAAATCAGTTTATAAAGTTTCAGTACTATATATTTTAAATTAAACAAAGCAGAATTAGTTTTTTAACAATCAATTATTCATTTTTTACAATTTTATATTCACGGGAACTTTTAATTTAATAATTAAAAATTTATTTCATTCATTCATTCATTTCGAAAAGCCTGTGTCTAATGCATCATAATGACAAAGGCTAATTTATAAATGCATTAGCAACATAGAAGGAAGAAAAGCAGAAGCAATAAAAATAACTTTTTAATGTGTGGGGTAACAGATGGCTCATTGGGGCTCAGTTTTATGTTATTTTTATCAAGGGTTTTGTCTGCTAGGTTAATAAAATTTATTTAAAATATATTAAAAAATGTATAAAAAAATAAAACAAAATGAAAAGCGACCATCTCAAATATAAAATATATATTTAACAGTTTATAAATGCAAATATTTTATAGAATGTTAGTTAAAATTATTAACAATTTAATTAAAGATTGTACCAATGTATGTTGTTGACTCATTAAGTTTGTTGAATTCCTTATTTATACATTACTAAGGTTAGTGCATAATTATTTCGGCTTTATTCAACAAAAATAATTATAACATTTAGTATATTCACCATCTCTTATAATCGCTACTTCCCATGTTTTTGGCTTTCCGGTCAATTTCACAAGCGAAAAAGTTGCATTTCTTAGAGACGATCCTCACTTTGATGGCCGCTAAAAAATAATCCACGTCGTCTTGAACTTTGTTCACCAGCCAATTTTTCATCAATCGTTTGATGTGATAGTCAAATTTCTATACCTTTACAAGTTTTTGAGACAATAAACGACGGTTGAATGGTCCACGTTGAAGTATTCGACCAACATTTTCATAATCAAACTTTCATCCTCTTTGACCAATGCCAAAAGTACATGATTGTTGAAATTTGATGGTCTAATTCTTCCTTCCTTATCTGAGAGGTTTATGTCACTAGATTTGAACTTGTTGAACCATCTTTTAACGTGGCCTTTTCTGATTGTTTCTTCACGAAAAATGTTTGTTGAAATCACGTAATGACAGTACTGCATTTCAATCTTTCTCGAAGTAATAGAGCATATGACGATTATGAATATGATTTTCGATTCGAATTTTTCCAAAAAATAGGTACACTTTTATGTATCAAACTAAGACATTCGTTGATTAGAAATGAATATAAAATTTTGATTTTAATATCAAAAAACAAATACAATAATAAAAATAAATAATAATGCTAGTGGAATATCAAAAGAATTTTTTGCGATCCTAAGGGAACGATTAAAGCGGTTTAAATGAAATTTAGAATATAATTGAATTTTTATGAAAATTTTCAAAATCTTACAAATGATTGGTTTTTAGATATTTATTAAAATTCTATATTTTACTTTATGAACTATAAAACAATCATTGTGATATTTAAGTAAAATGTCAAAAAATGTATAAAGATTAAAATAATGAGTATTCTAATAATTACAATAAAAATAACAACTTTTATCATTATTATTATTATTATTATTATTATTATTATTATTATTATTATTATTATTATTATTATTATTATTATTATTATATTATTATTATTATTATTATTTATTATTATTATTATTATTATTATTATTATTATTATTATTATTATTATTATTATTATTATTATTATTATTATTATTATTATTATTATTATTATTATTATTATTATTATTATTATTATTATTATTATTATTATTATTATTATTATTATTATTATTTTTTTTATTATTATTATTATTATTATTATTATTATTATTTTTTTTTTATTATTATTATTATTATTATTATTATTATTATTATTATTATTATTATTATTATTATTATTATTATTATTATTATTATTATTATTATTATTATTATTATTATTATTATTATTATTATTATTATTATTATTATTATTATTATTATTATTATTATTATTATTATTATTTATTATTATTATTATTATTATTATATTATTATTATTATTATTATTATTATTATTATTATTATTATTATTATTATAAAGTAAATCCAAAATTTAGTAAAAGAATATAAAAGCTTTTAAATATAAATTTTTATAAAGTGCAAATTATATTTTAGAATATTTGAAAATTTGAAAATTTTTTTATTCAATTTATTTAATAAATTCAATTTTTAATATTTGTGAATTAAATTTGAAAACTTTATTTAAATAAATATATATTTTGAAAAAAGTTGAGTGAAAGAAAAGATATATCGGGGAAGATGAAGCAGAAACCGAAAGTGTTGTTAATTTTTGTTTTTGAATGATCAGAACTTATTTTATATTAAATTTTCCGTTCAGTTTATTTTACGCAATAAAACTTTCGTCGTTTTAAAATTATTTCTCACAGAAATTACACTCCATTTAATAAATAATTTAAAAACAAAACCAATAGTTACCACAAACGTTGGAAAAATTGTTTCAACTTTTACTAATTTTAAAAAAATTCCCGACCAAAAATTAATGTTTTAAAAATGTTTTAATATAAAACACAAAATTTTTAGTTAACTACAGAAAATTCGTGTTATATAAATAAAATTTTGATTTTTCATCTAAATTGATAAAATAAATTAAATATATTATTACATTACTATTTATGGTTAGTACAAATATCTGAATTACTTTTTTTACTGATTAATTATTTATAATAAAAAATTAGTTATTTCTGCGAATTTTCATTGAAAATCTATTTCAGATAGCATTAAAACAAATCATTGAAATTGTTAAAATCAATTATTTGGAATTTATTTTATCAAATGTGATAAATGTAATCTATAAATTACATTTTAATGAAATTTTTCATTTATTCCAAAAATGGAAATACAGTAAATATTTTCAAGAAAGCACTCCAAGTAATGACAAGAGAGGAGAAATATGATAACATTGTTATCCGCAGCTGTTATCGTCAAATATTCATATATCTTCAATATAATACATTGGACAAGAATAATTCTGGGAATTCTATGAATTATTATGAGAGTATTTAAAGAAATAAATTTCCCAACGATTAAACCACTCAAGAGTAAAAGAAAATTGTAAATCTTGAACGACTGTATTTAATTTGCATTGTAAAATGTGACAATGAGTTTTTATTTCTCAAATAATAAAGACCAAATCTTTCAAAGGTGATGTTATAAAAAATAAGGTTATTCTGTTATATTACATCATAATCACATGTATTAATATCCAGAATATAAGATCTGTATGCAATCATGATTATGAAATATGAGATTTGATTCACCTGAGTTTTATATCTGTAACAACACTATATCATCTAGTGCAGTGGTATCAACCTGTGGTACGCGTACCGTTACCGGAACGCAAATGTCGAGCTACCTGTACGCAATAAATAATAAGTAAAACAATATTTTGCGTAAAATAACGTGTTTTTAAACAATAATTGTCAAAACAAAACTGCTGACAAACTACTGCTTGTTTTATCAGACCACATCTTTGTAGAAACTCAATGAAGTTTATTTTTTCAGTCGATCTTTCACCTTTCAATCTGAGATAAACCATAACGGTTAAAATAAATTTATTAAAAACTATTTACTTTAATGTTAAAGTATTATATTTAAACAAAAGTAAGTAAAATATGTTTAATTTAAATTATTTTTATTGGTAAAATAATTTTAATTTAAATTTTATTTTATACGATAGTAAAATATTCATAAATCATTAATATTTTTACAAAGTAAAACATGTTTAATATATATCGTTATTAAAAAGTAAAATATTTTTAATTTATATTATTTTAAAAAGTATAATATTTCACCCACTTCATTCATTTTGGTCCTCTTTTTTCACTTGGGTCCCCTTTTTTCACTTGGGTCCCTTTTTTCTTATTTAACCCAATTTTCATCTTGAGTTTTAACATCTTTAGAACTATATATTTACTAAATAGGTCTGTAATTGCTACTATATATTTACCTACCTATTGTTTATTTTAGTAGTTCGTCGGCTTATAGATCAAGAACTACTTCTTTTGTTTTCTAGGTTAGTACTTATCCTTTCCGTCAAATTTTACAAGTATTTATTTTTTTGTAAAAGAAACATCAAATATATTTTTATACAATCTTTAAAGTTTTCAAAGGCAGCGTGACAAAGTTCTTGATCAACATTCTTTCTTAAAAATCACTATCTTCATTAAAATATAAATTTTATTTTAATATTTAATATGATTCTAACTAAATGGATATTTATTTAGCTTTCCTGATGTTATTGTATCTAGAGCTTGACCGATTTCATTATTCTCCGATTGTCCCGATTTTCGATTGTGCCTATTGTGAGAAGTACCGATTGTAATTCCGATACCGATTTTGTATAAATTTTAATTTTTTGTTAACTATTCGACTTTTTAAACGCGACTTATCATAATTGGATTTTTTTTACTTGGTTCTTCTAAATACGCTTAATGTTTGCATTGGGTATTATAATATAATTTAGTGATGCACGTCTAGTTTCGTCGCTAATATATATTTATCCAGAAAAGTTTCTTGTCTTTTGACTTCAGTTTTTTTGTAAGTCAGAGTAATTCCCCGTTATCTGTGAATTAATTATTTATCTTGAACAATCGGCTCTGGATGAGTAAACGATTTCTGATTGTACCGATTACGACATTTTGCTCCTATAATTGGCCCGATTGTGATTTTACCAATTAATCGGTCGAGCTCTAATTGTATCCTTTAAATTTTCAATGTCATCCTCATTATCATGTTTCATATGATCATTTAATTCCATTAATTTTAAATTAATTTCATTTTATATTTAAATACATAAAATCTTACCTTGGTAAAGGTCATTTGCCACCTAAAAATTTTCAACAATTAGCAACTTTTCACATTTAAGATCTGTTACCAAACCCATCTATATTCAATTCACTCCTATTTGCACTATATATAAACCAATTTGAAAAAATTTTACTTAACCATTGAGCGAGCGCGCATTTTATTTTAACACAAGCTATTGCGTGCGTAAACTTTACGTCATGCAGTTTGCAACTAAAATTCACTATTTTGTGATAACAGAGTTTTGTGATTATTAATAATTAAAAAAATTTATTTGAGCTTAAAAAATATTTTATTTGCAAAACTATTAATAAACAAACATAAGTTCGCCGTAAATTAATCGGTAAAAGAATGCTTATTTGCTACTTAACTCAATCAAAACCACAAAATTTATCTTTACAATTGAAAAACTTTTCTCATACACTTTACCTTAGACGAAAATGTTGCAGGCCGTATCTCTGGACTTAGTTCCGGCTGTTTCCATAATTGAAAACATTGTTTGTGAACGGGAAAACATTAGAAGTTGTCAGTGAAATTTATCTAAACTCTTCTTTCCAAGAAATAATTGATAAACAATTCAAAATAGCGATTCCTCTGCTGGGAAGTCGTCAAACTAACCGTTAAAATATTCAAATTGAAACTCCTGAAGCAACTGAGGACTTACATAAGCTTTTTTGTGTAATTATCAAAATCTGCAACCTTCAAGCATAATTCCTGTCTACGCTACTGCTTGTGTTTGTCACACTTTTATTACAATTTAGAATTTATAAATATTGGTATATTAAAAAAATAATAAATTTACTTAGATACTATATTTACCATACTTAAGTGAAGTAATAAATCCAAATATACCAAATACAATGATTATTAATTAATTCAATTATTCGAAATTCAATAATTACTAATTCAAACATCACAAATCTAATGATTAGGTTCATATCTAATTTCGGAAGTTTCTCTCGTGTTAAAAGTTCCCATAGTTTTCATATTTTTCTTTGTAGAAATTTCCAAAATTTTCATTGCTCCTGCCATTGTTGAATCTCCATGATATTGAATATGCCCTTTTCCATTACAATACGAATGTTTAATATTTGGGCAATCACATCTTTACAGCCATAGCATTGCATTTGACACTGAAGTCATGCTCTCCGGGTTGGATTATCAATTTTTTTACATTACTTTTATTAATTCTGTTTTATATTTAAATAGTGTATGATTATTATACAACTCTTCAGCATAGCTTATTTTGTTCATTGCATATACACTTTTTTAATTTTGATTCTTTCATTTTCAGAATCTTTTATTCACTTTTATTTTTTGTCTTTTTCTTAAGTTTTGCTTTGATTAAATCTTTTGTTATTTTAAACCGTTGTAGTTTTCTTTTGTCTTCATCCCAATCTAATTAGTATTTTAACAAAAATGTTGTTTATTTTGTACGGGTAATCTTATTCTTCATTACCCTTTCAAAATACTTCTCAGTCGTCTTAACATTCTTTTTTACTGTTAAATTTCCCATTTTATAACTCAAAGTAGTTTGCAAATCTTCAGCAACATTTGTTTTTGTTTTAAGACTTCCTTAATCTTTCGTTCAGTTGGTTTTAAATTGGTGTTTTGTCATTTTTTGTCTGCTTTTTTAGTCTAACTATCCTTGACCAACGATATTCCTTAGTTGATCAACTAATTTTATCCTATCAAAATAATTTTAATTGATATTATAAATTCTTGAAAGCTATAATTTTGCATGTGGAATAATCTGAAATAATTATGAGATTCTCATATTTATAAAAGATAACGTTTTAAATTCTATTTTATTACAACATAATGAAAAGTATTAATATCTAGTGTTAGAAGACTTTCGAGACATAATATTTATTATCTAAAACAAGTGAGTAACTCCCATGAGGTAATAATTAAATTGTAAGTGTCTTGAGCAAGATACACACATACATACATAAATCACATAAATCACACCTTTGAAATTCAGACATACATTACATAATCTTCAGTCATGCAAATTCAACATACACATACATACATATTATATTATTTAGAATATATATTATTTACTGTTATTCTACACCTAGGATATTAGAAACTGTTGTGTAATCTGGATTATAAAATATGAGATTTGATTCATCAAATGATCATATATATAATTACACACATTCATATGTATACATCAAGCAATTAATTAATTTAATTATTAAGTAGTTGTCGGTTAAACAAACTAAAACATCAGGTAATTATTGCCTTAGTCAGTGAAGCATATTCTTTATTAATACCATTATATTGTAAAAAAGTAAATTCAATAGAAATTGAACTTCGTCCTTGTAAACTTCATCAAATCCTCAATTATGTTTGATAAGATAGAAGCATAAAAGAGATAAACTAAAGGGAAAAGAGAAAAACTGTAATCATATAAAAAATTTATATGATAAAAGTGAACAGTACGATATGAACAAAATGCAAAAAGATAGATGTCAATTTATCCACATAAAATATTTTTCGAAAAAGAAATCTCAGAAAGACATAATAAAATTTCCGTTTTAAATGCAGAAACAAAATAAAACGATTCATTTTATTTTGCAATTTTATTACAATTGAAAAATTTATTACTGGTAGTTATTAATAATATTAAAATATAATAAATAATAAAAACTATATTAAATATTTGAATAATAAATGGTAAAGTATGGATGGTACAGATATTACTGTCTATGTGGAGCTTTTTATCTCATCGCTGGAAATATTCATTATTTACAATTACATACATTATATACAATAATAGTCTATGAATATGAATTCTATATAACTTTAGCGGTGAAACGTGTACAACAGTTTCAAATCTAAAGAAAATTAATTTTAATAAGAAAAATACCGAGAAGTTGAAATTTTAGTTGGATAAGTTATTTTCAGATGAGTAAACCTATTTTATGCTCAATATAATACAGTTCTGATAGTTCGAGAGTTGGAGAGAAAAGTAATAATATTTATAATTAATGCAATTATTCATTGGGAACGATAAAGATATTCAAGAAATTATCACATTTTATGAAAATTGAGATATATTTATTATTAATATGTCAAATGAATTGTATTTTCACGGATCTAACTTTTACTATTTATTAAAAAAAATAATTTCGAGATTGGAATAATATAATTATTTTTCTTTTACATTTGATTAGGGTAATAGACAAAAGTATTTTAATTTATTTTCCACAGAAAAAGTACCAATAAAAAACCATAAATATGTTTTATTTTTTATTTAAAAAAAAATTTTTAAGATATTAATTGTGACTAAAAACCCCATTCTTCCTAGTTTCTTACAGTCGAAAGTTTCCATCGAAAATTTAGAAATTTCTCTCTCAATTCCAAGTAAAGAACGACTGATATAAACCTTAGAAGTGTTTGAGTGAAATAATATTTTCAAATACAATAATTTAGACTATTTAATCTTATTTATTTATAATTTCTATTAAAATAAACGATAAAAATAGATCAATAGTGAAGAAGATAAAACATTTTATTTATATTTTTTATTATTTTAATTAATATTAATATTAGATAAAATATTATGGGAAATATATAAAAACATCAAAAAAGTTTAAATATTTGATTTCAACATTATTTAATAAAATACAAACCCTACAAAATACGTTGTATTATTTAAACTTTTTAAAATGCATAATCTAAAAAAAATTATTTTTCGTTCAAATGTTGTAATTGATACGTGTCATTCATATAAATCAGACATACCACTATTGTGTAGTGACTCCTCACACAAGCATTACCACATCATTCATCATATATCTGTATCACCTATAATATATTACGATTATTTCCCTAATAATTCTAATAATAATTTTCTTTTATTTATTCATGTTAGTAGTAATGATAATTTTTGTAAGAGTTTTAGTTTTGTAATGCTGATTTAATTAATAATAACTGACAACTGAATAAAAGGTGAGACAAAACATGAAGAAGTGCGTATATTCGTATTATATTCGTTTTTTCTTTAGCACTTTGTGTGCATCGCACAAGGTACTCATGTCTATTAGTCACCAAATGAACACGGAATTTTGTTTAGTGGGATTATAAGATGTTTGTTACTCAAACTTATTTGGCGTCGCTAATATTACTTATTTTCAATCTCAGTGAGATAAAACTTCAATTTCAATTTCTACTAACTGCGGTTAAATTGTTCTAATCATTTCTGTAAATTACTTTCATAAAGGCGGTCTTAGACTTTACAAACAGAATCAACGAATTATTGCTTTTTAAAAAACATTTCTTTTCTGTTTTAAATTAATTTATATTTTCACTTTATGTTTTTTTGTAAAGTTCTATTTACATTTTTTATATTTATTTTATCTTAATTTTATGTCGGAATTGAACCACTGTTGTTTGAAAATATTGGAATTAAAGTGTAAAAATATTTGTTAAGTTAAAGAATTATCTGTTTTGACCAAATATTAATTTTAAAATTGCATCTGTTGAATAATGATATATAGTGTTTTAGTGATTTGTAATTTTGATGTAATATCATGATTTTGGATTATATTTGTTTTATAATGGTTTAGCAATTTTGTTTAAAACAACCAATGCTTGCCCAAAAGTCCCCATGTCGTCTGAAATTACAATTTATCTTAAATAGCTTCTTGTTTTTTTATTTATTTAAAATTTGCTTAAATTTTTCAGTCTTAAATGTCTTAATAATTTCATATGAACGAGTTGGCTAACATGAATATGTTGTGAGCAATATATTTCATTTCAATTTCTAATATTAATAGTTAGAAATATTTTTAAAAGGTAAATGAAACTATTATCGAATAAAATATGGTAAATAGTTCTTAAAATAAACTATTCAAGAGGATTATTTGATAATCGAAAATTTTTTCACCAATATAATAATTAATTTGCAGCAAGGGCTCATTTTATTATTTACTTGTCTGATATTTTAATTTATGTTGCTACCAAGGAATCACCATTTTATACTTTCAAAATTAACTATTATTATCAGTTGAGTGTTTTTTATTTGAAGAATTTAAAGAAAATAGACCCCATATTTAATGGGCCATAAAATGTTTTATCCCTATAGTTGTGTATGTGAAGGATGGAGCCTAAATTAATAATGTTGTCTCGGATGACATAACGAATAAATAACTGCTAAACGGTAATTAGAATTATGTGATTTATTCTTAGTAACTTTATTAGATTAATTATAATTTGTTTATGCTTGTTTATAAACATTTAAATGCAATTTAGTCTTTTAAGTAATTATAATTTTATTAACAATAATTATTAATAATAATGGTCATTTAATTAATAAAAAAATTTTCATTCATAATGATCATAATAAAATTCAAATTTGAAAACAAAATGGAAAAAATGCATGAGTTTATTAAAGATCATACAATTTTAAATTACAAAAGAACCATTTCTATGAAAATTTTATTTCAAAAACTTAGTTTCTTGAATTTTATGTTGAAGAATTGTGGTTTGAAAATTTTGGAATTTCAGTGTCAAAATATTTGTTTTAAGACTGTAAGTAAAAGAATAATCTGTTTACTTGAAATATTATTATTTGGAAATTATGAATTTGGATTTTATCACTTATAATATTATACCTGCTAACAATAATAATAATAATAATAATAATAATAATAATAATAATAATAATAATAATAATAATAATAATAATAATAATAATAATAATAATAATAATAATAATAATAATAATAATAATAATAATAATAATAATAATAATAATAATAATAATAATAATAATAATAATAATAATAATAATAATAATATGAGGAAGAAGAAAAACAAAAATAATAAAAAAACCTTAGTAATAATAATAAACATTTTAAGTAAAGAAAAATTATATTAATATAAATTAATTAGAATGTGACGATGTACATATTTTTAAAGATTTCAGTTTATTATGTAATTGTAATGTTTCATCGCAGACAGTGCCAGCCTTTGGTGGGGGCGAGGTTTGGCGCCGAAATATGCCACTTGTTATTCATTGCGATTTTTTATTGCTGCTGTTAATAAAAAAAGTTTCTTGTTTCTTGTTTTGAAAAATTTATGTAAGTATATTTTGTTTCATTACCCTTACGCTGTCCCCGTATTTCAGGTACTTCACCACCTTAACAATGTCATTAAATGATGCTCTTATTTAGATTGGTATCACAATAGAAATAAATACATTTGGGAAATATAATTATTTTTCAAACTGCAAAAAAAAATACAAAAAAGCAGCTTATTTGTAGATCTCGTTTCAATAAAATCAATATATAGTGAAATACTTCCTTTAATCAAATAAAATGAATTCACGAGATACACAATATTTGAAGCATATAAGGATTTTTTAAGTTGAACTTTCAAATGATATAAGCAATGTTGTTTCTTATATCAGAAAGAGAATTATCGAAATATTAATTTTCCGCCGTCAACATATATATGTTTAAGAAAATACCAGGCTACTTTAACTGCTGTAGAAATAAGTATTTATGTGTTAGAAAAACTTCTCTAAAGATAAACATTTTTATGGAAAAATGTTTTCAAATATCTGCTTTTATAATTCAACAAATAAGATTGTTTATGTTTTTATTGTGGTGCGATTTGAATTCTTATATTGTTAAATATTATAAAATTTCGTCTTAACTGTGACAATTTATATTCATGAAATACTATAAAGCCGTCTTTTGCATCAATTTATTAGATATAAAGTTATTTAATTCACACAGTCTTTTTCTTTATTTATAAAGTCAATTTTTAAAAAAAAATAAAAAGCAAATTTTTAGTTTTTGAGGGTTGCAAGAAAAATCTCCCCGAGGGCAAATAAAGCTAAGGCCAGCCCTGATCGTAGATTATTTAATGATTTTGTTCATTAATTTTTATTTTATCAAATTAAAACCAATGAAAAGACAGCAAATAAAAAGAAAACTCCAAAGTCTTTGTATATTTCAGCTAAATTTTAAATAAGGTTGAAATGGATTGTTTTATAATCGAAATTTTCACTTAATATTTTGCATCATTTATACATTTTTACTGTTTTGAACTTAAAGTTCAAAATAAGATCTATTAGTATTTATGATTTATTTATTAAAAGCTATCAAGCATTTAATAGATTTGAAAACTGCTCTAAAAATAATATAATTTATATATTTATATAAATATTTATTTTCATATATATATATATATATATATATAAAATGTTTTATTTCAGTTTCTGTGTCCAAATCAATGCACAATAATTTTCATATAAATTTAAACCTAATATTTAGGCAGCTTTATTTAGTCAAATAGTTATTGTTGACAAAAGATTATAACAGAATGAATTAAAGGAAATAAGAAATAGTTCAATTGATTAAAACAAAATGAGAAGCCCGGTAATAATTCATCTATAGAGGAAAATTCCTTACTTCATATTGTTTTTAAATTTGACATTAAGAGGGATCTAAAAAATTTTCGTTTCCATTATTTCATTTCGTGTCAGAAATGAAATCCCATCATCTTATCAAATTTTATAAAGCGTTCAATAGAAAGCAATATTAAGTGGAACTGACTTGTGTTATTTTGATCCAATATTATATTATTATTGAGCAGGTTCATCGAATAGTAGCATTTATTTTCATCGGATTTCAGTCTGAGATTTCGTTGCCTTTGTCGAAAAATAATAAGAGCCCAAGCAATCAACAAACACATTAGAAATAAAGTCGAAAACGATAAAATTACAGTCAGAATTAATCTGGGAGTTATTAATGTAATTTTCGCTGAATAACTTCTAGGGATGTCTAACAGAGTAATGTGTAATTTTTCAAAAGTGCGCGAAAAATATTTTCTGTAAAGGGGATTTTTCACTTTTTGATTTCCCAAATCTTCGGCTGATATCATAATTATGAAATTAAACCGACAGAACTGTTCACTTAAAAATGGACTGTTGATGAATATTTCCCCGGTGTGACGATCCAAATGAAAGAGATTCAAATCTTTGTCCGGTAGAATTTTCGAGATTTCATAAATTACTGTTCCATTATTTCCCAAATCTGGATCAAATGCTTGAACTTTTCCAACGACATGACCGATAGGCTCATGACATGAAACATTGAGAACAAAATGTGTCGAGTTTGGGAAAATAAATTTTGGTGAATTATCATTTTGATCGCTGACTTTTACAAACACTTTTGCTGTAGTAAACAACTGGGAATTCCCATGGGGGTGTTTGTCACTTATTTGTATGACAAACTGAAATGATGAGATCTCCTCGCGGTCTAATGATTTTCTCAAATATAGTTTATCATGATCTAATTTGAAATATTTCAGCACATCTTCAGATGTTGACTGATCAAATGAGACTCTAAACCCGGTATTTGTAGAATCAAGATCGCTTGGTCGGAATGTCAATAAGGCTCTATCGTAATTGATTGTGTTTTCTTCAACAGTTAATTGAAATAGATCTGTGTATAAAATTGGAGTGTTATCATTTTCGTCTTCAACGTCAACGTAAATGTCAGTGCACACAACATGGATTGAGTCATTGCAACAAACGCGCAATCTATATTCATTGGTCAATTCTCTGTCGATCGCACCGGCAACATACAAAACCCCTGAGTATTTGTCGATTTGAATGACACTTGTCGCATTATCCGATGTGTGTTTGTTGTCAATGAAAAATGTCAATTCTCCAATAATATCATGATCTATCACTTGGATTTTCGACAATCCATTGTTGGAATTTGTCAGAGTCGTGTGGAATGGAGAATTTTCTTTCACGCTAAATCGAAAATTATTTGAAAGAAATTGCGGATCTTGATCGTTTTCGTCTTCGATTAAAACTGTCAAAGTCACACTAGTTGACAACGACGGATCACCGTGATCGTGGCAAATGATATTCACAAAATACCGATCGATTTCTTCTCGATCAAAAACTTTGTTCGATTCGATTTGATAGAATTTATCAAGAAGTCCATTGAGAAAAAATCGGTTTTCACTTTTCAAAAATCGACATGTCACTTCACCGTTTTGATTGGAATCTCGATCAGTGATTTTTAGAAAAGTCACTGGAGAAGAGATTGGTTGATTTTCCCGAATAGTTGATTTTTGATTTTCCGTATCGAATTTCAATTCCGGATAATTGTCATTGACGTCTATTATTGAAATTGTCAATGAAAAACTGGAGGATTTTCTCTCTGATATCGGTGCACTATCATATGCAATTATTGTTATGGAATAAATTTTCTGTTTTTCATAATCCAACTCTCCGATTACTTTCAAATCACCGTTGTGTAAATTCATAGCAAATGTATTTGCCGTTTCGGCGTTATTGAGAGATTCTAATTTAAACGTGATGTTATTATTTGGATATGCATCGTTATCTGTGGCTTGCAAGTGAGCAATTACAGTTCCTTTAACTGTTGATTCATGAACGGAAAAAGAACTTTTTAATTCTCTAGAAAACTCAGGAGCGTATTCATTAATGTCTATGACTTTGACATGTATTAACACCCGACCTTCCTTTCCCGCTCCGTCATTGGCTAATAGATCTAATATATAATGATGCTTTGTCTCACAATCCAAAGCGTTCAATAATAACAAATTAGGGGCTTGAGAAGTTCCATCATACAGAAGTTGAAACAAATTCTGTCCACCATTCGAAAAATGTATTTGATAAGTTATCATTCGATTTTTTTTCGAAAAATCTTTATCAATTGCAATAGGCAATAGCTGTTTCTGACCGACCGATTTTGGACCTTCATAAAACTCAACATAATATTGTCTCTGTTTAAATGCTGGAGTCCAATCGTTGATGTCTTCAATGAAAATGTTCAATTTGTAGGTTAGAATTGACGCCTGTTTCTCAAATATTCTAATAAGAAACACGAATTTACAGTCGAGATTTTCATCACAGCAATTCTGATTGTGAACACATAACTCGGAATCTTCCAAATCGATTTGTTTCACGAGAACGATTTTGTTTCTGCTTTTATCCAAATGGAAATATTGATTAAAGCCGTCTCCGATTACTTTGATGTTTGGAAAAAGTTTGTCATTGAAAACTGGAATATCTATTGTCGTATTGATTGGGGAGTTTTCTTTTAAAAATAATGTTTTGATTTCAATGCTCATTACAAGGTTCAATAGTTGAAGAGAAATACTGAAAAATTTCCAACAACAATTCCTGGATTGCATTACTCTCTGATTTGAATGAAAAAATTAAACATCAATTGAAATAATGATGGAAATATACTCCAAGCATGTGAAATGCATTTTCCATTGTCATTGGTGAAGAAAGTTAGGCAAAGAAACATTATTATTTGTTGAAAACCGTTGATTATTATTTAAATTTAGAAATAAAGCTATAATTACATTGCCTGCTCACTGCAATAATAACACTGTTGATATGGAATGATATTGTGTGTATTTCGGCGATCACACACACGATTTATCGGTGTGTATTCCTTTCGTGCAACAAACGACAGCCAATGAAAATAGGGTATGCATTTTTTGTTATGGGATTGACTGCCTTTGTTGTTTAAATATACTTATTAAATACTTATTGGTAGTATATTGAAACTGATTTTGTTTTTCCTCATTTATTATGATCGCAGGCTCATTGGATCGTAAATTAAATAATAGACAACAATACTGCTACTACTACTATCATTAGTAGTAGGATCAAGTTATAAAATTATTTACCAATTCAGATGAGACTGATCAACAATGCAATCAGTAATTCTCTGTTGAGTTATTTTTGTTTATTAGTATTCAGTGCATTTAACTGGGAAACTCTTGTTTTGGGTGCCCAATCCGTTCCGGCAGATCCGGTCCATCTTGAATAAGGCCTTATATCATTGTCTTACATTTGGGTAAGGTTACAAAATTTAATTAAAAATAAATCATTTTTTCAGTTGGGTAGGATGAAACTGAAACAAATTTTGTAAAAAAAATTATTATTTTAAAATCAAGGGAAAATTCAAAAATCCCAATTAATTAAGACATTATCTAAATTTATAATAATAATATAAAGTTTAATTAATAATTTAAATAAATTTAATTGTATTTTAAAAATTACTTTAAAGCCTTTTTAAAAAGCTCGCATATTTTAAACAAAATTAAACTGATTATTTATTTTTAACTGATTATTTATTATAAACTTTTCTGTTCATGGTCATTATTAGCCACAGAGCTACGGGTATTAATAGAATCCATAACTAAAACACGTTTATTATCAAAACACAAATAATATTAAAACAAATATTATTAAAACAAATTATATCGTTAATTTGTTTGAGGAGTTTCTAAAAAATAATAATTAATGAATAAGTAAGGATTTCAACATACAATCAAACATGCCCAACATCATACCATTATTTAAATACAAATTATAAAACGCCTCACATCCCCCCCCTTTTTGAAAACCTTTAACCACTCAATATTTCTCGTGACGGAACTTCCATTTTCCAATTTTATTTCATAACTTCGATCATGAATCTTTTTAGTAATCACACCTGGACCCATGTATCTGTTATCACCTTTATTTCGAACATTTACTTTGATCAATACGCAATCTCCAATTTGAAATTCGCGATTTGTCGGCTGATTGATTTTTTCTTCTTCCACAATCTCTGAGAACCATTCACTATAAATCTTTTTCCCAAACACCATTTCAGCTGGAGTCTTCCTAATAGTTTTTTGAAAAGTTGAATTCAACATAAACTGAACTTCGGGAAGAATATCTACCCATGATTTATGTCTTTTATCTTTGAGTGTTATCTTTATTGCATCTCTGATTGTACGGAATTGTCTCTCAATCTGTCCATTTGCTGAGTGATGATATGGACTTGAATAATTAATTTCAATATTGTGGAATTCTGCAAAATCTTTCATTAGCTTTGATTCAAATGATTTACCTCTGTCACAGTTTATTATCCTTGGTGCTCCATACTTCATTATCCACTCTTCTTTCAGTAATCTTACCACTGTTTTTTCCTCTTGTGATTTCACTGCATGTAAAGAAATAAACTTACTATGATGATCTATAATCCCAAGAATATATCTTTCTCCTTTCATTGCAAGTTGTAATGGACCACAGAAATCTACATATATTGTTTCAAATAATTTCGAATCACTTTTGCAAATTATTTCTTCTTTTGTTTTAGTTGTATCAACCTTTCTTTTCTGACAGTTTTCACAGGATTGTACAACATTACGAATAGATTGCTCCAAATCTTTCATATCAAAATTGTTTGATACATACATTTTTACTTTATTAGCACCGCGTGACAGAGCTTTTTATGATATTCTATGATGAATTCAGACTTGTTTTCTTCTGGAATCCAAATTTTATTATTATTTGTCATAATCACTCCGTTGACATATTTATAAAATGTTTTATCTGGCATCAAACTAATATTTTCTTTTATATTTTCAATTTCTTTCGAGTTCTTTTGCCATATATTTTCAATATTATCAGTCATCAGTGTCAACAATCTTGTTTTTAATTTACCCATTTTAGGATTTTCATGAATCATTTGACATTGAACACATGTTTCACATTCTTTTCTAGATAAAGCGTCGGCATTATTGTGGTTATCACCTTTTCTGTATTGAATCTCCATGTCCAGACCACTAAGATGGTTAATCCAAGTTTGAAATTGTGGGGTAATAGCTTTCTTTGTCTTCATCATAAATGTAATGGCTTTGTGATCCGTCCTCAAAATAAACTTTTTACCATATAGATAATGCTTAAAATGACCAGTAAAATAAAATATAGATAGTAATTCCTTTCTTGTTATACAATAACCCAACTCGTGTTTATTCATAGCTCGGGATCCATATGCGATTACTCTTTCTTTACCTCCATCTTTTTGAGACAGAACAGCACCAATGCGGTCAAAACTTGCATCTGTATCCAAAATGAATGGCTTAGAAAAATCTGGGAACTTCAATACAGGTGTAGACGTCAATTTCAGTTTTAAATTTTTAAATGAAGTTTCACACTCATCAGTCCACATAAGCTTCTTTTGTTTACTTTCACATAACGCTTCTAATACTTTGGAATCTTTGGTGTAATTTTCTATAAATTTGCGATAGTAATTTGCCAAGCCTAAAAATCCTCTCAAACTTTTTACGCATTTAGGTCTTTCAAAATTTTTAATAGTTTCAATCTTGCTTTCATCCGTACGTATTCCATCTTCACCAATGATATGACCCAAAAATTTTACTTCTTTCCTTTTGAATTGACATTTTGCTGGACTTATTTTAAGATTTGCTAATTTAATCTTTTGAAAAACCTTTTCAATGGTACTATAATGTTCATTCAATGTCTTTGAAAATATAAGGATATCATCCAGATATACAATTGTTCCATTCCAATTTAATTCTCCAAGAACCAAATTCATAAGTCTTTGAAATGTAGCTGGTGCGGCTGCTATTCCAAATGGCATTCTGTTAAAGTAATATTGCTTGCTTTTCGTCGAAAATGCTGTTTTCAATTTTGATGCATCATCGAGTTCTACTTGATAATAAGCATTGCCTAAATCAATTGTCGAGAAAAACTTTGCTCCGTCAAGAATATCTAATAATTCATCAGTATTTGGAATGGGAAAAATCGGTCTTTCGGTTATATTATTTAATGCACGGTAGTCCAAGCATATTCTTATATCACTACTGTTTTTCTTTTTAACACATACTAACGGAGAATTCCAAGGGGATGTACATTCTGATATAATGCCATATTTCAACATTTCTTGAATATTTTCTTCAATTTTTTCTATTAAATGTATAGGTTGTCGTCTTGGGTTTATTACAATCGGACTACCTTTAGTAAGTATTTCATGCTTTAATAGTTCGGTTTTCCCAACATCCCATTTATGTTTCATAAAAATACCGTCAAACGTGGAAATTAAATTATTTATAATCTTATCTTCACTTATGTGGTTCTTAAATGAATTTTCCATAATTGTATTTATTTCGTCTGTACGGTTTTCTA
This sequence comes from Schmidtea mediterranea, assembly GCA_022537955.1. Classification (NCBI taxonomy): domain Eukaryota; kingdom Metazoa; phylum Platyhelminthes; order Tricladida; family Dugesiidae; genus Schmidtea; species Schmidtea mediterranea. The sequence goes on from CM039679.1 coordinate 127,786,421, forward strand.
TTTGCAATTGCATTCCAAATCTTTCGAGAAAATCTATACCTCCTATTAACTTTGGGTTTATATCTTTGGCTACAACGAATTCTACTTTTTTAATATCAGAAATTTTATCAACTTTTACATTTAATAAAGTTTTACCGCAAATTTCAATCGGGCTATCATTCGCACATCTTAATTTTAAATTACTTGTGGTCATATTCAAATTTCCAAGTTTTTTAAAAATATTATAATCAATCACACTTATTTTAGCTCCAGTATCTAATAGGCATACTAATTTTACATTATTAATCATTACGGTAACACTGGGTCTTCCCTGCATTTTATCGTATACTATTATATCATTCCGTTTATCACGATTAAGAACATTTAGTTCATTAGACGTTAGGGGTGGGTCTTTAAAAACTTCATCCATACAAAATTTATTAGTGTATATATTAATATAATTTCTATAATCAAAAATACCATCACAACAGTTATCATTCAAACTATCACAATCATTCAAACTATCACAATCATTCAAAATCATACAACCCTTACTCATATCATTAATTACCTTTAATTTATTGCTCCGATCACCTCCTCGTGTGGTGGAGCATTCCCATTTGGGTACTCAAAATCAGCCTCTGGATCCTCGTCACCGAATGCAGCCACTGATTTATGGAATTTTCGACGTCTGCCTGGAAATAACTCATGGCACTGATGTTTGAAATGTCCAGATCTTTTACAATGGGCACATTGAATATTGGAGCATTCAGATCTTCTATGACCTTCTTCGTGGCACGCCCAACATCGCAAAATTTGATTTGTTCGGATATGATCTCGCGAATGAAATTCCCTGGTATTATAAGGCTTACTCCTATTCATAGGTCTCCATCCATTTGAAATAGCATATCGATGTTCTCTGGTAAGATCGCCTTTGAATCTTGGATTATGTTGAGGTTCTCTTGTATATTCATCTTTGAATCTGGGGTTAGCTTCTCGTTCTCGAATTGATCTGTTATCATAATTATATCTTGGTAAGCTCTTCTTAACAGCATCAGCATAGCGTTGTGTTTTATTCATTGAAGCTACATCAGCATGAAATACATTAATTTCTTTTGAAACTTGATCGTGTCTCTTTAATCTTTCTTTCATTTCATCAAATGATTTTAAATCTTGCATTTTGAGATCTTTTTTAACTTCTTTATCTTCAAGCGAATTGAATAGCAAAAATTTCTTTAGTTCTTCTTCATCAAGTTTATGCTTCAAAATATTTTTTGCAAGTTTCTCAATTTTTGAGCAGAATTCTTCGGCAGCCTCATTTCCTTGACGATAATTTAGCGCTTCGTTGAGATCATCGATAAGACTTCTGTTCTTAGAAAAAGAGTTTCTTAATCTTTCTGTATAATGCAGAGTTTCATTAGTCAACTCATATTTCTTCGTTGAATTGATTGATAGAAAAGCTTTGACGAATTTGCTTCTGTATTCATCGACAATATTTGTCATCTCGAAGAATCGTTCCGTTTCTAAGATGAAATCTTCCACGTCTGAATCCATGTCATATGTTTCTGGTGGCTTGATAAAATTTGCAATCGTGGTCGCCATATTAGCCACAGAGCTACGGGTATTAATAGAATCCATAACTAAAACACGTTTATTATCAAAACACAAATAATATTAAAACAAATATTATTAAAACAAATTATATCGTTAATTTGTTTGAGGAGTTTCTAAAAAATAATAATTAATGAATAAGTAAGGATTTCAACATACAATCAAACATGCCCAACAGTCATGAAACACTGAGGTCGGATTCAATGAGGGTAAATATTAGAGCTACAAATTAATTAATTAATAAAAAATTTATTTATTCTATCAATCATGGAAACAAAACACGATTTTGACAAATAATAGATTAAGAAAATCAAAGGAAAGAGTAAAAGTAAATAGAATGTCAAAATCGAAAGAGAAATACTGACTTGTGATTGATACGCAAAGCCATATAAAGAAGTGTCTGTCTCAGTAACTCATTAAACTATCAAATTTGAATGAGAAAAACAAGGTAGATATAAATTGAGCAATGGTAAAGATCACAATGATATAGGAATTTTTATGAAATGTTTAGAAAAGGGTAATAAACAAGAGAAATGCTCAGAAACGTATAATTGTTAATTAATTATTTAGTTAATTTTGAATTAGGGGAAAAGAATTTGACAGTAGAGTTAAAGCGAAGATTGTTAAAGTTAGAAGATAGGGTAAACAAAACAAATCAAGAGAAGAAGAATAAAGTAAAATAAAAGAATTAAGTAAAGAGGTGATAATTATTGTGAACAGTGAAAGAACCAAAATGGTCACAGCGAGACCTACCGGAGAATAAGAATATATGCGATGTTTGCGATTCGTAGACTGTAAAATAAAGTTTTTGAAAACAAATATACGTAGGTTATTGTTTGTCTAATTGTTTCTTATCGAACAAGCTGAGTCAGAGACATGGAGTTTAATATTTATTTAATTGAAAACCCAACAATTTTAATGTTAATAAAATTTATTTGGTTTAAACAACTTTAGATTGTATCGAAGATAAAATTCTGGAAACTCTTTTATCTTCTTCCCTTCTTGAATCATTGACTTGGATATTAGTATTAATAAGTATGTTGTATGATTTATTGAAAATTGTAAATAATAATAATATTTAAACAATTTTTATTTTAAATATTTATACATTCTAATAATAAAAAAGATTACAAATACTAATTTTAGAGAAAAAATAGAACAAACTAAAATTCACTCAAAACAATACTTTAAAAATATTAATTAAAGAAAAATTTGAAAATTTTTGAAAAAATTATGGTCGTAAATTTATCCATAAGTCACATAGGTCGTAACTCGACAATTGACTGTGTATTTTCTTCATTTATATAAAGTAAATAATACAAATCTGTATATTTCCCAATAGATTATTTTAATTCATGGAACTGATATTAATCTCGTCTAGGAATCTCTTTGTTGAAACAGTAGAAGATTAGTTTTTATCCTGGAATTCAATATTTGTTGATGAATCTTCCGTGAATGGACTAATGGTAGGGAGGACACGTACTGTTTTCAATTAATATAGAAATTTGAGCAAATATCGAATATTCATTAAAACAAATTTAATCCAATTCATAAGCAAGTTAAGAAAAGAGTCAAATTGAATCAGAAAAAAACAATTTGGCATCATGTGTACCTGGGTTTAGAAAATGAATTAAAATACTACTTATAATTACATTTTGTTGACAACAGTTGGAATTTTAATTCTTTTTTTGTATTAAATAATGCATTTTGGATAATTGCGATCTATAAGTAGGGGAGTGCAAATGAAATTTTTAAATTTAATTTTTAAAATGTAACTAATGTTTTTTACAGGATTTTTATTGAGAGGTTTTACCAGAAGGATTTTGTGATGAAAGGACCCATTTGAGACTTAGAAAATGTAACCGAATCCTTATGAGTCTTATCTCGTCAGCTCGATTAGCAAAATCTGTTTGTTTTAATGCTTAGAAAAAAATTAGATTTCATTTAATCATGATTGGAAATGAGTTTCGACGGCAAATTTAAACTTTTTTTATTCGATTTTTAAATATCGTATTTTAATGCATAAATGATTCACTCGATTACGTGTAGCACTCGATTATATTGGTGGTTTCAGTAAAAAATCATACAAGTTAACTACTTAACAGTTTAGCCCTAGCTTGACTCGGGTGCGGGATCAGTTCTCATACTGATGAGTTCAAGTCTCGTTCGGGCAAGATTTGTTTCAACTGGCAGGTAATGATTTTGTCGAATATAGCTCATGCAATCCGTTATAATAGTGTAATAGTAAATGTATTGAACTTAAATAATAAATAATGACAATTTATTGACCCTTTCTCTTATCAAAATCCGACTGTTAAGTGGTTAATAGTTTGAATTTTTACAGCTAAAAATCTAAATATGTTGAAAATATCTAATAACTTAGGAATTCGTGCACGATGACGTAATAACTTGAAAATCCTTAACGAAAATGCAGCCGTATTCGGCAAACTATGAAGTTACGAGACTACTTTGTCCTATTTTAATATATTTTTAATGTATATATCCCAATTAAAGAAAAATTTATTTAAATAAGGCGCAACTTGGGTTTCAAATCAATTATAAATTGAATATGCGCGAAAATATTAATGTTAAATATTATTATTAAATTTGACTTTAAATAATTAGGATTGTCTACTTCTCCTGTTGATGAAATATTTATCACAGAAGATAAAATAAAATTGTCTTCAAAATAGAATATGTGTTTTAAATGTCCTTTATAAAAATTTCCTGATTCATATGATTACCGAATGCTTTAATTAAGGAAACGAGATGTATAGTCTAAGCGATACATTAAGGATTTGCGTTTTCAACGGATTAATTAGTAGTAATAAAATCTTTCATTTAAGGTTAGTGAAAACTTTATAATAATAATAATAATAATAATAATAATAATAATAATAATAATAATAATAATAATAATAATAATAATAATAATAATAATAATAATAATAATAATAATAATAATAATAATAATAATAATAATAATAATAATAATAATAATAATAATAATAATAATAATAATAATAATAATAATAATAATAATAATAATAATAATAATAATAATAATAATAATAATAATAATAATAATAATAATAATAATAATAATAATAATAATAATAATAATAATAATAATAATAATAATAATAATAATAATAATAATAATATAATAATAATAATAATAATAATAATAATAATAATAATAATAATAATAATAATAATAATAATAATAATAATAATAATAATATAATAATAATAATAATAATAATAATAATAATAATAATAATAATAATAATAATAATAATAATAATAATAATAATAATAATAATAATAATAATAATAATAATAATAATAATAATAATAATAATAATAATAATAATAATAATAATAATAATAATAATAATAATAATAATAATAATAATAATAATAATAATAATAATAATAATAATAATAATAATAATAATAATAATAATAATAATAATAATAATAATACATAATTATACTAATAATAATAATAATAATAATAATAATAATAATAATAATAATAACAACAATAATAATCATGTAATATGTCACGATTTGATTGAGAACTATTTGTACTCTGGATCTTAATTATATTTAAAAATTTAACTGTTAAAATGTATTTGTTAGACTTTTTGTTATGTTGGATTAAAATTTATATTTAAAAGTTTGACAATTTTAACATCTTTAATTGAATAAAGAGAAATTAATGGTATATAAAATATTAAATAAATATACATTTTATTTGACGGTCTAGGAAAAAAAATTATCAAAAGTGCAATTTCAATATTAATATAGTATAAGTATTTGCAATAAAATATGTGTAAATTTTTTAAATGTTTCTGGTGGAATAATTACGCAATAACTGCCTAATCTGCGGAAAACTTACGTACATACTAAGATAATCTTTGTAATTTTTTTAAAATGTTCCTTAACATTTCATTGTTGAATTAAGTTGTTGAGATAGTTAGTCGAGGGCTCGTTTCAATAGCTATTTTCACTAGTCTTCTTGAATGACGGACATTGGAAAGATGAACAAAAGACGAACAAATTTTAACATATTCGGATATTTAATTTATTATAATAAACACCACAAATATTTTGGAAGCGGCGGAAGTATTGGTTTCCCTGCGAAATTTATACAGTTTATAATGTGGAATATGAAATTCTTCTAGAATGTCACATTTTTTATTTAGGATTTTTTCAGTAAATTTAAAATTGTTAAAATTTCAAGAATATTAACTTTATAGAGACTATATAGAGACATATTTTTACTTAAAGAAAAAACAAACACGGATAAATAAAAATCCACATGAAAACTACGTTACATCTCGGTACCCTTTAATATCAATCTAGTTAACTCTTTTTCTGATTTATTTGTGTGACTTTGCAAATTGTCTTTTGTTGAACTCTTCTATTGCAAATTTGTATCCTTGGTACTTTCATTTTCTTTGTATTCTTACGGTATTCTTACATCCTATGTAGACAGGTTCATGATGCCTCTTCCAAAATCACAATATTTACTTTTTTGGAGCGAGGCAGTGATATACTACTTTTTGTCGATTCCATATCAACTATATATTTCTTAATAATTTCTCGTATAAATTGTGTGGGAAAATTTGGCAGTTGAAACCTTTCCCCATTTTTATTTTATATATTAGTCAAAAACAGCAAGATAGAAAAAGGAGAAGAAATGTGTAAAATTTGAAAATTTATTGTTTGGAAAAAATATTCAAGTTTAGCGCGGATAAATAGTTAAAGATTAATTTTGATTGATTAAAAGTAAATTTATGATAAATATTTTAACCAACTTTTTTCCCTTTTCATAAATTTTCTATTTTTGGTTGATCAAAATAAACTTTAAAATTTTAAATATTTTATTGTAAGTGGCATGGAAATTTTGAAGACAATATTGAAAAATTTAATAAACTCTTATTAACTTTTTTTCGGCCAGAGGTCTACAAGAGGAAAATTACAACGATAATTACGTAAAAATTTCTCAACGATATTTTTTATTGAAATCTAGTTGAAATAAATTCAATTGGGAAATTATTAAATTTTAGAAAAATTTTAATGTTGAGCTCGATTAAAATAAAATCAAATCTATCCGAAACCATTTAAATTTAAAAAGTAACCAAATGAAAAAAATATTACATGGCCTTGTTTTTATATTATAAAAGTGAAAGAATTTTCCTTACAATCGAATATAATTATAAATCTAAGAAATTAATGATTATACTATTGGTTACATCGATCATACTTAAACATCTATCCAATGAAATTCAAACGTAATAAAATCCATAATAATCATATTGTCACAACATTATTAAACAGCAACACGTACAAATTTAAAAAATTAATAGAAAATTTCTTTTTTAATTTATATTAAATATAAAATAATTAATCTATAGAACAAAAATCAAAAGAAAATGAACAAAAACTGATCTGAATTTCTAGAGTCATTGTGGCTTTCATGTTTTTTCTGATTGAAAGCAAAATAAATGTGAAAAATAAATAAATAATTATAATTTCCAATATTTTTAACAAAATTCTTTAACAGAATATTTATAAGCTGTAAAAAATAATAATTGAAAATTGTTAACATTGATGCAGAAATGATTTTTTTTTAGTCTTTTTATCTGAATTTTTTTCCTAAAACAATAGTCTGCAGGAAGATTTCCTGATAATTTATTTTTGCATTTGCGTTAGTATTTAAATGAAAAAAAATATGCGAATAATTTATACCCATATTTTTTGAATATTTTATTTCTGTTAGAAATAATGACATTTTTCGCTTATTTTTGCAGATTTGTTTTTTTCACAAAGAATCTCATTATAATTTTTCAAATTTCCTTATATTGTTTGAATAATGAAAATGTAATTATTTCAGTTATATAAATCAGGACTTGTTGAAGCAGGACTCGTAACATTAATATTAATAATTAAGTACCTGAAGTTTTGCTTTCTACATCTCAAGAGTCTTGAGAATAGCTGCGCTGAACGTATCATACATCGACCACATGGTCAGAAGCATTATAATTATAATAATTATGTAAAAATAAGTCTTAATCGTCTCTATTATAATGTTTGGATTTAGAATGAATGACAAATCAGCTGATCGTTTTCGTCATTGCTGACTTAGAGAAGTTTTTCTATTTTTCCTTTTTTTTAAATAAAAACAAAAAAGGACAATTTAGGTTGTCTAAATGTTCAAAAGACTCAAATTAGGTAACTGCTATTCCGGTTGTTTTAATATTTTGGCAAATTTGAAATACTTTTGACCAAATAGATGAATGATCACCTATTCTTAGTCATTTTCGTACTGTGGTTATCCAGCGTAGTTTTCATAACTTAAAAGATAATCCTAAACTCAAATATAAAAGGATGAAGAGTAGACCGATACGCTTTGAGAGATTTATATTCTCTGTCACCAAGATGAAAAAACTGAAAGATAAAGTAACGCGGTAATACGGTGAAAGTAGAATAATCGAATGGATAAACAAAAATAAAAGAAGAGGATTGTAATAAAGTTAAGAAATAAAATAACTCACCAAAACACATCTAAAATAAACGATCGACATTGAAACATCTTTTCTCAAAGCCAAAAAGCACTTTATCAATCAATTTACTAGATTTAAATTCAATTTACCTAATTTTCACTTAATCATTGAGGATAACATGATTAATAATTTTACGTCTATTATACTTATCTCATTCCCACCTCGGTTTACCGATGAGGTTTTTCTCTTTACTATTGTTTTCGTTAATGGAAAATTAATTTTCTAGGGAATCTAACATGACATTGATATTAAATTGGCACGACCCGATTCTTTTCAGACATCTCTCTCAATTACCTTCATCCATAAATTACATAAATACAAATTAAATACGAATTTTGTCGTCGAATTTCGTCTTCCGCTTTCGAAGGTTTTCAATTCATTACAATTTTTTACAAGTTTTGAGCTTTATTGTTATAACATAGCAAAAAAAAATTAACAAGTAGATGAATATAATAATTAATTAATCCGTGTAATATAAAGGATAAATAATAATAATAATAATAATAATAATAATTATTATTATTATTATTATAATTTTAGCTTTATGGAAATGATTGCAAATAAACATTTCGAGTACAAATTAATTAAAAATTTGAACGAAAAGTTAAATAAGAATATAAAAATATCAAATTGATGGAGCGTATTTAAATTATAAATTATGTAAATGTAAATTAATTAATTTAAATATTTATCGACGACATTAAAACATAGCTTTCTAATATTTTAATAATTTTAATTCAGGTTAGATATTACATAACAGATTTGCAAGAATTGTCATATATTGTCTACTGCTAGTTTTATTAAACCATATTATTGTTTTTGAATTGAAACAGTTAATTATTAAACGTTCCTCGTCTTCAAAATGTATGTGGTGTGACAAAACGGACGGGACGTTTACTTTTGTCCGAATTTTTTTGAGTCATATTTCAGTGTCTTAGTTGTAAGCATGGATTAAAAAATTTGAAATTAGAAATTAAATGTATCGGGCATGAAGTATAAATGCGTCTATATGAATAAGCGACCACACGTTACAAGTTGCGTAATTGGAGAGGGGACCGCTCGGTTAACTGGTTAAATAAATCATTGTTGAACATGCATATTCGAATTGTGAAAAATTTGAGAAAATAACAGATGTACTGAATAATTTGCAAAGATAGAGATATTTGATGAAAATATTTTGCAATACGAGCTAATAAATCCAGCATTAATGATGTTTCTAATACAAAATGCAATTCAAAACATAAAAACTATGTAAAGTTTGATCAGAAATATTACCAGATATTGAATTACTCTTAAATACAACAATAGAGCATTTCCACCTGGAGAATTAGAACTTAGTGAGACGATATACCAACAATGAACTGAAACAGAAAATTGGGTATCAATATGAACAAAAGAAGAAAAGAATTTATAAATAAACAAAATATGGAACCAAATAAAATACTAAAATTGAAATTTTAATATTGAAGATTATGTATTAGTAAAGCAACGTACTTAAGCCAATATAGTTGAATTTTTCAAACTTTATTTTGTTCTTTTTAAAGTGCACAGCGGCACATTCTTCAGAGAAGATTTTCATTCTCTGAAAACCAGATTTTGCTGTAATAGACTTTAATTTTTCTTTTGTTCCTACAATCTCATTGATTGTCTATTACTAACATTTTCGAGAGTTTTCCCGTAAAATGCATTATTTAGTAATTTATAGCATAAATCCCCGAATTTATTCCCTTTCAATTTTGACTCTGTCCGTTTTTTATGTTAAATTCTATGTACGGCTTAAGCCAATACGACTTGTTATACATTAATTTTTTATGTACTTTCTCAAGAATCATTCCATTCTCCAAGTACCAATCTAAACATCTACTTCCAACAACATACTCTTTTAAATCACCTTGTGTTTGAATTAATTTCTCTGTGGTTTGATACCCTTGATGATTACTTTCTTTGTGCCATTGAGAAAGCGATGATCCCATTACTTTAACTTTCCTAGGACAGAATGGGAAATGTTGAGTTTTATCACGGAGTTCTTCTGAATACTTTAAATCAACAACATAAATATATTCTATTGGGTGATTTAATTTTGTCTTGACGTATTTATTATCTTTACAGAATCTAATTTCTCCAGTTGGAAGTTCATCAACCATCGTGGTTGGATATAATGAATTAGCATCAAAGTAATAAAATGAATTCACCAACATCAACTAATCGATCCCCAAGAACTCCTGAAAATCCATCTCGTACTCCTTCTTCAATTAATAAAAGTTGATCATGTTTTTTTCTGGACATGTTTCAATTTAACTCCAGTGAATTTCATTCCACTTACCCAAGTCAATCCTGATAAAGAGTAGCAGTAACAACGATCAATACTGAAGTTCTCGAGACATATATTCTTAAAACTCTCGAAAACATCTGCTAATAAGAAAACATCCATGTTCAAGTAATGCATTGTATCCTCTTCTATATTCTTACAATCCAACAACTCCCATGATTCTTGGGCATACTTGTAATCTTTTTCAGACAACTCGTTCATTTTCAAATGATTATAGAATTTAGTAATGGGCCGTAATTGAGATTCTGATCATTTATTTTCATTATCTTCATAATTCTTTCATGAAATATATTCATAAGGATATATTCCTTTACGAACATTTCCATTAAATGGAGGATAGAATTTATTAAAGATTTTAATATCTTCTGGTTTTAGAAGAGATGCTTAATAATCACGTTGTAAAGGCATCATCCTATATGAATGCAGAAATCTTAGAGATCCAACTGAAAAGGAAATACATTTCTCACCTGTGCTTGGAGGAATTTTCGTGATGTCTGGAGCTAAATGTAAGAAAATCAAATGATTTTCATACCCGCTTCCGTTGTGGAAATAAATTGGAACAAAGTTATTCTTTGCTTTCAAATTACATTCAGCATGTGATGCTCCTCTATAGTTTTATTTTTCCAAGTAATGATCATGATCCATTACTTTATCTTCCCTTAATTCTTTATTACAATAGAAACATTTTAAAGAATTCTCATATTCTTTTTGTTGGGATTCATTAACATCAATAAGGAATTTTGTTTTTATAAATTCTTTAAATTCCAAACTCAAATTGTTAATAGTTTCAGCAAATCTCAAGACAACGTCATATCTTTTATACACTATATGACGATCTTGTAATAAACTAGGAAAATTGCTTTATATATATAACTAAATATAAATAACAAAATCCTATCTGTTCTCCTTTTATATCGTTATATTCCTCAAGTTTATTCCAAACTTCAAAGCCAGAATAACATACAAAAGAAACTTTATTCTTATAATTAAAATTTTTGAATTCATGGTATGGTTCATGATGGGAAGATACAATTCCCTCTTCATGTTGGACACAAAGATGTTGATGATTTTTCCATGTACTCTCTAACCTAAACGATGCGAAACAATTCAAGCATGGGAAATATACATAAATTTTACTATTTCTAAGAAATACACGTACGTTCTTGCATAAGACATAATGGTTTTTATACAAAAATAAATAACAACCTTTAGGATCTAAATGATCTCTATAAATAATTCCAAGTTTATATTCATCATTGATTGTAAAAACATTTATTTTAATTTGAGGGTTTTGTTTAGCGAATTTCTTGATCCCATTCAAATCAATTGAGAAATCCATTCCTTCTAAATTTAATTCATTCTCATATTTCTTGTATTTTCCAGGTTTACATGGATGCTCAGTAGTAATTACAGGATGTAAATATGCTAGAACAGAATATACGAAACATTTATTATCCTTATTCTGAATATTTAAAATTACGTTTGATTTAAATGGGAGTTTTATATACGTTCCTCCAAGTGGGGATCTAAATTGGCAAATAGTTAATGAAGTACTGTTTATTCTTTCAAATATCCATCCACTTCCTTGTAATTGTTCATTATATATTCTATTATTCAAATTTGAAACTATTGATAATAATTCAGTAGGGATTTGATCTTTCTTTACAATCCCAGAAACTGGAGCACTAAAGTACATTTTAATGGTTTCATAATTATGTTCATGACGCTCATAACGTTTAATTAGTTCTTTTTCCCCTCTTGTTTCATCAACATCAATTTCCGTTTCATTCTTTTTGGGTTTCTCAGAGTAATTAAATCCCCTCTTCTAATTTGAAGCTGTGAATTTTTCTTTGATTTTTTAGGTTCAGTATCAATTTCAAATTGAATCGGGCAAGCTTTCCTGTTCAATACTGATATTCCAAGGTAGATTTTTATTGGAGCATTATTAAAATACTCAAAGTATTTATTAGTTATTTTATTAAATCTTCTAATTTCTTTTTAAATCTCGAGTTGATCTCTTTGAAGTAAATTTCATTCCAGTCTGATTCTTGCATGCAGATTCTTGAATTATTCCACGAAACTTATACGTGAATTTATTTACTTTATTTACTTATTTTTCTTGTTCTTTTTTAGGTACAAACTTAATTCCTTTTGTTAAATTAACTTTATGAATTTTTGTTATTAAATGAAAATTGTAATAACTAGCTTTATACCAGTTACTGCAACACTCACAAAAGAATTTATTATTAATCATAGCTTATAAAATTTCGGCTTTAATTTTTAAGAAATAAATTTTTGTTGTTTTTTTATTTTTAAAAAAGTGTCACTTCAAACGAAAAATTATAATAAATTATCTACGTTGATTACTAATTTAATAGCAAAAATTGATTATTATAAAAATAAATCCACTATTCTTTCAGGCATTCTTTGCCTGATTGTATTGCTAGGGATAGGCTTTTCTTTTTACTACTACTTTTTTTATTATCGGAAACAACACTAGCAACATCATTTCGATCATGTTTTTCATCAAAAATTTGATCATAATTTTGATTATATACATTATTTTGGTTATATACACTATTTTGATCATATTTACCAGCGGCAAGTACATCATCTTTACATTTATGATTTATGCGATTTAAATTGCCTTGAACATTTTGTGCAGTAAAGATGATTTAGTTGAGGTTTTTCTTGAAGTTTCTTCTTCTTCTTAACAATTGATTCCGATCGGTATAGTGATGGGAGATTGAGTTATTTCCTCACTCTGGTTATTGACGAGACTGATACACCCATTTTATTGCAGATTTCCTTTTGAGTTAATTTCGGATTCTCAGATTTCAATACCACAAAGTCCATGTATTTATCAGCTTTAATGTTCATATTTAGATTCTTGAGATCAACGTCTGACACTTCTTTCATTCTCTGATAAAAATTCAGTTTTGATTCGTTTTGATTCATATTTTTTTTCAATTTTATATGAATAAATTTGATATTTTTCAGTCAGCCGGTCAAATTTCGTCAGATTCATTCAAATTCGGTCAATCAGTCAAATTAGGTCTGATATATTGAAACATAAATTTTTCCTATATTATTAACAGCTTGAGTACTCGCAGTTGATAGAATATATCTCATTCGAATATCATTATTAAATTTAATATGTTTATCGAAATTAAAGGATGTCATTTATTTCATGTTTTTTAATAATATTTCTTTAGGATTTTATCATATTTATCTTGCGTTATTTATTTCAAATCTAAAAGTTTATTCAAAATAGAATTGACTTGATTGTATGTATTGTTATGTCCTGCAGTTTTAGCATCTAAGAGTTTTGTTAGGAATTCAAATAATACAACTGGATTTTCAGGTAAATATCCAGATCCTAATTTTTCAGATATTCCAGAGTCTGAATATCTTTTTTTATAAGAAATATATTTTGAGATATATATTTCAATTCTTTATAAAAATCAAGTCATTGACTCATAGCACCAGTCATTAATTCCACAAAGATTTTTACATTAGGAATATCCCCAATTATAGTTTCTCTTTTAAATGATTCCACTCCAAAAGCATTACCTTCAATACATATTTTAAGATCTTGAGTTATTTAATATTTCTTGGAAGTTATTGGATTGTAAATATAAAACTTGTCGTCTTCATATGTAATAATAAATATAAAATCACCAATAAGTAATTTCCTTCCTTGTGTGTCTCCTTCAGGAATAAAAATGTCATCTGGGATTGGTTGGCTTTTTCTAATATTATATACGGTTTTGTTTATATTCAATGTAAACATGTGTATTTTATCAGTTTCGATATCCATATCTTCTAATAATTTATCCTTATTCGTGAATATAATTTTTTCATTCCATAATTAATTTGCTTTTTGTAATTTTTTAATGTATTTAGTTGAAGTCAATGATTCATGAGGATCAGAAACAATAAATTTGGAATATTAATCCATTTTATTAGATAATTTTTAAGTGTATTTCTTTTGTGTCTGAATTCAAAGCGATATAATTATATCAATTACTCCAATGTTTCTTGTAATGATTAAAATCTGATTTATCTATAATGTTCGAGAATTGATCGTTGTAAACATTTTTATTCAATTCGAAAAAAATAAAGAAATTAGAGTTTCCACGAATTTATCTTCTATCAAGCTCATAATAATTTTGTGATAAGTAGATACAACTACAATTCGTATGTGTTCCTCTTGTAAAATAAGACTCCGTGATTTTTTGGTTTTCATCATTGACACAATCATCAAAGACAATTAAATTCTTTTGGGATTTATTAAGATCTTTGCATGGAATTATATATGAGAATTTATTGCTCATTGTTACATTTATTTCATTTTTAGTATCATGAGGAAAACATTCACATAAATCACAGATTTCCATATCCTCACGAATTTTTTCTTGATTCTTGAAAATATTTAAAATAGTTTCTTTACTTAAATGATTTTTAAATCCATGATACACTAATTGCAATTCTGGTTAATGAATGGTTTTACTGAATATTATAAGATTATTATAATCCATGTAATTTCGATACAATAACATTTTCAATAAAAAAACAATTTTTCCACATCCAGATGCTCCAACAATCAACATTCGAAATGATCTTGGTAGAATAGGATTATGATTGAATTTTGTTAGACTATTATTCCAAATTGGAAGAATATTATCCATTTTTATCATGAGGATTTAAGAATATTCCATTTCCAGATTTTTGGATATTAATATAATCTTTCCCTATCAATTTTAAATGATCATTCAATTGAGGAGAAACACTCCGTAAATATTTCGTGAGAGCTTTTGATTGAATTTTATCCAAAAAAATTCCTGAACCTGTTTCAGATTTAATGAATTAAGTTTCTACTTTTACTTTCTCTTTTTCTTCATCTGCTTTTTGAGATTCTTTTACATTTTTAACTGCAGCTGTGACTAGTTATTGATAACATATTGTGAGTGTGTGAATAACCAAGTATTTTAAAGGGAAATGATTGAGAGAAAATTTTATTTTTAAATGAGTTAAGTTGGTTGAAAATCGGTGTTCAAAGAGTAAATATTATTTAAATATGTCATTTTAATGAATAAGTAAATTATTGAATGCCTAGTATGTATAGAGAGTTGTACAGTACTCAGTTATTTGTACACAGTACCTAGTGATTGTTGTTCAGTTATTAATGAATTATTCACTGTGTATGGGTTATCAGTGTTCAGAAGTTGATACCAAGTAAATATAACAATGGATTTGGTTTCAATGAATTTGATTAATTATCGTCTGATAACGACAAGGTAACTAAGCAACCAAAAATTTTACCAATTTGGACACATCAATGATCGATAAAATAGTGAAAAAGTTAATAAAGTTTCAACTTGTTTTTCTTTTTGTTAACCTTTTATGTGATTTATTTCAAAATTAGTTGGTCAGTAACCCATCATTAATATTTATTGGTTCAGTAATTAGTTTTTGATATTGATTTGTTCAGTAACTAGTTATTGATAACATATTGTGAGTGTGTGAATAACCAAGTATTTTAAAGGGAAATGATTGAGAGAAAATTTTATTTTTTAAGTGGGTTGAGTTGATTCAATATCTGTGTTGAAAGAGTAAATATTATTTAAATATGTCATTTTAATAAATAAGTAAATTATTCAATGCCTAATATGTATATAGAGAGCTGTACAGTACTCGGTTATTTGTATAGAGTACCTAGTGATTGTTGTTCAGTTATTAATGAATTATTCACTGTGTATGGGTTATCAGTGTTCAGAAGTTGATACCAAGTAAGTTAACTTTTTATATTTTCTGAAAGTATTATTATTATTATTATAATTATAATTATTATTATTATTATTATTATTATTATTATTATTATTATTATTATTATTATTATTATTTTATTAATATTATTATTTATTATTATTATTTTATTATTTTTTTTTATTAAGGATGGGTTGCTGCCGAGTGGAGGAGATGGGTTGCTCTTGCGAATGACTACTACCTAGCTTAGGCAATACTATGTAACACTGAAACTCAAAAATTTAATTTAATAAAATTCTTTGAAAAAAGTTTTTGAAAAATTTTTTTGAAAATTTGATCGTTATCAACATGTATAAAAAAGTAATAGTAAAAATTATACTAAAAATTTGATTGTAAGATTACATTAAAAATTTTTTCAATTAAAAACCTGTGTAAAAATTTCATTGTAAAATTATCCTAAAAATTTCATCTTTAAAAATCATGTATAAAAAATTCCATTGTAAAATTATGTTAAAAATTTTATCATTTAAAAATATGTATAAAAATTGATCGATAAAACTGTACTAAAAATTTTATTTAATAAATTTTTATCATGCAATATTGTCGCCTCTTTAACTTTAAAAATTCTTACCTTATGTAATTTACCTTTTGACCCTCTATTTACTTTTTAAAAATTCTTACCTTATGTAATTTGCCTACTATAACTGCTTTTAAAATTTTCAGCTTTAAAAATTACCCTTATGTAACTTAACTGTTGACTCTATTTAATTTTAAAAAATTCTTACCTAACCTACCATACTTTACTCTAGGCACCTTAGATTACTTTAAGAACCTTAATTTACTTAAATTTATTCTAACGTACTTTAAATTACTCTGATGTACCTTAATTTACTTTATGAACCATAATTTACTTAAATGTACCCCAATGTACTTAAATTGACTTTCGACCCTTTAATTTACTTTAATTTACCTTAATGTACTCTAATGTATCTTAATTTACTAGAGGAACCTTAATTTACTCTAATATACTTAAATGTATTCTAATGTACTTTAATTTACTGTAATTTATCTAAATTTACTTTAATATACTCTAATGTATCTTAATTTACTTTAGACCCTTTAATTTACCTTAATTTAATTTAATATACTCTAATATATTCTAATGTACTTTAATTTACTTTAGGTATTTTAAATTATTTTTATCTAGAGCCTAAATTTGCCTATGAAGATTGTGTGAACAAATATTTCAAGTGTTTTTTTTAACAAGCCTATAAAATACCCCTGTCAATTTTTTTTATCAGTAGGCGTTTCAAGCCATTTTCATTTTATGTCAATATTTACCTATAGAAAGTATTGAGACCAAATATTGCATTAGTTTTTATTACGAATTAAAAAAATCCCTGACTATATCACATCTTAGGCGATTTGAGCCAATTTTAATTTTATGCTTTTTTTATCGTTAGGCGATTCAAGCCAATTTATTTTAGTCTTTTTCAAAAATACCCCTGACTATAGTGTGATTAAAAAAAAATTTGTGAATGAAAATACCCTCTCTGACCATTTTAGGCGATTTGAGCCAATTTTAATTTTATGCTTTTTTTATCGTTAGGCGATTCAAGCCAATTTATTTTAGTCTTTTTCAAAAATACCCCCTGACTATAGTGTGATTAAAAAAAAATTTGTGAATGAAAATACCCTCTCTGACCATTTTAGGCGATTTGAGCCAATTTTAATTTTATGCTTTTTTTTATCGTTAGGCAATTCAAGCCAATTTATTTTAGTCTTTTTCAAAAATACCCCCTGACTATAGTGTGATTAAAAAAATTTGTGAATGAAAATACCCTCTCTGACCATTTTAGGCGATTTGAGCCAATTTTAATTTTATTCTTTTTTTATCGTTAGGCAATTCAAGCCAATTTATTTTAGTCTTTTTCAAAAATACCCCCTGACTATAGTGTGATTAAAAAATTTGTGAATGAAAATACCCTCTCTGATCATTTTAGGCGATTTGAGCCAATTTTAATTTTATTCTTTTTTTATCGTTAGGCAATTCAAGCCAATTTATTTTAGTCTTTTTCAAAAATACCCCCTGACTATAGTGTGAAAAAAAAAAATTTATTCAAAAAATATTTCAATTTTATTTCAAAAATTCGCCAAAATTTGAATTTAAAAAAATGTTCCAAAAATTTGAATTCAAAAAAAAATCGCGCCAAAACTCGAAAAAAATTTCGAAAAAAAATACACACAAAAATTTAATTAAAAAAATTAATACACACAAAATTAATTAAGTTGATTACATCATTATGTAATCAAGATAATCCGAAATTTAATCTGCAATAATCGCCCCCCCCCACCCTATTTTTTTTATGTAGCAGATAGCTTCTAACTACCTACTCAAAACCTATTACCTAAAAACTAGTTTTCTGTAATTCTCTTTGATATATTCGTCCAATTATTTCTTCTCCTTTTAAATCATATATCTTGTAGGTAATAAGTTTAATATTATAGATTTTTTTTATTACAAAGATTTCTTTACTCCATGAATGCGTTATTCCTTTCTCAAACTTGGTTTTGTATTTGAATATTCTTACTCGATCTTCAATATTGAATTTTTGTTTTTCAATTAAATTATTATTTGCATTATTATTTTCATTTATAATTTCTCTATTTAAATTTGGATTATTGCTTGCTTCCGTTGGAGTTGTTTTTATCATTCGGTGGATTTTATTGTTGTAAAAATAAACTAAATATTTTAGATTATCAATCCAAATTCTATTTCCTCTTTCTGTAAATTTTTTATACATTAGGGTTTTAAGTGTTCTGTTGAATCGTTCAATAATAGCATTATGTTCTTTCGGCTGGTTGATTGAATGTCGAATAGATTTTAATATCATTTTCCTTTAAAAACTCTTTGAATAATTTATTGTAGAATTCTTTACCATTATCAATAATTTATTAGGGATTCTATTCGGATTTGATTCAAATAAATTTTCAAATGCCTCTTTCATTGTTTCACTTTTTTATTTAGTAATGGAATAGCCCAAACATATCTAGTATACAAATCAATAATAGTCAAATATATCTAAAATTTTTATTATTTTTAGAATTAACAGTTTCAATTAAATCTGCTAACCAAATATCATCTTTATCAAAGACTGACTTTTAAATATTTTTTATTATTTCGATATTATTTATGTAGTTCGTTCGCTAGAGTAGTATTTTGGGGTAGTTCTCCATCTAACATAATTTTAGCTTTCATTGCTCCTTTTGCTATAGCTCTTGAAATTTTTTCTCCGAATGTTAGATTTTCAATTTCATTCAAATCTTGTATTAAATTAATGTCTGCTTTTTGTCTTTCTCTTATACCTTCTTGACGATATGCAATGTGATGTTTTAAAGCAGCTGCATCAACTCGATTTATTGGTTCTTCTCCAGGTTTAGGATTATCATTTTCATCAAGTCTTATATAAAGTCTTGATCTTGGCTACAAATACTGGAATTTTGGGAGACGATGTTCTCCAAGATATCTAGACCATGGAAAATCAGGTAATTTAGAACTTAATTGTTGTAAATCTCCTCCTTTTTTAAATTTTCCTAAATGTCTTTTAGTTTTAACATGTCTATACATAAAGGGTTTATGTTAAGTAGTGACAAAACGGTGCCCTGCCCATACCCAGTGGGAGGGTCAAAAATTTTTTTTCTTTAAATGAAGTGAATTTTTAATTTTTTTGTCTAAACGAGAAATTTTTTTTGGTTTTACATGTCGTCATAATGGTCACACTATAGTATGGTCTATATTTAGTTTCGTTAAATAATAATAATAATAATAATAATAATAATAATAATAATAATAATAATAATAATAATAATAATAATAATAATAATAATAATAATAATAATATCAATAATAATAATAATCATTCGATTACAAAATTTATTTCAAATCAGAGACATCGGTATAATATGCTTTACGCATTTCAGCAATTAGGATATGTACTGTTTGATCTCTTTTGAAATCATGACAACATGGACATGCATTGGAACATGAAACTCTCATTGAATCTTTAAAAACAATACAATTTCCAACGCATTTATTGCCTGACCCTAATACCATGTCGTAATGCATCTCTAGAAGTTGCTCTATATTGATACCGGAAAAGCGATATATGTTTGAAACGAACAACTCCGGTGATTAATAATCCAGAGTATTTTTAATTCCTGGGAATAGTTCTTGTACCTTTTTTAAAATCTTTCAAATAAGTAAACTTAATATGATTATTAGGATATTAAAAATAAAAAATATACTGTTACTTTTCGACATATTTGAAATTACTAAAATTAAAACTAATACAAACAAATTTAATTGATTAACATTTTAACTACTGATATAATATTTTCAACATATGCATTATAATCTAAAGTTTGTATCCCAAGTATTACAACCTTCCCACTTGAAAAGATATTTCCACAAACTGAATCATATTTTTGAATCCGTAATGACGGAAATATTTCTGGTTCAACTATATATTTAACATTATGTGATAATTCATAGAAATTTATAAATTTTCCGATATCAAATGTTACTGTAATGGATTGGATTTGTAAATCATCTATTTTATATTTTAAATCACCTAATTTAAGAGGTTGCTTACAACCCATGATGCGACATTTAGCCGATTTGAAAAATATAATTATATTTTTCACTTCTGTACACAAATTGTTGAGGGTTTCCCAATGAAAATTTCGTGTTTTTTACAAAATATTTGCTTTATAATTTATATTTCTCAACATTAATGAATGTAATAAAATTTAAATAATATATATTTGTGTATAAAAATTAATTAAAACAAATATAAACAATGATATTATTAAAATTAATTTAAATAAAATGGAAATAAGAAATGACGCTGTGTATCAAATTGTAGGTCCTAGTGGTAGTGGAAAAACTTTATTTGTTTGTAACCTATTGCAGTCAAATATGTTTAAATCAAAATTTAATAAAATATATTGGCATAAGGGAGCTGACGATGAGCATCGTATGACTCAAGATCAGTTTTGTAAATTAAAAATGAATATAATCAAGGGATTTCATAAACATTGATTACGTAAAGGTGATGTTATTATTATCGATGATTTATATCAGGAAGCAAATAAAGAAATAGATTTTAAAATTTTTATTTACAAAAATCAGTAAACATATTGGCGTAATGGTAATTTTTATAACTCAAAATTTTTTTCATCAAGGTGGAAGTCATCAAACCCTTGATCTGAACGTACAATACTTGGTTATATTTAAAAACCCCAGAGATGCAACCATTATTGATTTTCTCGCAAGACAAGTTTATCATCACGATAGAAGGTTTTTAATTGATTCGTTCCAAGATGCGACAAAGATACCCCATGGATATTTATTCTTTGATTTTACTCAACAATATCCTGATGATTTACGTATTAGAACAGATATTTTCAATGCAAATGGTGTTCTGATTTATAAACAAAAATGAAATCATGTAATAATTAAAATTTCATTTAATAAAGTAATAGTTCAACACGAAAAAGTAAACACGAAAGATACAAAGAAAATAAATGTAAAGAAAAATAAATATAAAGGAAAAACATACAAAGAAAAGAAAGGCTAGACCTAATGTAAAAGTTTCAAATAATAGTAAAAAATCAATAAAAAATAAGATTTGGATTAAATTGTAAACAAACTGCATATCTAAATGTGTCATTAAAAGTGAAACTAGAACGTAGCTTACCATATTTTGACGCCTTGTTAAAGGTTTCAAATAATAAAGGAATGAATATATTACAAGCTTTTCCTTCATTTGTTATTGATGATTTACTTGAAGTTATAGTTAACATAGTTTATGGAAATAAAAAAAATATATTAGTAATGCTAAAAAGCTTGTATTTCCAAGACATAAAAGATAGCTTTTATCATTAGTTAACACAAAAAATCGAAATTTAATGAGAAAAATAATATATAAACAACAGGGTAGACTTTTAGGAACATTAATTCCAATCGTATTATCGTCTATAAGTACAATTTCGTCATTAAATTCATCTTAAAAATATTTAATTAAATAGAGTATAATGGGCACCGAGAATTCATTACCGGATAAACATAATTTAGATTTAAATATATTAACAGCTTGTTGTAATAATGAAGCAAACAATGACAAAAAAGGGGAAATCAAAGAAATTATTGCAGAAAAATCTCAAAACAATATGGAAGAACCCAAAAGATCCAGATGGTTCTGGTGGAATAGGAAAACTTGCAAAAAGAGTAATAATTTCAAAAAAAGAAACTCAAAATTGATTATCTAATCAATTAGCATCTACCCTTAATAAACCAATGTTAAAAAGATTTCCAACGAGGTCTTATAAAACATTTGGTGCTAATGATTTATGGCAAATAAATTTGATGGAAATGATTCCATTTTAAAAAATCAATAAAAGATACAATTTCTATCCTTTATAGTTGTATCATACAAATATATTTTGACTTGTATTTATGTATTTAGTAGATATGTCCGTGCTATACCAACTAAAACTAAACCAGGTAATGAAACGGCTATTGCCATAAAAGCGCTATTTGATGACGGAAAACCTCGTAATTTACAAACGGATTTGGGTATATAATTAAAATAAGTTAATTAAAATAAATATAATATTTAGGTAAAGAATTTTATAATAGTAAAGTAAAAGAAATTATCAAAGGAATTAATCATTATTCAGTATTGTCCATATATAAAACAGCACACGTTGAAAGATTTAATTGAACTTTAAGAGATCGTTTGAAAAAATATTTTGTTGAGCAGGGTGATAAAACTTGGATAAATAATTTGTCCAAAATAATTTACAGTTACAATTATTCACCCCATAGAAGAATAAATGGAATGAGACCTATTGATGTTTATTCAACAAATAATATTGATAATTAGATAACTCAACAAGAAAATTCAAAAACAAAAGCCTAAATACACAGTAGGAGACCATGTTAGAATAAGTAAAATTAGTGTTTCTTCGTTCATAAAGAATTTTGATAATAATTGGAGTGACGAAATCTTTCAAATTTTAAAAATAGACACTAATCAGAATCCAGTTATGTACTTTATTAAAGATTATGAAAACAATCTAGTCAGTGGTAAATTCAATGAACAAGAACGACAAATCATTTCAGACATCACTGTATTCAGAATTCAAAATATTTAAAAACAAATCAGGAGGGAAATATAAACAATACTATGTCAGATGGCATGGTTATAAAACTCATAGTTGGATATCTAAAAATCAATTGATTAAATAAATATTATGAAAGAAGACCAGTTTTATATGATTTGACCTAGTAATAGTTGTCTTCTTATTTTTCCTGATAATAATCCTAATAATTTTGTTGCTGAATTTGAAAATCCAGTTTATTTGGATGGTAAGTGGGAAGTGGCTTTGATGGACTTTACATTTGTGTATAATCGTTTTCCGTACTATAAGCAGTTCATGGATGCAATATGAATTCAAAAAAATAGCATGAAGAAACTAAGTACTTGAAAATAAATAATGAAAATAGAATCTTAAAAATTTTAAAGTCTAAATATACTCCAGATGTATATATTCATTGAAATTTATGAAAATTTAATGATTTTTGTCCACATTTTCCCTTTAAAATATCATTTCTTGATTACGAACATGCGTCTAAATTTGGATTACAAACCATATCCATCACTAGTGAATCTGATCATTGTAGAATTAAATTACCTAAATTTATGGAAAATAATGCTGTTGAACAAATTGAAATAATTATAAAATATGACATCAAGACTAAATTTACACATTATTTTGAACGTTATCAGAACTTCATGGATACTTAATGACAATTAATCCTTCCCCGTTTAATGAAATCAATCTTAGAAATGAAGAATTGGTAAAAATAAAACTTGCAGATGATATCTCAAATATCATTTTTGATCAAAAATTAATAAAAACTTTGGAAATAAAGAATCAGACATTTACTGATAAGGATCTTGTTGGTGTGAAAATTCCAAAAATAATTCAAATTCATCAACAAATGTTTATTTATTCAAATATTATTAAACCAATAAATGTTTGTAACGTAAGAGTTCCTCTATTAAAATCTGTATGGATTAAAAAATATAAACAAGGAGAAGTAGTACAGCTAGAAATGAAGAACCCAATGTACCTACCGATTTCATCTTCTTCTATAAACAACATTGAAATTAATATTCGTGACGATAGTGGAAAATTAATTAAATTTTCAAAAGATATCAAAACACATTTAATATTACATAATCCGAATATTGTAAACTTTTATAGTATTAGTCAATCTGGTGGAGATTTACCGTATTTTTTTGGTAAACAATATGGAACAGGATGGTTGAAAACAATAGGTCGATTTGGTTTACCAATTCTTAAACGTATAGGGAATTTCGGTATGAAAACTGCTAAAGATGTAATAATTAACAATTCCAAGTTTCTACCCTCTTTAAAATCAAATGTTTTATCTGAAATTAATGAAACATTACCTGGTGTAATTCAACATTTACATGCTCTTATTAATAAGGTATCTGATGTGTTTAATAAACAAGAAAATGAACAAAAAAGTGGAATGATTAAACGCAGAAAAATTTCACCGAAGCATATAAACAAAAGAATGAAAGGATAAGGGACTATAGTTTAACATGTACAAAGTTGGATCCTAAAATAGAGTTATTAGATGCAAAATTAATGGTAAGAAGAGTTCGAGTTGAACCATCTGTTTTAGCAAGTCACCAAATTGGACTTGCATCAAAAAACGCAATTTATTCATTGAAAAGTAAAGAGGTTGTTGAATTTTCTTTGCCTATTGGGTCTTCTGCTTTTTATAAAAAACAAATTTTTGGTGAAAGACGATAACCAAATTTTATTCTTGTAACATTTCAAGGAAATAAAAAAAATAGTGGATCACTTTCATCATCTTATTCAATTTATGATCATAATAATGTTAACTTTATTGAAAGGAAGTGAATATCGGGAAAAATATAGTCAAGATTTTGAAATTGATAATTATAGTACTAATTATATGCAATCTATTGTCAGAAACATGGGTTACCTTAATAAAAATATTAATTGTGGAATCAGTATGTCTAACTTCAAAAATAAATATACATTCTTTACTTTTGAATTGGCTTCTGATTTTGATCTTAATCAAAGTCAATTACCACAACAAGGGGACCTAAGACTTGATATTAAATTTGGAGCACCACTAACTGAATCAATTTCTGTAATAGTCTATGGAGTTTTTGAAAAAGAGATTCAAATTAAAGCCAATCGCGCAGTACTAGTTTGATAAAACATTATTAGTTTGATAAAAGATTATTGGTTTGAACTATAAACCAAATTATGAAAATTAATTATTTAAAAATGAAGTAAGAATTTAATCTTAATTATTTGAAATTTATCGATATACTAGTTCTATTCAGATTTAAAAAAGGGTCAAAATGGTTGGGATCAGAATTTCATGGAGTATTTCCCTCAGATAAAATGCCATATATTGATATAAACAAGGCATTTATTGTAAATACTCAATCTTGTAATCTCAATGGAGAACATTGGATCGCAGTCTATGTGAAACCTGAAAAAATATATGCATTTGATCCAATGGGTTTCTATTACCCCGCTTTATTAGTATCAAAACTTCAATCATTGTTAATGTCTATTGAATGCAATAAAATTCGGTATCAAAACCTGATGACAAAAACTTGTGGCCAACATTGTTAACCTTGGTTAAAATCAATGAAGAAACATACTATATTTGTTTTTAAATAAATTTTAGTATTCAAAATTAACTTTTAAATTAAATTATATTAAACACAACTCATCAAGTAAGATACTCTATATTTAAAGTTTTATAAAAGCTGATTTATTCATTAATTTATTTGCTTTTTGGATTAAATTTTAATACCATGTAAATTATGATTTATTGGTTTCCAATATTTTTGTATAATTTAATTTTCTTTTATTTTTTATGTTTAATCTCTGAAATTATGTCAATGAATCCATACATAAAATTTATGTGATTAGATGATGATTATGAACTCTTACATTGCATTATATTATATAATGACCCCTATATTTTATTACATGATAATCACTAAAATTTTAGTGTGTCGTTAAAAAATTTTTAATTGACTATGTTTAATTAATTTGGATTGATTAATACAAACCTATTTATATATTCATAAACATTACAAACATTTCTCATTTTTTAAAATCACACAATTATAGTAAGTATTCTTTATATTATGAATTCAATAAATAACAGTAATACTGGAAAAGATATTAGAAATAAAAATGCTGTTGGACGAAATAAAATAAACGATGGAAGAAATAGAATAAACGATGGAAGAAATAAAAATAATGTTGGAAGAAAAATTGATTTTAAATGTAAATATATATTTAGTTAAAAGATATATTTAAATTTATGAAAATAAAATGAAATAGATAATCGAAAAATTCTATTTAATTATTGCTCTCGAATAAATTTTTAAAACTCATACATAATTATTTCAAATAAATTAATGTTTAATACATCATGTAATAAATGATAACTACAACAAAAAATTATAAAATATATTTAAAAACATTTATTTGCCTCGAATATTTTCCAAATAGATTTTATTGTTTACCTCCATTTTTAAAACCCTGAATTCTTATTTTTATCATGAAATATGAATTTTCATTTTTAGTATTTTCTAAATCTATATCTTTTTCGCAATTCATAAAAGTGAAACTTTCATTAAATTGAATATCTTTGTTGATAGCCATCAGTATTTCTAAATTATTTTTTTTGTCAATGTCACCAATTTTTCCTACTAGGATATTATATAAACTCTGCTTTAAAATTACTGGTTCCTATTAAATTTTTAATTAATATTAGATAGAATAAAATAAAATTACTTTAAACGAATAATTAATTGAGTATTTTAAATATTCCATAGAATATTGTAGAAATTGAACAGTAGACTTCCTTATAAAATTCACTGCAGATGCTGAATTTTCTTCTAGCAGTATTGAAATTATATCATGATTTATTTTTTTCTCCATCGTCTCCAGAGTTTTCTAGAATAAAGAATAAGCAATATTACATAATGAAAATAAAATTACTTTTATATGTTTGCATTATTAATTATAATAATTTTTTCATTATTCTTTGGATATATATATACTAAATTTAAGAATGGATTTAACCAATTAGATTATGTTTAACATATCATATTATTATTATTGGATACATATTTATGTATTTTTGTATGTATATAATATTTTATTGCTTTATCACATCTTTATATATTTATAAATTTTTAATTTTTATATAATTAGTTATTTTTGAGTTAAGGTATATTTTACTTAAATTTTTGAAATGGTTCTTTTCATAACAAAAATATTATGGTCAACCTCATAACCGTGTCACCTATTTTGTTTGCCCAACATGTAAATTAACAGAAAAATTAAATTATTTAGATGTTTAGGTACATACAAAGATCATTTAAACCAATTTAACTTATTAAGGAAAAAGGAAATTTTTAAATTACCTACTAATAATAATAATATTAATAATAAACGAAAGTCAAATTTATCAATAAGTAACCCACGTTATTCTAAATTTGAAAATTTAAATAATATTCAAATAATAACTCTCTCTGATTCTGATTCTGAAATAATTAATAATCCTAATCAACATGGAGAATCACTTGATGCTGTTGAAATAATTTCTGATTCTGAAAACAAAGATTTTGCCCCTAGCAATGATGTAGAAATAATACCTCACTCTGATTCTGATTCTGAAATAATTAATAATGCTATTCAACATGAAGTATCACCTGATGCTGTTGTTAATTATAATTTACGTAAATCATATGCTATAGTTAAAATAAATAATTAAATAAATTTGGCAACGATTTAATTAAACGATAACGCCAATAAAAAACCTTTCTTACGATATATTTCGATAGCACAGCTATCATCTTCAGGTACTCAAAACCAACTAAAAATATGATGAATTAACATTTAATTTAAACAAATTATTTTTTATTAATTTAATTTTTTAATAAATAAATATTTTTTAAAAATATATTTTAAATTAATTTTAAATTTTAAATTTTTTACTTATATTCTAATTTTTTAAAAATTAATGCAATTTAAAATTTTCAATTATTTTAATAATATTAAAAAAACAAACATGATTTAACATACGTAAACTATTTAAAAACATTCAAAACATTCGTAGTCACAGCACTCTGCACATTAATCTTTGGATCCAATGACCTTATTAGCAATGCTTCACATATCACTCGTTCCCAATAACTATTAAAACTTCTCAACAAAAAAGCTTTTGTGAATTTAAGTATAAGAGAAATATGGTGAAAGGATTGATTTATCGTTCATGGGCTTTATCTTCTACTTTTGCTAATTCGGTAAAAAGTGTTGATAAATTGGTTGAGTTGTTGATAAAGAATGGATATTCTAAATCATTTTTATTGTTGATGATAAAAGAAACTGTTGATAAATTGATTAAAAATCCTAAGGATCCATGTTGTGGAAAGTCTGAATGTAATTTGTCGGATGGGTGTGAATTGAGTGTTGATCTGGGTGATTGTAAAAATGGAAATAAAAAAATTGAGCCTAAATATGTGTTAGTATTGCCGTACTCTGAAGGCTTTACAAATTATAAGAGGAAGTTGGGTAAACTGATAGGAAATTTAGAGTATAAGATCGTCTCTAATTCGTGTAAGGTACGCAATATGTTTATTAATAAATCAAAAACTCCGGTTGGATTGTGTTCTGATCTCGTTTATCAATTTACATGTAATGGGTGTAATGCCACATACATTGGAGAGACTTCCCGTCATCTCTGTACTCGAGTTTTAGAGCATTGTCGATTGAAGGGTTTGACCAATATTAGTGAACACAACAGAGGCTGTAAAAGTGATATCGGAATGTCTGATTTTAGAATTTTGTTGAGAAGTTTTAATAGTTATTGGGAACGAGTGATATGTGAAGCATTGCTAATAAGGTCATTGGATCCAAAGATTAATGTGCAGAGTGCTGTGACTACGAATGTTTTGAATGTTTTTAAATAGTTTACGTATGTTAAATCATGTTTGTTTTTTTAATATTATTAAAATAATTGAAAATTTTAAATTGCATTAATTTTTAAAAAATTAGAATATAAGTAAAAAATTTAAAATTTAAAATTAATTTAAAATATATTTTTAAAAAATATTTATTTATTAAAAAATTAAATTAATAAAAAATAATTTGTTTAAATTAAATGTTAATTCATCATATTTTTAGTTGGTTTTGAGTACCTGAAGATGATAGCTGTGCTATCGAAATATATCGTAAGAAAGGTTTTTTATTGGCGTTATCGTATAGTTAAAATGGTTGTCAAAATTTAAATTTAATATCCTTATCTATACCTATTCCTTTGATTGATAAATTAAATAATGTTGTTTCGGAAATGGACTCTGTAAAGATACAATTTTCTATAGATGTAGAATTTGAAAAAGATTGTGAATTCCAATCTATCGTTATTTCAAATTCTGCAAGACCAATAGGCAATACTTTTTTAGATGAAGGTATTGCTCTTCTTAATGAAAAAATAATTTTAATAAACGGAAAAGGTAGTAATTGGTTAATTAATAAAATAAATTCATTTCGTTATTACCAAATATTCGTAAATAAGTCATTTAAGTGGTAGGGATTCTCTTATAACTCCTCAATCGTTACTAAATAAACATTGTGTGGTTAATATTGAAAATACAGATGATTTATGTTTCATTTATAGCGTTCTAGCGATTTTGAAATATGATGAAGTAGATAGAAGGCATAGAAATATTATTTCTAATTATAATCTTTCTGATCTTGTCTATAATAATTTTGACTTACCGATGCGTCTCTGCAGCATATCAAAGTTTGAGGATAATAGTCCGGGGCTTTCGATTAATGTTCTCACATACAATGAAAATGCATTAGAAGATATTTTGTTAAATCTAGAAGTAATAAAACATCCATATGTTGATATTATCCATCGTTCAAAGGTTGTAGGAGGTAGACCAACTACTCTTATTTTATTAAAGAGTGGTGACTCTTATCATTATATAGCAGTTACTAAATTGGATTGACTTTTGAATTGTGATAATCTTTTGGTTTCTGAGGTTTGAATTCGTAGTAAATGGTATCATCGATGTTTAAATTATTTTAATAATGATGATGCTCTAAAAATTCATAAAGGTTTGTGCGATAAAAATCAGTTTGGAACAACACTTTATACGTTACCATTAAATAAAACTTAATATTTTAAAGACTGGTCTAAAACAGTTACACCACCTTTTGTCGTTTACGCTGACTTCGAGGCTATTCTACCTACTGATAATAAATACATTCAAAGACATACCTATTTCTGCAGGTATTTTATTAATTAATAACTTTACCGACAAAAAAATATATAAAAGCTTTTTAGGATTAGATTGTGTTATACGTTTTCTTAAAGAAGTTGATGACATTAGTATGAAAACTGTTTTACCATACTTTTATAAAAATTATAAGAAGAAAATAATACTGACAGCTACAGATATAACTTCTTTCAATTCTGCAGTGTTTTGTTATCTTTTTAAGAAACCTTTGATAAAACCAGTAAAAGATCACGACCACTTTAATGGTAAATTTTTGGGTGCAGCTTGCTCAACCTGTAATTTTTCAAGGCAAATAAGATATGAATTTCCAATTATATTTCATAACTTGAGAGGATACGATCTTCATCATATCTTGAAATATGGTTTGAGTAACTTTAAGTATTGGAAAATATAATGTATTCCAACTACGTCTGAAAAATTCCTAACCTTATCTGCTAGAATAGGTAGTTTAACAGTTAAATTTATTGATTAATGCCAATTCATAAATAGTTCTTTAAAGGATGCTATTTTAAACTTTTAAATAATAGTTTATATGGAAAGACAGTTGAGAACTTAAAAAAGCGCATAAACTTGAGACTGTGTAATTCAGCTTCTAAATTAATAACTTATTCCTTTAAAACACCATTTAAAAAGACTTATAAAATTGACGATGATTTAATTTCAATATTATTAAGTAAAGAATCAGTGTGTTTAGATAGACCTAGCAACATTGGCCAAACTGTACTAGATCTCTCTAAATTACGTATGTATTAGTTGCAATATATTGATTTACAAAAATATCGAGAGGAATTTAATTGTAAAATCAATATTATTGCAGGTGACACTGATTCATTTTTTCTAGAAATTAAAGGGTGTAAATTAGATATTCCCTTACCAGCTATGATAAGAGATGACATACTGGATACATCGAATTATGATACATCACATGAATTATACTCAAGAGCTCTAGATTCGGTCATAGGTAAATTCAAAGATGAGATTAAAGGGCTCAGATATAAGGAATGGGTGTTCCTAAAGCCTAAATGCTATTGGGTGATACAGAAAGCAACAAGGCTAAAGGAATAACATTGAAGGATGTTGATTTAAAACATCAATCGTATATTGATTGTTATCATAATAATTCGATGATTTCAGTAGCAAAATCTCGAATAGCAAGTGAAAACCATCAATTATTTATAATTAAAAATAGTAAAATAGCCTTAACAAATAATGATTACAAGAGGTATTGGATTGAGAAAAATAAAAGTTTAGCCTATGGGCATTATAATGTGGGTGACACGGTTATGGGTATAGAAACAATGGATGAAATGTATGATCAAATTTCTCATCCACATTTCCCTGAAGACAAAGATGATCCAGATTTTGGAGAAGAATACAGATTTCGACATCCAAATTTCCCGGACGAATATTGAATGAAATAAAAACTATTAATCAATTTTAATTGTATTATTTTTATTTAAATCTTTTATATGTGAATTAATTAAGTTTTTAATTTTGTTGTTTTTTAATGATTTTTTTATTGTTGTGTGAATTGTATATTTTTACATGTGGTATTATAATTATTATTATTATTATTATTATTATTACTATTATTATTATTATTAATAATAATAATAATAAAGAATTAAATAAATTTGGCAACGATTTAATTAAAAGATAACACCAATAAAATACTTTTCGTACGATATATTTCGATAGCATAACTATCATCTTCAGGTACTCAAAGCCAACTAAAAATATTATGAATTAACATTTTATTTAAACAAATTATTTTTTATTAATTTAATTTTGTAATAAATAAATATTTATAAAATATATTCAAATCTCTTTTAATTAATTTAAAATTTTCATTTATATTATAATTTTTTAAAAAATTAATGTAATTTAAAATTTTCAATTATTTTAATTATATTAAAAAAACATGATTTAACATTCGTAAACTATTAAAAAGCATTCAAAACATTCGTAGTCACAGCACTTTGCACATTAATCTTTGGATCCAATGACCTTATCAGCAATGCTTCACATATCGCGCATTCCCAATAATTATTAAAACTTCTCAACAAAATTCTAAAATCAGACATTCCTATTTCACTTTTACAGCCTCTATTGTGCTCACTAATATTGGTAAACCCTTCAATCGACAATGCTCTAGAACTCGAGTACAGAGATGACGGGAAGTCTCTCCAATGTATGTGGCATTACACCCATTACATGTAAATTGATAAACGAGATCAGAACACAATCCAACCGGAGTTTTTGATTTATTAATAAACATATTGCGTACCTTACACGAATTAGAGACGATCTTATATTCTAAATTTCCCATCTGTTTACTTAACTTCCTTTTATAATTTGTAAAACCTTCAGAGTACGGCAATACTAACACATATTTAGGCTCAATTTTTTTATATCTATTTTTACTATTATTTAGATCAACACTCAATTCACACCCATTTGACAAATTACACTCAGACTTTCCAAAACATGGATCCTTAGGATTTTTAATCAATTTATCACCAACAATAAAAATGATTAAGAATATCCATTCTTTATCAACAACTCAACCAATTTATCAACACTTTTTACCGAATTAGCAAAAGTAGAAGATAAAAACCATGAACGATAAATCAATCCTTTCACCATATTTTTCTTATACTTAAATTCACAAAAGCTTTCTGGAGAAGTGTAAAGACCAGTATCAGTTGGTTTTCTATAAATCTCTGTCTCATACTGTTTATCTTTGCGTTGAACTGTTGTGCACTTATGTCTTTTAACAATAATAACAATGATAACAATAATAAAAATAATAATAATAGTAATAATAATAATAATACTAATAAAAATAATATAAATAATAATAAATTAATTAAATAATTAATTATTAAAATTATTTAAATTCCGATTGATATTAAACTATAATTTTTCATCAAAATTGACAGTGTAATAATTCATTTTAGCATAAAATTGTAGTGGAGAAATGCATTAGATTCTGCTATTATTTAGATTAAATTTCTTGTTTGAGCAATCTCATTTAGTAAGCTAATTTAAAATGTAAAAATCAAAAAGATAATCCTCAAGCACTCGAGTGCAATGGAATAAGTCAATTATAAACAACATTTATTAGAATTTAGAAGTACTATAACAATTGCTACAGTGAAAAAGACATAATTTATTTTCATGTAGCAAGAATATTGAATCAAAAGTAATTAATTTTGTTTTAATTAATTGTTTTGTCAAAATCGTGCATTTAATTTTAATGAAATTCATTCAATTCTGCACAGTGAATTTCATATCTTTAAATTAATAAAATAAATTTTTAACAGCTTATTAAATGAGATTTGGTTAATTTATTCTTTTCTTTACAATAATAATAATAAATAATAATAATAATAATAATAATAATAATAATAATAATAATAATAATAATAATAATAATAATAATAATAATATCATTGTTCTAATTAAACTCAAGCGTATGAAAACATATTTTTGGTTTCGCTTAAGTTTTCTACGGTACTCTTTCTGGACGATAATCTAAGATAAAATAAGTAAATGTTAAAATATAATTATTTTATTTATGTAAATAAATTATTTACAGAATCATTTTCTCTAAAAATAGGGTAAAGGGTATTCAACTCTACCATTTTAAAGTTTCTCACTGTTTGGCTTTCGGTTAGCTTTATTTTTTTACTCTATATTCTCTTTTCCATATCTTCTCTCTTTATTTCTTTATTCGTGCACCATTTCATCCTTTCAATTTTCCTTCCATTATTATCATAGCTTTCAACATCAGCATTGTTGCATCATCAAACTATGCCATTCAAACAAATTTATAATATTTGAATTTGCTTTGAATAAGGGCCATTTCAGTCTCTATAAGACAAAATATATGATAGGCACCATGTATATATTATTTATAAAATAAAACTCACATTTAAGACTCACTCAAAAAAATTTGCTACTCAAATTTTTCTCTTAATTTTATAAATTTTCATAATTTTCATGAAATTTCAATTAAGTTGATATAATTAATTAATTTAAAATTTTACACAGTCGCCATTTCGATACTTCATTATTAATAAAATAACCATTAATTAATTAATATTTTTATTATTTGAAATTTTTTAAGAGCCAGAGTTAAAAAACAATTTATTAATAAATTTTTTTTGAATTTTATAAGACATCATAATGGTTATATATTTGTGTTTTGTTTAAGATAGTGTGTGCAATTTAAATTAATTTGTTTAAATCAACGAAAATTTCAATTGTTGCTAGTATATTTGTTCACGTTTAAGTATTATATTATAATTGTAATTTTGCATTAGTAATTTCCTTCGGCTTGAAATAATTAGCTTTTTTTCTCAGCGGAATTTATCAAGAATTTAGTTAAAATGACAGACGAAAAAAAAAGTCAAAAAAAAGTGATCGTTTTCTGGTTTTCAGTTTGGATGGAATACCTTCAGATTTTTAAGAAAGACAATCGTTAATGAAATTAATTATTTTTTGTTAACTTTTTTAAAAATCTTTTTCATTTTCCTCGTTATGTGTTGCAAAATTGATGGAAGAACATAGATATGCCAAAGATAAGAAAAGGATTCTATTAATTTTATAAACTTTATATGTGTTCCAGTCGTTAATAAAATTATTAAAAATTTTAAATTAATTAATAAAAATTTTGAGATAGAAATGACATATTTTCTTTGATTTTTTAAAATATTAGTTTTCTTTCTATAAGTCGGTTGTTTAATAATATGCAAACAGAATTGGTTTTTGAATTTGTTAATTTTTATTTATAGGATTTGTAATATAAAATGAAAAAAATGTATTAAGAAATTTCAGGAATCCACGAAGGTCAGCTTGAAATGTATTATCTTAATGATCAAAATAATTATGAAGAAATGGATCTTTTAGTGGAGACAATTATGGGAAATTATGGTTAATGAATTCTGGACAATAAATTTGAATTATTTTCAAGAATATACGAATAACTTTCATTAGTTTTAACTGAACCACCAGATACATATTTACAATACAAAATATGATAATCTATTATGCATAGGCAAGTTGATAGTCCAGGCGCTACTTTTAATTTGGATTTGATACTGGTAGGGATGAAGAACCTTTTCATTGCAAAAAGCTAAATATTTATTTTAATTAGGTTTAAAAAATTAAAAAACTACATGAAAAAAAATACCATGGTATATACCTCATTCAATTTGCACACAGTGCAATTAAAAAAATATAACATAACAAACAAAAAAAATTTGCTGTTTCATTACACAATAATTAATACGATTTGTCATTTAAAAAATTCAGATAAATGTAACATAAAAAAGAAAAAGAAGTTTAATGAGCCACATGATAAAACTCAAACAGTCGCATGCGGCACGCGAGGCACGGGTTACTGACCACTTGTCCAAGTGCAACTTTTAATTTCTTCAATGTGTTGAGGATACCTAAATAATAGAGTAAAATAATTAATAAACATGTAAAATGATTGGGGGAAACAATGATAAGTGATTAAGATGTGGTTCTGGAGCTTAATAAAAAGGGGATGAAAAAGAAATGTCGAAAAACGAGAATGGAATAAAAGAAAATAAATAAAAACAGACAATTGAATAAAAGAAGGTCATTTATAATTAACGAGTGAAAATTTAGGAAAACAAAAACAAAAGCAAAATTTTCAAGTTATTTCGAAATCCCTTTCAAGATAAGGGAAGGAATGTTGTTTGGAAATCCGGGAAAGGGCATCTCTAAAAATTATTTATCTGGACAGCTGTCAGTGATTATAGAGGCCCAAATGGAATTAGCGGTAAAAGATGTTGGAAATTATATTTGACATCAGAAGTATTATTAGATGACGGAGTATAAAAAGGAAGAGTAGCAGGAATCAAAGAGAAAAAAGAGATTAGAGAGCAATTGGACAGAATTCGACCAATAATTGGAAAGGAGAAAATTACAGAAAATTATTGAAGAAAGGTATTAAAGAGAAATTTGGAGAAAACTAAAAGTTGAAATCAAGGAAAAGAGAAATTTGAAACAAAAATTAAGCGAAGTCAAAGCAAACCAACTAAATCAGACTTATCGATCTCAGAAACCCGTCAAAGTAGTCAAGTGATTGTGAAATCCAATTGATCCGAAAAGTGCTATTCTTCCCGAAGGGTCGTAATAAGCCCTAAGTCGTGACTGTAACAGATAATTATTTGTGTCATTTTAAAAGTTTATATCTTTTGGAGTTTATTAATGTTGTTTAAAAGCACACTTGGAATAAGATTGGCAATACATCCTATTTAAATTTATATTCCAACCTCAAATGTTTCTAATGACCAACTTACATCAGCTGTTAGCTTTAGTAAATTAGTTTTTGTGACAACAAATGAAGCACTAGGATTTTACAAAATTCATTTCAATGTAATAAAATATTTCATAAAAATAATTAATGGAAGATGGCAATTGTTATATATATATATATATATATATATATATTTATATAATTGCTACAGAAAATACAAATCAAGGATTCTCTGAATCTAAATTGGAAGAAATTTGTCTTCTCTTAAAATTCAAGACCACTATAATTTGTTTTGCAATTTTTAAATGACAGATTTCACATTGCCAAAGTTCAGTTAACATGACAAATAATGCTCCCTAAGCACATAAATATAAATGTAAATATAAATATTAAATGAAATAAATAAATTTTCCACTGATAAAATCTAAAGATCAGATAAAATAATTTGAACTTCCTGAAAAATTACAAACGAATTTTCTTTATTTTTCGTTTTAAATTTTTTATTTAAAACATTCATTTAATGAATTGATTAAAATGTAAAATATTATTTATTGATTATGAGCACAGCCATTAATTTCACACTTAAATGAATTTTTGGATAATTTGAAATGAATTTGGATTTTCTTTGATTAATTCTTTTTCTGCATTACAGTTACAGTTGTTTTTATGTTTTTGTCTGTGATCTTTTTTTACAGTTTTCTTTATGCTGCAGTCTGTATAACGTAAAATTTAAAAAAATTTATTATTATTTTATTATTATTATTATTATTATTATTATTATTATTATTATTATTATTATTATTATTATTATTATTATTATTATTATTATTATTATTATTATTATTATTATTATTATGATTATTTATATTATTATTATTATTATTATTATTATTATTATTATTATGATTATTATTATTATTAGAAATAATGATGATTATAATTCTGTCAAATTTGTAAATAGTAAAGCAGTATAGAATCATTATATAGCAAATAAATAAGGATTGCTACAATTATGTACTTTACAAATTTCTCCTTTTATACAATTTTCTAAAAATAATAATTTATCTTATCTATTTTCCTTGTAATATCTTAATTTAACACCTTTATATTTCAATCCTGCAACCCAAGTCAATCCAGGTTCAGAATAACAATAACAATGATCGATTCCACATCGTACTAAACAAAAATTCCTGAAATTTTCAAACACATCTGTCAACCGACATATTTCCATTTTTAAATAATCCATAGTATAATCTTTTATTGTATTACATTTTAATAATTTCCATGCTTCTTGTGCATATTGATAATCTTGAGTCAATATATTTTTTGTTTTAATCGAGAAAGTAGTTTTTCTATTTTAGGTAATTTATTCTCGGCCAAAATATTCTCTGCTTCATAGAATTATTACCTTTAATATACTCGTATGGATAAACTCCTTTTTTACTTGTTTATATAAAAAATTATTATATACCTTAGATTCTTTTGGAGATAAAAGCGATGCTAGATAATCCAACGCACAAGGCATCATACGAAAGTAGTCTAAAAATCTAAAAACTTCTGCCCAGAAAGATATATATCTTTGCTCAGTTGGCAAGGACTTTCTTAATTTTAAGTGTCAACTCTTTGAAAATCAAATGATTATAATAACAACTTGCATTATGAAAATAAAATGGCACGAAATAATTTCCTTTTGCCTTTAACTTACAAGAATTATAAAATTATATGCTGCGCTCATTCCGTTTATAATATTGCTCGCTATGGGAGTATTTCTCGTAAATTTTTCTATGGTAAATTTTTCAATAAATGATTTTGTTTTAAGCTTTTGTTTTAATTATTTATAATCAGTTTCTTTTATACTCACATGTCTCTCGTTAATAAATTTTCAATCATTTTCATAGGTAAGGATACTTTTTGGTATTCTTGACAAATCCCCCTAAATTTGATACACATTTATGTATATAAATAGAATTTTGAAAGGATTGACTGGCAACTCAACTGGCGAGTTTACTTTCGCTGGTTGTAGTAGCTGGTTGCAGTAGCTATTTGTACTACTCTCAATCCCTCGGCTGTTCGCGATGAGTTCTGGTCGAACGACGCAGGTCTCTCCCTACAGGTCGCCGTTGTACAAACTACAAGTCCTGATAGAGACGTCGGTTGATGTAGTTAATAATAAATGAGGAAGTGCGATGGGAGTTAAGGGACTATAAATCAAATTTGAAATACAGGGAAAGATAA
Organism: Schmidtea mediterranea; assembly: GCA_022537955.1. Taxonomy (NCBI): domain Eukaryota; kingdom Metazoa; phylum Platyhelminthes; order Tricladida; family Dugesiidae; genus Schmidtea; species Schmidtea mediterranea. The sequence continues at coordinate 127,825,691 of CM039679.1, forward strand.
GGGATAAACTAGGAAAAGTACAGTTGATACTGATAAAACTAATGAAATAGGAAATTTTCCATAAAATAAGGGCGGGACGCTGCTCAAACCTTTGAAAAGTACCTTTATAAATGATGGGTAAAGTTGACGAATTGGAATAGGAATCGTAGAAATAGACGAGTGAGGACCAGGATATAGAAAGATAAAGACGTAAGACCTTCCATCGGCAATCAGGAACCCGAAAGTGAAAATATCATTAGTAGTAGTTCTAGAAATGAAGCTCACCTGCTCATGGCTTTTCAAACCCTATGTACAGTACCAATATGGTAATTACCATGGGTACCTAGGAGATACAGAATAATAATCTTGAAGGCGTTTAGGTAACAGTCATATAGAAACCCTAGAAACACTATGATGGTAATTCAAGTTGTTCAAGAAGACAAAGAAAAGATGTGTTGTTTGTTCGAAAGCAGGAAATGAGGTCAAAACTCTTATTAAATGTAAACATTGTGATTTTGCCTTGTGCATTCCCACTTGTTTCAAATCTTTTCATATAAATAAGCGTTTCCCAACCTTTCTGGTGCTGAGACCCCTTGATAACATTTGCCAAGTGGTGGCGACCCCAACAATAAAATTAATAAGGTTGCTCATCAGTCACTGTATTTTTGTCGCTATGATTTTATTTATATTTTATAATTTATATTATAAAGACAGAGTAGGAGTATCACTTAAATTTAAAATGATAGTAAGAAACCACTGATTAGTATAAACAAATTATTTTCAGAAGGTCTCAGGCGACCCCTGGCTAATTGTCAAGAGACCCCGTTGGGGTCCAGACCCACAGGTTGAGAACCGCTAATATAAATCTTACTAATCTTACTTACAACTATTTTAGAATTTTTATAACATTTGTTGAAAATAATTTTCTTCTAACCCAAAATTTTTAAAAATTTTAAATGTGTAAAATAATTATTATTAAGTAATCTTTCAAATAAATTTACTTTGGTTGAAAAAAAATTCTGGACTCAAAGGGTTAAATATATATTATGCGTTACAGTTCAACTGTGTAGAAAACGATATTCCTCGTTTACCAACCTAATATATTGGTTTGAAAAGATATATAAACCAAATCAAGATATATAAACTGGAAATAATTTTTTCTTCATTCACGTAAAGGTTTTTTATTATCCATTCTCCATTTTTGAAAGTAAATAAGTTAAAAAACACTTAAACATAAAAAGTAAAAATGAAGAAATAAAAAACATATTTAAATATTTAAAACAAATAACGTATACAATTAACTATACAATTAATTCCAATTCATTATATTATTATTTTAATTAATTAATTTTACTATAGTTTATAATAAATGTATATTGTTAATTAAATGTTAATTAATTAATATACAATTAATAATAAATAATAAATAAGTATTTTTTACTGAAAATTTCAAAAAGTTTTAAAATTGAAACCTAAACTATTTTATCTTGTGAATTGCTAATTTTTTTCATTTCTACTTGAAAGAGATTTTATTAAAATTTATAATTATATTTTAATTAATTAAAATAACTAAACGTTACTAAATTGTTACTAAACTTAAGGAAGCTGAAAAATAATGTATTTTAATCTTTTCTAATTGTTGTTGGACCTTTGGTAATTCGGATTTAGTTCTTTTAATTTTTCAATCAAAATTAAAATGTTTTCTTTCGATGAAAATCAAAGCTATTTATTGTTTAAATTAACTTATTTGATGAAGGCACATGCAATACTTCAATAGTAAATCCGGATTAAAAAGATGAAAAGAATGGTTTGCAATGTAGTTGTTTACTAAATCTTATTAATTATTTAATTAGATATTTAATAAAATTCTTAAATTTTATCTTATAGTCAAAGTAAAATTCAACTGTAAAAATAGTTTCATGGAAATGGAAAATCTTGTTTTTTTTTGGAGAGTTTAAATAAATTTGAATAATTTAGATTTGACGAAATACATGAAAAAAGCTCTTAGCATAGATTTTCTACTCATAGCATCATTTCCGCCAAAGATTACATCCAGTTTACAGTACGTCATTTCGTTTGTTTCAACTAGTACAATGCCGTTAAATGAGGAATTCGTCACATCAAGAGCATTAGTGTAAATATTAACCACTTGACAGTTTTACCCGAGCGTGACTTGGACACGAATTTTTTAGATGGACCTGAGTCTTGTTCGTACAGATCCTGTTACACCAAGCCCCATTGAGATAAATTCCGCTATAATTCAAGTTGATACATAAATCAACTTGTCGGAATTTATTTTGTGAAAAAATAAATGCATTTCAGCCATTTTTTAAATGGCTGCTAAGTAAGTTATTTTTTATATAGTTATATAACTTAAAGTTAAAAAATTTTAAGAGTTGAATTATGATTTCATAAGGAAATATGATAATAATTCAAGCGCTTAAATATAACTTTGATCAACTATTTCATATATATTATAAATAATATTTAGGAAATCAAGTTACAATAACTAATCTCCAAAAATATGTATTTTTTCGGATATTATTCAAAAAATGTGAGTTAAATTATTTTTGAAGTTATAAAAATTATTATTTGCATTAAATAATTATATTTTTTATACATACTTTGAAAAATATCATCGATTATGTACACAAAATAATTTGGTTTATGATTATTTTTTAAAACTTACCAATATAATTTAAAAATTTATGCTTTTTTTCGGATTTCAGGTTTTGCTTTTTTTCGACAGAAATATCTGAAATATTAAATTAATTTTAGTTTTATTGCTAAATCTTATGAAGATACATCCTCATTTACTCGAAATTTCCTAGCAAAAACCTCAAAATTTAAATTAAAAATTTTTCCCGCCATTTTTCTTTCTAAAATTAACTCAAAAATGTCTATAAAATTATTTATTATAGGGTTTTTTCAACTTCGGATGGCTACATGTTAAAGTTTGCATGCATGTTTTATTATGGGTTGTGTTAATGTGCATTATTTTATTTCTCTGTCACTTTTTCTGTTTTTATAGTGTAGGGTTTGTCTCATTGACTATTTTACAAGCAACCTCAAGGTGAGTTGGTGTGTTTATATGCTATAAATTTATTGATTTTCTTTTTATATTATAGGTGATTTATCTCAACTTTGCTTGGTGTACAAAATAGCTGACGAATGTGACTTATGTTGGTAATGATGGTAATATTATTTTAGAATTAAAGTGCATTAAATCGATTAATTAAATTTAAGCTGTAGATTTTCTTAAGTACATTAATTAAATTAAACCGAATAAATTTTTTTTTGAAGTATATTAATTAAAATAAAAAATTATTTTTTATTTAATATATATGTTAAATTATTTTGCTTAACAGATTATGACGACAAAACGGATGGATTCTGATTATGCATAAATCATTAAATCCAAAACCATTAAGTGAAACAAGGTGGGAGTGTAGAATCGAATGTAATAAAGCAAGAATTTTTGAAATAACTGAAATTAGAAATGCATTGAACGAGTTGGAGGACCAAACATTAGATACTGCAGTTGTTTCAGAAGCAAACTCTTTGACTGAAAAAATCGAAGATTTTGAGTATTTAGTAACGTCATCTGTTTGCCCCAGCCTTTTGGCACAAATTTTGTTAACAAATTCATGCAAAATCTTACTTTTGAAATGAGTAACACTATCTAACTTTTTCGAAATTTTAAAACTTTTAGAAGAAAAAAGGATTCTGGTATTTTTGATGCTCTAGAATCAGCTAAAACCTTGCTGAAATGTTGATGAAGTTTATGAGAAAGGATGATCCAGAGAAATATTACAAAAATCACGTTTTTAATGTTATGCTGTATTAGTCGTTAGTGTCTATATCTTAAAGCTTTCAACAAATGAAAGATTTTTAAGAGTCGTGGGGCTTTTGTTCAATATTAAAAATAATACAAATCATAATGAGCTGCTGAAGAATTGCAAACACGAAAACATAAGATTAACTGATGAGGTAAACAGTAAAATCGAGTTGTGCAAGGAAATCAAATCATTGAAGCAGTTAATACCAGATGATGCAAATGATTCTTTAACATGTTTGAACTTTTTAAATGACAATAAATTGTAAAAGAACAGTGCAACAATTCTAGTGGTGAAAGAAGCTTAAGTAAATTAAAATTAATAAAAACGTATTTGCGATCAACCAGGGCCGGATTATCCATTGTGTCAATTGTGCCTTGGCAAAGGGCCCCGGTGGCCCGAGTAATATAATATATGTGTGTGGATTGAATCTAATTAATTTTCTAATCTTTAATCAATTTTATTGGTTGATTAAAAATAATTTCCTACCCCTTACTCGATTTTGATTGATTGATGTGTGCGAAAATATCATGAGTAGTTTTAGAAAATGGAATTCACCTGTTCATGGATTTCCAATCCCTAGAAACAATTCCAATATGTAACTACTGTGGATAGATAGGAGGGACAGAATAATAATATTGAATGCGTTTAGGTTAGAGTCGTACATAAATCCTAGAAAAATAAATTAAATAAACCATATTCATCAATATGTTAAATAAAAATAAATTAATTATTTATATTGATTTGTTTATGAATTTAAAAAAAATTAAATATATTTTATTTGATAAAATATGAAAAATATAATCCGTTAAAAAATTGAAATTAAAATTCTTTTTAAGAAAAAGAAAAACAAATTTCTCGTGGAATTTCATAGGGAAAATCTCCTATGAAAAGCGAACTAGACAAAATCCTAAACGTGTCATACATTTTCCAAGGTATTAAATGAAAAATCCTTTAGAAAATTTCATTTGTTGACTACGTACATCAGTGAAGATAAATCAAATTCCGGAAGCGCAAGTCAATTTATTTATTATGGGAATTCATTGTGCGATAAAAGGGATAAAATTACAAGAATATTTTCACCGAGAACCGATTGCTGTCTTTGAGGAATTTTTTCATTAATTTTTTCTTTCAAAGAAATTATTATTTGTCATTTATTATTGTCAAATTTCGAGCCTTGTATCAAAATTATCAATGTAATTATGAATAAATTATATTAAAACAAAAAAACAACAACTTTACGTGTTTGTTTGGGAATATTTCTCTTTATAATTTCATCGATTTTTTCATAGCAAAACAGGAAGTTCAGTCATTGTTTTTCTATCTCACACAATTTATTAATTTTATAATTTTTTTAATTAAATTTTTATAATTAATAATTTAATTAAATTGATTAGTTTTGTTAATAGTTCAAGAATTATAACGAGGTGTTTTTAAATAATTTATTTTTATTTTTATAGGATTATATGAGATCTTATGTTCATCAATAAATTCAAATTAAAAAAGCTTTTTTTAAATTTTTTAAATTTTTTAAATAATGAAAAGTCATTCGTTTAAATAAAACATAATAAAAAAATAAAGTAATTGTAAGTTCTAATGAAAGTTTATAGCACCCGAGTATTTTAAAAATGCATTAAAATAATTAATTAACTTTTAAATAAATATATGACAGTTCAATTGATGTTTGGGCGATTGAAACTGACTAAATTGAAATCTAATACAAAAAATTTTTGTGTATCAAGAACAGAGGTCTCACTAAATTTATATGTATAATTTACCTTAGCATAAAATTATTAAATAATTGCTAAATAATCAAAATATTATAAAATGTTTTCAGATTTACAAATAAGACTTTATGATTCAGGCCTCTAGCGTTAACGTTGCTCCATCTCTTAATGCATATAGTTTTTAAAAATATATATTTTATTTTCAAAAAATAATAAAATAGTTTTAAATTATAAAAAAAACCGTTAAGAAATTAATAGTCAAGTAATATAAAATATAAAAATTTAAAATGTCCCTCTACCTAATTACCAATTGTCGAGCAGATATATTTTAAACGCTATTACAACAAATGCCATTATGCTAAAATCCCTAGAAATATCTTGTTATGCACTCTTTCAATAATTTGCCATAGTATTGGGATGTGTCACATCTAGGGCATTAATGCCCTCAAAATAAGTAGGCCAACTCGAAATTTTATGTAGTTCACAAAGAAATAAGTCATATAACTATAGCTATAATACTGTTCTCTAGGGAACCATATGATACTATGTAGATCAAGCCAAAATTTATCAAATTCTTTTTAAATCTTTAATTTCATGGTTTAATATATCTATACAAAATCTACTCAAAACTTGTGTCACTTCCAGGACAGGTATATATATATATATATATATATATATATATATATATATATATATAATATGGAGGTGAATTCAAAGAATAACATATTTTACTTTGATTATTTGAGAATTCATTGAATAATATTTCTATATGAAAATCAACTTTAAACTAGTGACATTTCAAAGACAGTCTAAATAATGAATAATGTTAAATTTCTATTTTTATATTAAAACTAAAGTTATATGACCTACTTTTTCGTGACCTTCATAGAATCTTGAGTCGACCTACTTATTTTGAAAGGGAGGGAGGGTACTGTTCTATATATGAAAAATCTCTTTACATTCAAAATTAATTTTGCTTTGAATATCACATTTTGTTCTTTTGCTTTAAGGTTTTTCAATCTCGATTCCAAGATACTTATGGGTTCTTTAATGTTTTGAGAAGTTTCAAAGTAGAAAAATTATTTTGAAAATTTAAATGGATGGAAATATATTTTTGATTTATATTAAATACAAATGTACTCTATATGAATTGTCGTTGTAAATTATTTTTTTTTAATTAATGTTCGGTGAGTAATTTTACAGGTTAAAATTTTGTATTGTATTACATGTTAAATGATTATTTAATTTGCTTATGCTCTTCTTTAATTAAATTCTCAGTTAGGATCGGAACTGTTTAAGAATGTCACTATTTTTAGAAACAAGAGATCCTGAAGACAATTCCGATGACGAAATTAAATATTTAATCTTGATATATTTCTTTTAATTATATGATCTTGTTTAATTAAATTCATTTTTGATTACCAGACTTACCAAGTGCATCATTAGAAACAAAGAAGCATGATCCCAAAAATCATCCTGTCAACCGCTCTCTGTTTACCATCTAATTGAATGTGAAAGATAAATACTGTAAATAAAACTATTCATTTTAATAATTATAAATTTAATATTGTTTAAATAAACATCTTCCAATTTTGACACCGTTCTCAAATATCTAACGGATAATCATCTTAAATATCCAATATATACTTCTAAATAGTTTTATATATAAACTTTTATTTTGAATTGGAAATTTCGTAAACAAATTTGTTATTTTTTAAACAACTAAATATATTTGACAAAAAGTTTCCATGACATACAAATTTTTTGTAGAAGTATTGGATTGATTTTATGTGATTTAAAATGTTTATTATTAAAAATTAAATGTTTATATTAGAAAGATTTGGAACAATTTGAAAACGATTAGTATTAGCTAATTTGTTTAAATACTCCTTATTTTCATTTAGTTGTTGTTAATGTTATAGGCTGACGAAAACTGATAAACTGTCGAAATATATAGAGTCATTTTGTTCAATATAATTAGTTGGGGATTTTCAATTAATAATAATAATAAATAATAATAATAATAATAATAATAATAATCAAGTTGAATATGATTAATAATAATAAAATCAAAGTACATTGAAATAGTATAACTTTATAGAATACAAAAATTTATTATTTAATATTAATATTTAAATTGTGAATATCAGACGAAATGTGGCATAAAGACAAATGAAGTAAAGATGCACCATAAACTTAAACGAGATAATTCGATTATCACAGATGAAGGGGATCCAAAATGAAATCAGGCACATGATTTAAATTGGCTTTATCGCGTTTCAATATTTTTGTATAGTAATATATATATATATATAATTATAAATAGCATACAATTATTCGATTTGGAATTATATTTCATTTCATATTTTAATTAAACAAAGTACGTAAAATAACTTGAACATTTTATTTCATTTATTATTATTATTATTATTATTATTATTATTATTATTATTATTATTATTATTATTATAATTATTATTATTATTATTATTATTATTATTATTATTATTATTATTATTATTATTATTATTATTATTATTATTATTATTATTATTATTATTATTATTATTAGTATTATTATTATTATTATTTAATATTTTCGACAAAATTTGACTATGAATCAGATTTATTTAAGGTATTCATGAATTTTTTTTTCACGGGCCTTTTTTTCTTGAATAAGGCTGTGCCGAAAATTTGTGAATACCTTAAATAAATCTGATTCTTAGTCAAATTTTGTAGAAAATATTATGATTATTATTATTGTTGTTATTATTATTAATAATAATGTTATTATTATTTTATTATTATTATTATTATTATTAATATTATTATTATTATTATTATTATTATTATTATTATTATTATTATTATTATTATTATTATTATTATTATTATTATTATTATTTTATTATTATTATTATTATTATTATTATTATTATTATTATTATTATTATTAACGGATATTACCGAATAGTATGACTCCTATTATTTATTAGTATGACTAAAAAATGTCAGGTTTTGGTCATACTATTCGAGTAGTCATTTTATTTGAGATATTTGTTAGATATCAAACACAAAATTATATCAATACCATTTATAATTATTATTCATCAGCTAAATCAAAAATATCAGGCTCTGTTTCGATGTTTTCTTGACGATGCAAAGAAGAATTAAACATTAGGAGCGTATATGTATTTTTGACCATCTCATAATAAATATCGTGTTTAGAAATATGACATGCATTTATTTCATCTGAAAATCCGGTTGATTTAATTGAGTTAAGAATGTTTGTATTTGAAACGCTCATCTCTCACCGAATTACTAACAATCATATTGCTTAGAGTCTTTGGATTTCCCCCTCTTGTGTATTCAACAGCATCCGAATTCTTCCATGTATTTATTATTGGAGAAATTTTGTCTTTCAAGATCTCCCGCCTGAACATATGGCGTTAATCCATCAGAGACCACTATAATTTTGATATTTCGGATTCTACAATGATTTTTAAATTTTTCTGAAATATGTGCACTGAAAGAGTCCCAGATAATGCACTTTTATGGACTGTCATCGAATCGTGGAAACATTATATCGATCCATGTAATAATAAGATCTTGATTTACCCAAGCTTTTGACTGAGAAGGATTGTAAATGTCATTAACCACACGAATAATATAATTTCCAGTTTTCCCTTTGTTGATGACTAAGAAATCAGTGCTGTAATTCGCATTGAAGAAAACCAGTGGATTTCATCACCACATGGTTTCTTCCTTTTAAATCAACTGTTTGAGTTCTACTATCTTCAAAATATATGGCAGTTTCGTCAATTTTATAAATTAAATTACTTAATTCAAGACTCTCACCATTTTATTTAACGTTTATAAATGTTGAATAATTTCAATATATAAGGCAGCACCATATACACACAATCAGAACATAGGAAATACCCAAGTAGATTGACGTTAGCTAATAGTCTGTTTTAAAATATCACAATGTGTATTTAATGTTTATTTATTGATAAAAGTATAATCAAAAGTATTGATAGAAATTCAAAAGTATCTTGTACATGTTTATTTTCTTCATATGTATAAAGCTTTATTACATTGAATATAATTGGAAGGAATAAGATACATTTTTCAAAGGTTTTAAATGCTCTGAAAAAAATTTGTATAAATTTTTATGCCTTGAATGTATATGGATTGATATAGATAACTTTTTTAAGTTTTTAAATACTCAGAAAAAATTTTTAAATTTGGGATATTTTTGAGTTGGGAAATATTTTTAGAGATTTAAAATTTGGGTTATTTTTCATATGAAAAAATTGAAACTTGATAATATCCAATGTATCTAAAGTTTATCTAAAGTTTATATCTAAAGTTTATCTAAAGTTTATATCTAAAGTTTATTTGTTGATAAAAGTATAATCCTCAAGTAATGAAAAAAAATCAAAATACCTTGTATCATTTCCTTGTATTTATAAACACTATTTTCGCTGAAATTTTATTATCTATTTAGACCCTTAACTAAGTAATTTACATTAATTTTTTCGTTATTAAAGGTTTACACTTTATGAAAGGTTTTTGGCTCGAGTTATTATTTTAGATTATTCATTTTGACAATTTATCTTTAACGCTGCAACGATTTTTCTACTCTTTTCCCACACTCACCTCCTTTATTTGGTCCTAGGGTTAATTATATCGATATTAGGATTTTATGAGTGCCCATTAGAATTCTCGATGTCAATAATTTTAAGCCGATAAGTATAATTATTTTAGGTCGAATTTTCGGGAGATGGATGACGAAGAGACAGCCAAAAGACTGTTCCTCTATCCTCCATCTACCCGTATAAATCGTATGAATTGATGTTTGGATTCTAGTTTTACGCGCTGAAGAATCTTCACTGGCACCAGATATTGGAGGATGAACCTGCACTTACATATCTCGGTAGTTATGTAAAGTTTACTATCTTGCATGGTGTTTTGGCTGTGGGCCGGATAAGAATGCTTGAGGTCGTAGTATGGAAGATTTATAACTGAACTGATTTCTGCGAGAAAGTTGAATTACTCACAAAATAGTTTGGATTTTATGGATTAAAATTTTCTGAAAATGAATTGGTATATATACCCTGTTTTGTGACCCTAACCTTGAGTGTTCTTTTTGATGCATTTAAACAAAATTCGACCTTGATTTTATTTGTAATATATATTTCTAATTTTGTTATTTTATTGCATTAAATAGACAATTTATTTTATTTATTTTTTAATTGAATATTTACGATTAGACATATTTTATTTTCAACCAGTTTTCCCAATAAAATGCTGATTTTATAAATTAATCTATTTTCGGTCAAATTTTCTTGTTATATTGTTATGTTTGTGTTAATTTCGTGATGATCTTGGTGCGTTTTGTTATTATTTTAATTTACTTTTATGTTTTTTGATTTTATATTTAATTGTATTTTTCTCACATTTTAAGGTTGTTTATTTGATGTTCATGGTTCTGATTTTAAATCTGCATATTATATTTGCGTGCTATTTTCAATTCATTTAAACAAAATCTTGTCCTGGCCCAACACAATGTATATGTAAAGTCTATTTATTGATAAAGTATAATCCTCAAAAAATAATAGAAATTCAAAAATATCTTGCGTGTGTTATTTTATATAAAATTTTTTATAATTATCTGTGCTTTCCTAAATAAATTTTTTCTATGTTATCAAATACTTCTAAAAATTTTTGAACAACTGTTCTGACCTACTTAATTTTGAACGGCTCTCTAGGAAACAGTATGTGTGCTGGATATAAAAATATATATATATTTTCGTGACTTCATAAAATTTCCAATAGTCCTAGATAATTATATTGGGGTAGTGTGATGGAGGAACACATTTATATACAATTTTTATTATTAATTTATATATATTTTTATGTTTTTACTAAACTCATGTTTATAATACACAAATTTAATGTCAATATAATCTCTCTTAAAATAATATTTTCTAACTTTTTCTTTCTATTTTTTGCTTCCATAATTTCGTAATTCATTTTTCAATTCCATAATTTAAATGTTGGATCACAATATTCTGATGAATAATAATGTAATTTTTTAGATCAACAGTGATAATCCTATGTTCCTAGTACTCCAAAGGTCTCACATATAAGTTTATAAACTTACAGATTACACATTAACGAATTTGTTTTAGCGATTTCTGATTTTTACTAATTAATTACAGTCGACATTTGTTTCATTATATATATATATATATATACCGAGTGTTTCAAAAGGTAATAGACGATTTAATTTATTTATAAATATTTTTAAAACAACAAAAATGTTAATTTTTTATTATTATTTAAGATAACAGATATTTAAATTTTATTTAAAACAGAAATTACAATAAATGCTCAAAGTGTTCACCATCTACATCAATGGAAAGTTTACATCTTTTTAATACAGCGTTACATGCATTCTGGATATCTTTTAATGGAATTTGAGCAAATGAATGATTTATTTTCTTTAGTTCTCCCAAATTGTCATAATGCTCACCATAGACAATATTCTTAAGAATAACTGTTTAAGAATGGAGGTTTACCGTTTTTGATTTTCATCCATTCTCTTTGTACAAAAATTCGATATTTTAGTCAATAATTGTAGTAAAAACACTATTGTCAATTGAAAATCGAGCCATTTCTTATAAAATAAAATTAGTGATACTGATGTAATAAAACAAACTAAAATATTTATATTATTTGAAATGATTTGCAAAATATTTAAATTCTTTATCGTCTATACCTTTTTGTTACTGATTATTGTAAGGCATAACATTGAGACAGAAATAATAACTGAAATGAGTAAAAAATGTTTAAAAAAATAATAAATTTATATATTAAAAGAAAACGACAATAAAAGACTCTTCATACAATATATTTAGGCAGCATAATTGTCATCTTCAGCCACAAAAAACCAACTAAATATATTAGGAATTAATATATATTTTAAATAAATTATTTTATTTATATTATATTAATTTAATATTTTAATAAATAAACACTTATAAAAATTATTTAAATACTTTTAATTAATTTTTAAAATTTTTTTAAATAAATATTATAGTAACATAATATTTTATTTTAATATTAAAATAAGATGAGTTAATTTGATATTTAAGTTGTTTAAATATCATTTGTTTTGAATAAATGTATTTGGATTTAGATTTATATTATGTCAGCAATTTAAAACCATATAACTAGCGACCACGCAGAAAATATCAATGCGTTACAAAAAGCCAAACAAAAGGATTTTTGGAATCGTTATAAAAGTTGGCTCACAGAATGTTTGATTTTAATGAACGAAAGTCCGATTGTCGAAGCACAACTGAAGCTGAAAATAGGATAAAAGATATTTCCGAATGACTGCAAATCGAAAGTCAAAGTTTAATTAGTGCTTTCAATATATTATTGAAAGATGAAGCTGCAGTATTATGGAATTCTGCTCAAGACAGCTGTTCAACAGATGAAAAAGCAAAAAGCTGGTGTGTCGATTGTTTTACAATTAAAAACACAATTACAAGACAGATCTTTGATTTAAATGCCGTGAATCAAGAAGCAAATGAGAGATTCGCAACATTTGAGATTAGAGTAAGAAATCTGGTTAAAACCGTATTTAATTCTGGAATGAGTGAAGAAGACATCGTTCGAGATATTATTGCAAATAAAGTACTGTATGATCAAAGAAATTGTATTGACAAAGTCAACCATACAGATGGAGGAAGTTAGATTAACTGCAAAAATATATAAAGATATGACACTATCAATATCCGAGAGTAGAAATACTAATAAAATCCAAGTAAACAGTTACGCTAATGTGGTAAGAGAGTAAATAAAACTATAATCAAGTAGATGTCAAGTCAAAAAATTATACAAACAGATATCAGCAGAGTAATTTTTTGAAACGTTTCCAATATGTCCAAGACGACAATAAATATACAGCGACCGCTAAAGAAAATTATAATAAAAATATGCCAAGAAAGCAACCAAGCGTGTCATTGAAAAGTATAGCTAAAAAACTTTACGATGAAAGCCAAGAAATAAAACCACGCCAACCAGAGATTCTTAATCCAGGTAATTTTTTCTGTTGTTGAGAAAGTGGACATAAACGTTATCAGTGTTCAATGAAAAATAAATGTTTAATTTGTGGTAAGGAAAACCATACCTTTGGAAGATGTCATCTGCTGGGTAACCGCAGACCACAAATGAGACAAACTGTTGCATGTATTTATGAAGAAGATAACAATGATGAAAATGTTGATGATAATAATTCATATGCTAGTGAAGAGATAACAATTGAGCCATAGAGATAACATGGAAAAAACATGGAGGATTCCATTGCTTTCATTTAGTCAGTGGGATTAAGCAATTAATTTAGAAAAAAAACGAAATGATATAAAAAGGGATGTGATGTATGAGGCGATAGACAGAAGGAAATGGAGTTTAATTACAGTAAATGGATTGGATGTTGAAATGCTGTGGAATTCAGGTGCTTCTGTAACAGTAATGAGCAGATCAATGTGGGAAAAGTAGGGAAACCAAGTGTAAATGACAGTGGAATTACTCTTCCGGAGTATTTTCATTGGGAAACGAAAAGCCATTAAGGAGTAATATTGTCACTGTTTTATAAAATGGAAAAGTACTTAAAATTAGCATAATAATAGTTGAATAAATTAAACCAGAGTTTATTGCTGTGTGGACACAATGGAGCTATTTGGAATCAAACTTTTAGAAATAAATAATATTAAAGCAACTTTAGTTAATCAAAATTATTCAGATTTGGAAAGTATAAAGAAAGCAATGTCGTTTTTAAACAATGGAAAAAATCCAAAGATTGAAAAGATGTTAATAAAATTCGGGAATATATTTATGGCATTAAAATTTGATCTCGGGTTCACAGACCTAGTTAGTCATGAAATGAAAGTAAATAGAGGGCCAATTATGCAAGCCCCTAGAAGGCAACCTATGCATATGGAACGTAAAATAGAATTTCTGGTATAAAAGACCTAATAAAAGCTGGAGTGATTCGTTAGAGTAAAAGTGCTTGGAAGGCCCCGTTAGTTATAGTAGCTAAGAAAGATGGAAGCATCAGAATGTGCATTGACTACAGAGGCCTCAACTCAATCACAGAAAAGAATCATTTTCAATGCCAGACACTCGATTCCTGTTAGATTACTTAGCAGATTTAAAATATTTTTCCTCAATAGACTTAGAACAGGCATATTACCAAGTTGTGATAGTTCCAGAATTACAAGAGTTGACATCCTTCAGTACTAAGAAAGGACAATTTTGTTTTAACAGACTACCATTTGAGTTAGCAACAGCTCCAGTTACTTTTTAAAGACTGATGCATACTCTTTAGAAGGCATTATCTTTAAAGGAGTTATAGTATATTTGGACGATATACTTATTTACGGAAAAACAATAGAAGAATATGATGCAGTACTTGAAGTTACGCTAACAAGAATTCAAAATGCAGGTTTGAAGATCAATCCTGAGAAATGTGAGTTTTACAGAAAGAAATTGGTTTTTCTTGTTCATACATAAGTGAAGAAGGGATTCATACAAATGATAAAAAGATAGAAGATATTAAAAATGTGGAAAACCCAAAATGTGGAAAAAAAATTAAGATCCTTTTTAGGTATGACAAATTATTATAAAAGATTCATAAAGGATTATTCAAAGATCGCAGTTCCTCTTTATGCAGCGATAACAGGATGCGAAAAAAAGATTACCTGGTCGAAAGAATGTGATAGTGCTTTTCAGATTCTAAAAAAGGAAATGTGTGAAACCCCAATTTTAGATTATCCAAGGGAATATAGAATTTTCATACTCAACACAGATGCCAGTTTTGGAGCAATCGGATCAGTGCTAAGTCAGCTCAAAGAACACGGTACAGAGACAGTCATAGCTTATGGATCTAGACACTTATCAGCTCATGAAAAAGGATACTGTGTCACGAGAAAAGAATTACTCGCCATACATGAATACGTTAGTTACTTCAAACAATATTTATATGGGAAAAAGTTCATGGTGCGAACAGATCGCAAGGGCATTGATATTTTTCAATACTACGAAGAAAGCAATGTCCACAATTTCAAACTTGGATGGCGAATTAATTAGAATACGATTTTGAATTAAAATACCGTAAATGTGAAGATCATTCAAATGCTGATGGATTATCTAGGATCAGCGGAATGTTGTACTCGTAACAAGACATGAAAATGCTAAGGAAGCTAAAGCCAGAGTAAAAACACATTTGTCTGATTCAAAAAACAGAAGTAATTCACCAAGTATTTTAAACTCAAGAAAGCAATGAGCAATTTCCAAAGGTGAAAAAATGTCTAAACAATGGAAATTTTGACCAGAAAGATTTTGATAAAAAAGATTTCTTTTATAAGCTAAGGGATAATTTGAAAATGAATGATGGTCTTTTGATTGTAAATAAAGATGGGATGGATTTAATATTTGTCCCCATCGAATTCACTCAACAACTTGTCACTAAAATTCACGAAAAAATGTGCCATGTCGGAGTAAAACAACTAGTGCATTATATAAATAATATATTCTATTGGCCAAATATACAATCTATGATTAAAGAATGTGCCAGGCGAAAAGTAAACCAAGAACAAACAAAAGAAATCTTAATACCTCGTGCAAGTTCAGAATTTTTGGATCAAATTGTAATATACATTGAGTATATGAAACCAATAGCGGCAAAGAAATATGTTTTAGTTATAATTGACTGATTTACAAAATTAGTCAGTTTAACAGCTATTTCAAAACAAGATGATAAAGCTATATATCGAGTCTTGTCACATCAATGGATTTATAAATTTGAAGCCAAGAAGTATACTATCAGATAGATGAAAATGTTTTGAAAGTGTGTTTCTGAAAGAAATATTAGGTGTAATTGGGATTAACCAAGAATTTAGTTCACCTTGTCAACATCAGTCAAATGGCATTGTTGAGCGCACAATAAGAACGATGAGGGATCTCATAACGACATCCTTGGATGAAGTAAGTGAAGAGAAAAATTGGTTGGAAATCCTACCGAAGATTGAGTTTTGTATTAATACAATGCAGGAAAGTATAACAGACATTCACCGTTCGAGATAATTTATAGAAGGAAAATTAATCTGCATTCTAGTACCAACGATGGTACTAAAGTGGAACCCATAGCGACTTCATCTATTTGTTGATATTATTAATCATTTAAAAGAAAATTGACATTTGAAGTAGCAAATTCAAGAAGTTAATGAAATGCCCTTCTATCCAAAAATGTGATGTTCAGAATTATTTTCATCCCACAACGCACAACATAAGTCAATTGTATCAATCAATGGTGCATTCGTAAACAAACTACAGACATCAAACGAAACCATAACATCATTTATACTTCGTTTTTGTAACTGTGCAATACAAGACACAAACTCAAAGCTTTCTTACATTCAAACTCTGATTGCCAAATTTATTTAATTATTTATTTACAAATTTACATATATTTATATATTTATATATTTTTTCCATTGTTTACTTATTTCATTTCTTATTTCTTTCTCCATGTCACGCTTTACAATAATCAGTAACAAATTCTCTTTTCGGAGATTTCATTTAATTAATTAAAAAATTATTTCTCTTTTTCTAATTTAGTTCATCTCTAGATTTCCATGGGACAATCTGTCAACATGGCCGTGGAGACAATTCTTCAAAACATTGGAGGAAAAGTGGATTGTGATCTTTCTACTCTCAATTATTTTGATCTATGAATGAATTGTTTTTCTAGATCCATTTGAAATTATTTATGAATTTCATTTCTTGTTATTCCTTTGATTATTATAATAGGTAATTACGTCAGTAGAGAAAAATCCACATAGAAAACTCTGATGATGTTGTAAGATAGAGAATTTGAAACTAATTGTGTCTGCAGAACTTTCATCATTTAATAAAATTTTAAATTTTAATTAGAAATATAATTTTTAATTCTACTTGGTTTAAAAATATTTTTAAATTATACACTTGTTTTAATAAATATTTCATAATATTTTATTTTCCTTTAATTTGTGGATTTTAGGTATTATATTTGATATCATATATTTATTTAATATTTGCTTTTGTTTTTAAATTTTAAAAAAAGATTTCATTTTTCTTTTTAGTTTTTAAATATTTAATTTCTAATTAAAATTTTATTATAGAGTTTTCGGTTTCTTTTAAAAACTTAAAATTAAATTATATGATATAAAAAAAAATTGTTTTATTTAGATTAAATAAAATGAATTTTAGTTAGAATTATATTTACAAGAAAAAGATTTCCAATATAAAATGGTGTCCAAAACTCGAATTCGTCATATTTATTAACAAATCAAATTTATTAACAATTTGACAGGTTTGAATTATCAATTACTGCAGCCAGCTCTTTGTGAAGTGATTATAATAATGAAAATATAATTTATATTTAACTATTGGAATTTCTCTGTCATTAATAAGAAATCAACTTAATACTAATGAATGAATATTTGAATTTTTTATTTCAAAATTACTTTATAAATGCCGAAATAATTAAACTTTAAGCTTCTTGATTTTTAATCTTTTAAAAATTTAATAAACATTAAAATTTAAAATAATTAATTGAATATCAACTCGACTAGTGAATCGTACAAGATTTTATTTTTGGGCCCTAACCTAATCTTAATTTTTTTCCCCTATAAGTGTAAATTTTCCCCGAGATCCGAATTTTTTTATTTATAAAAAATTTTATTTTCGAATAATATTTTTTGGTTTACCATTTTATGGCCCCCTCATATTTCTTTTCTATCGGACCTATACACGTGCACCTGTTGCACCTGCTAGTTACGGGGCTCAATCCAATCGCTTACTGTGAAGTGCTTTACCCACCTTAATAACTTGTTGTTCTAGCCCATAAATGTAAATCTTTGATCTGTTCTCTATCATATAAATAGTATATAATTAACATTAATTATTACATTTGTTCATCGACAAAAAATTTTATTTTAAAAAATTACATTTTTTGAAAATAAAATGAATTAAAAGTGGCACAGAAAACATTAAAAGATGGGGGTGACCAGACAACCTCATCATACGAGACATTTCATCATTACAACATTTCATCATTGCACGTTTGAACATTATAGCAATTCATCACTATAGTATTTCATCACCATAAGATCTTAAGATCACAGGCATCTTAGTGATGAAATGTTATGGTTATGAAATACTATAAAGAGGAATTGCTATAATGTTCAAATGTGCAATGATGAATTGCTATAATGATGAAATGTCTCGTATGATGAGGTGTCAGGGAACCTAAATTATTATATTATTATTTTAACACACAATAACGGAATCTTTCAAAATATATACTGATAACTATCATTAGCAATCTAACTATATTTAACATGTATACACTTTTTATTTTCTATTTATTATCAACTAACAAGAAGTAAAAATAAAATTAAAAAATAAATTAATAAAACAAATAAAAATAAAACAATAAGAAGTAAAAATATATTATTTGTAGGTTGGAAAAACAAGCATTCGATTTTATGTTTTTGATTTTTATTTCTTCAAATTTTTAACATTTTTAAGTTTCCTTTAAGTTTTTATTGAAATTTGATAATGTTAATTTTTACATTTTAGCTATTAATAATTTGGTTTTAGAAAACTTTCTAATGATTCATTTCTTTTACTGAATGGTTTCCAAAATTACTCTAAAAGTGACCATGTTTTTTATTAAATATAACTAGACAATGCTGAATTAGTAAAAATATATGTTTAATTGTTACTTTTGTGAAATAGAAACTGAAAGTTATATGATAAAATGTATTTATTACTGTCCATATTTTTCATTAACTGTCAACGTGTCAACATTTTCTGTTTCATGAAATATAACTTAATACAAAAAACTTGAAAAATTGTTAGAAAAAATAAATTAAACACACAAACAAACTCATTACAGCAGCTGTCATAAATTATGTGGTTGAGGACACATATTAAGGGCATTTGGTAATTTATAAGTTATATCTTTATTAAATATAAATTAAAAGGAAATATTTTTAAGTTTTTAATATTAATATTTGTAATGAAATTAAACTTTCATAATTATCATAATATTTTAAGTCATTTATGATTTACTTTCAAAAAGATAAGCTTTATTGAAAACATGTTTTGTTAAGCTCATTTTGTGATTGTAATAAATTTCCCCTTGTTTCGTTGCTTCGATCAATTTATTTTATCAATTTCTTAAAACCTAAATGCTGTAACTTAAAAATTCCTGTAATAAATGACTTTACCCGCAAATCGTGTCAATCTGTGTATATTTTACTTTACGTTTATTGCGAGTTAGTGTATGTGTGTTTTTATTTTGTTTTAATTTCTAAACAAAATTATTTTTTTTGTCTTCTATAGTAAATTTAACTAATTTATGTTGGTCACTCATACTTGTTGTCTTTTTTTCATGTAGTTCTTATTTTTCTATATATAAATAAATTATAATTTATATTAAATCTTAATTTGTGGTTATACTGCTCATAATTTATGTGCTTTAGTGTTGTAGACAATTTTATAACTCTGAATTATAGAAAAAACAAACAGGTGATTTTTTACATGCTAAAAATTACTTTTAATTTGAAAAATTATTAAAAATAATCAAAATTCAGTTCGATCTATAATTTACAAATTTGGTAAGATGAAATAAAAAAAATATTATTTTATGCAAATTTGCTGATTTTTCAAAAAATGTTATAAAAATGAAAATATTTGTAGAATAAATAATAAAAATTAATTAAAGTTATTATTGTAATTTATGTTAAATTGGTAAAATTACAAAAATAATTCAACATTTCATAAATCATTATTGTCTGTAGATGTAATGAAACCAAATGTAAAACAAACATGTTAGATTGTTGGTGAATTGAGATATTAACAACTATAAAACTTTATGAAATTGCTCATTAAAATACATTATAGCAAAGGTTTTTTCATGATTTGAATTGTCTTAGCTTTAAAATGATAAAGTCTATCGTGAAAATCAGTCTAAAAAGTGAAGAAAACCTAAATTTTAACATAGGAAAAATAATAAAAATTGCATTAAGATTTCCTGTGTTTTAATTTGATTTTACAAAATAAACTATAATTATAGGAAATTCAATTTTGCTGTAATTAGGGAGTAATTAATTACTTTCCCCTTACTTTGTATTTGCTTTGGATTTAGCGTTCTTTGAAATGAATATTAATAATAATAGTACATCATTTGACTCTAATTTATAATAATTGTACATTTTGGCTCGAGTTGAGTCAATTTTATTTAATTCGGTTTATAAAGGACTCCAATTTATATAACCTTGAAACCTTTCTCGTTTTTGTTTAAAATGCTTCTGTTTCCGCAAAAATTATACTACTGATTAAAGTCAGGAGCCTTCTCTGGAATATAGTCTTATTTCTTCACATTCACTCAACATTATAAACATTTAAGAAACGTGTAATGTTAATATTATGTAAATTATTATATTTGTCCATAATAATAACTTTCAAATAATTAAAAGATTTATTATTTAAGCAAACTACAAATATTCAATAACGTATTTTCTTGTTATGAACGATGTCAACAAAATCCAATCATACACATAATATTTAATAAATGATTATATATATTAATGATAAATCCGTAGTTAGATCATGTTTTTAACAGAGAATGTCTTCGCTTTATTCTACATAATTCTTTTGTGTTTGGCAAAATATTCTTTAGAAAATCACTTCTCTAAAATGAAACTCTAATTGCATGAAGCAAAAAAGTTGAAATTTCTACAATCGACTTAAAAAACATTCAAATTATACAGAATTGATTTGTTATCTCCATATTTAAAATTACATAATCATCCAATGAAATTAATTCAAAATATAAAACTTTTTTTTCAATTTGAGTAAACAATTTAAAAAATTAATGCCTAAAATTTAAAATAAAAATAGATCAATGGTGATTTTCAATGAAGATTTTCACACAATTTGAAACTAAAATGTACGACAAATTTTTATTTTAAAACTAACAAATTTAGATTTCAAATATTTAAACAAAAATTAATTCCTAAATTTTCTTCGATTTAAATAAGTATTTTTTACAGATAAAAGGATTTTAGAATTAAATGGTATTATAAATGATTAAATGATTTTATAAAAATATTTGGAAATAACAAAGAAATGATATTTTTACTATTTATATGTTTTTTGAAAATAAATCATAAACACAAGTCAAAGAAAAAATTTCTTTTTCATTCTATAAAAATATTATAAAACTTGAAGTTTATAAAAAGTTTATCAACAAGAAAAATGAAATAATTGAGGTTTGTAAAAATTGAAATTAAAAGCACATTTTTTTTAATTAGAAATTTTATTATTTTAATTAAAAATAATGAATTTAATTCTTCTTAATTAAGGCTTCAATATTCTTATTTTAGTGAAAAAAATTATAATTAAAAATAACTTTTAATTTTAAACAAATTAAGAAAATGAAGCCTCTTATTAACCCATTTGGTACCAATATTTTTTTAATTTTATGTTCTATTATTTATGTTTTTTTAATAACTTTTTTTAAGGAGCTTAATCAATTTCATATAACTAGTGTTCGTCTCATCATTTGACATGTGCCTATACCAATTTATTAATCTTTAATTTTTTTCGATTTTAATTAATGCTTCTGTCAATTTAGAATCTACATCGTATATATTCTAGACAACTCCAAAAGATAGTGAAAATATTTAAAATTACAAGTGTTTACAAATCAATTAAAATTCTTAATTTTATATTTTATCACGAAATTTCTTTATTTCTGATCTCATAGTAAATGCTTTAATACAATTTTATACAAATTTAATGCCATAATGATTGCTAGGTTTTCCCAATGTGAGATACAAATACAAAAAAGGTAGATGGTGTGTCAAAGTTTCTTGACTACTATGTACTCTTTGTAGACCTTAAGTAGTATATGAAGTTTTAATTTAGGAAATTTGCTTTTAAAGTGGTTGTCACTCTGTCTCTTTTTTATCTACACTGCTGAGTTTTAATATAAATGTAGTTATGTAATTTCCTAGTCCCCTATATATTATAATTGATGTGTATGAATGCCTGTATATTTTATTGATTATCTTGATTGTCTGGGTCATTTGATTATGTAATTGCTTATTATTTATCCCAATTATTCCTGTAGTTTATTAATTGTCTACTTTTAATTAAAATTCCCTTTGACATATTGTTGTTATAATCATATTCCAAATGTTAAATTCTAAAATATTAAATATTTATTACAAGGTTTATTATTTTTCTAATTTCATATTTTGTCACTGTTTAGCGGCTTGGTTTATATTAAACTAGCATAGTAGGAAGTATAAAATTTCCAGTTTTTCTAAATAATAATCATCGAAAATAGTGATCATAAAATACAAAAAATAAATATATTTTG
This sequence comes from Schmidtea mediterranea, assembly GCA_022537955.1. NCBI lineage: Eukaryota > Metazoa > Platyhelminthes > Tricladida > Dugesiidae > Schmidtea > Schmidtea mediterranea. The sequence goes on from CM039679.1 coordinate 127,848,745, forward strand.
TTTTATTTCTCCAAAGATTTGCCATTAATTACTAATACAGAAATTTAGAAAATAAAAAGTCATGGAAAGTTGATCAAGATATGAAAAAGTTGAGAAAGTACAAAATAGTATTGATAAACTAAACGAACAATAAAGTAAAGAAATTATTGATGTAGAAAAACATTTAATCAAGTAACAAATACTATTTCCACAAATATCCCAATTTAAACAAAAATAATGACTAATTTTTGGAATAATGGAGAATTATGAAGGAATTTTACAGTCATTAAATAATAAAAAATTTTGAAGAATTCAAAGAAACCAAAGCAAGGGTTCAAATAACTAATGACTTTTATTTTCAAGTAATTATTTATGTTTAATTTATGTTTTTGCTTATTATGTTAATTTTTCATTATTATTGCCGCTATGAATACTGTCAGCACTAAAAATAAACAGAATAATAACTCTAACATTGATATCTCACAAATTATTTTTAAATAGAAATTTTTAAATTAAATATTTTTTTAATTTAATTTTATTTAGTTTTAGAGGAAAAAATATTTTTTCCCGAAAATTATTCATATTAAAATATTTACTGTTGCAGCATCAGACCAAAATGATTAAGATTCAAATTTCATTTATTCATAAATTGATGCCCCTTCATATTTCATTAAATGCTATTTGATCCGATAATATAAAATCTTAGAATGGAGGATCATCCAAATTACTAATTTTGGATTTTGTAAAAAATATTTTTGTTGTCATTTAGTTAAACTTTATTAATTAATAAATATTTTACAGTTTATTTATCTTGAATAAATGTTACAGAAACACAAAATGCAGGATTGTAAGGTTTGAAAAATGATAAGTTTCGGTAAAAACGATGAAAATTAAACATTTCTATAATTTGCAAATTACAACAGAAAGGCTTCGTCTTTCACACAATCCTGTGTAATAAAAACAAAAGAAAATATAGTATTAGCATTTATCAAAAAACAAAAGAAAGGTTTTAGACATATTTTTGCCTTTTGCAATATATTTATTTGATATATTGTTAATTGTTTATTCTTATTTATTTATATTTAAAATCTGTTATATTTTATATTAATATTTTATTTTATTTATTTTAATTACTGAAAATGTTTGTAGTATTTTAATAACTTAATTAATTTTAAATGATTTTCTAGGAAAATTAAATGATTATTTAAATTGTTATTATTTTTATTTTCATTTTTTTTAAAAATTTTACCTTTCAATTAGATTTGATTTAATAGTTAAATTTTTAATTACAAAACAAGTCAAATGTTGTCATAAGATTTAATTCTATATTTTCTAATGGTATTCTGTCATTGCCTGATATTATTGGCAAATTCAAGAAATCTGGTATTATTGACCTAATCCAGGGGTCCTATAATTATATTTCATTGTTAAAATGTTTCTTGGACATTAATTTTAAAGAAATTTTCTTTCGGCTTATATGTAAAATCTCAGATTTCAGAATTTTTCATGAAACAGAAAATTTTCGTCGAGTAAATCGATCCAAACTAACCTTTAAAAAATCGTCTGTAAATTATGTTCGAATCGATAAGTCAACAAATATTTCGAATCATTCAACCTCGAATTTCATATTATAAAATATAATAAGTATACCAAACCATGCCTTATATTGTTTAAATTTTAAACTTTAAAATATGTCCGGCCCACAAACTCGAACAAATTTCTTGTATTGGCACGCTATCAGAAAAATTTTGCTCCCCTGTTCTAAACGATCACATCAAAATTGTTTTTGATTTCTATAAACTTTCGAACCACGAAGTTGATTTACGAAATTGTTATGAAAGCTATATTAACAGCATTGCCCGTAAAATATTACCACATTCAAATGTTCAAATGTTTGGTTCAACATTAAATTGGGCAAGTTTGATAGTGATTTAGACATGAAAATTATTTTAAATAAAATAAATTATTCAAATTTTGAAAACCGCTAGACCAAAAACATAGAAAATTTTTCAAAAATTTTTCAAAATTTTTTCTTTGTTGAAAAGTACATATTTTTTTCAAGGTCATTCAAAAAATTTTCAAGGTCATTCAAAATTTTTCAAGGTCACGGAATTTTTAATTATTATTAATTTATATTATGTCTACTTACTTTTATAAGTAGTATATATTTTGTAAATATTTTTTATTATTATTTTGTATAAATATTATTATTTTTTATTATTATTTTATAAATAAAATTATTATTATTATTAACATTATTATTATATAATAAAAACTGAGACATATACAACAAATTTATTATAAAGAGATAATTCTTCTATAGTAATATTGTCGAAGAGCTTTATTCAAAGCCCATTCCACATACTTTCGATATCGGGCAGCGCAGCAATGACATCCATCACCACAGGGATATTCAGGTTCCATATCTTTTGTTAAATAGTTTTGTTCGACATCCCATAGGAACTCGACGATTACAGTAAATATCCATATTGATGTATGATTGAATATCAAGTCTGGAATTATTGATGCTGGCTTGTCCATGATTCCATGTATTTCTGGATAATAGAATTCCAGACGTTCTTTAATAACTTTAAAATAATCATCTAAAAACAAGTAATAATAATAATAGTAATAATAAATTACCATAATGTTTAATATCATTCATAGCTTGAACTGCGCTCGGTACAACCATTTTAATGATAAAAATTGAAATAACAATTACTTTTATACTAATTTAGACACACACACACAAATCTTTAGCTATAAACAATAAATATTAATTTATATTGTTTTGAAAATGATTAAAGAAATTTTAATAATATTATTAGTTTTTAATATGGTCAACTCAATTGTTTTAACCGTTCAAGGTAAAAATTCAACAAGATGTGTATGTCCTGATACAGCAGTATTGATGGATATTTTGTATATGATAGATAGGCCTAGATATTTGAAAACTCCAGTCAAAAGATTATCTGAAAGAATGAGTAATTTAGAATTCCGATTTGAACATACATATGAGACTTTAAAAAGAGCTAAAAACGAATTATATGATGATATTATATATCTAAATAAGACCATTGGTATTATCCAAAATGAATTAAGAAAATCAATATTAGAATTGAAAGAAAATCGCAAACTTAATGAAAAAATGATGAATCAAGTTCAATATAGTATAAAATTTTATTCTAATAAAACAACTGATCAGTTCAATCGTATAATGAAATTACAACAAACAGTTAACAGTGGTGGCAACAAATTGAAAGAAGTTAACAGTGCCAACAAATCATCATTGCCATTTCCATTATATATTTTTACATATTTTCTTAGTATTGCATGATTCTGATTGGTCGAATATAGTATAAATAAGCTTACACTTTCAAATATTTTTATAAAATGCCAGAAACTAAATTTTATATAACTTTGTTGAATGAGCTGGTCTCTAATATTAGCGAAGAAGATGATATCATTAAAAACATAAAATTCATGGTAAACCGTACCGAGAAAATTGTTGAAGACATCCCATTTGATTATGAAAAAATTCTCAATTTGCCAACATTGGAGAGAAAGAAGTCATTCCAATCATTATTTAGTTACATGTTCGATGAAAATAATAAATGGATGCGAATAATAGTAGGATTAATGTATATGAAACATATGATATTAAAATCTGGATCCGACTATGAAAATTATTTCCAATGGTCTATAGAGGTAAATTACTTTATATTGTTATTAATTTATCATTATTTAGGTGATAGAAACAAAAATTGATCCGTGGGTAGAAACAAACGAGGGATGGACAGCGATTATTCAAGTTGGCGCAGAACCCAAACGCTCTGATAGTTATATCGAAAATTGCAAATTTTTATTAAAACTATTAACTGGAGCATCTGTTTTATATTTATGTAATAAAGTTTATCATAGAGTTTAATAAATATTTCTACATTTTTAAAGATTTATTGATTATTACATGTACATGGTTCACCACAATATTCTATCATAATATTTTCTATAACATGGTCAATACAATTCTTAAATTCGGTAGGCTCATCTTTAATAATTTCGGTAGTATCTTCAGTATCATTAATATTTTCTTCATCATTAATAATTTCAGTATCTCCCTCATTAACAATTTCAGTATCGTCACTCTGACATTCTGAACATGAATCTTCTTTACTCAATGCTTCAACTAGAGTCAACATATCTCTAAGTTTTACACTGGTTATTTCTTCGAGTTTATCAAACAAAAAGTTTATTAAATATTCTAAACAAAAATTAATTAATTATTTTATATTTTATATTTTACCTTTTTCAGACATCATTTTTAAAACTATTTTAAAACTACTTATAATTTTGTTTATAGAATAACAAAGAAAACATTAATACATTTATTAAAAACTATACACTAAAATAATTGTGAAAGTCTAGCAGTAACAATTTTCCAGATTGGAGAAAGCACTTTATATCCTCAGCTTTATATCCTTGGATTGCTATTGTTATATACCAGTTTTCCTATTCTTTGAAACCTATTTCTGTAAATGCATCATAATATCTGGTATATTGACTCGTGAAGAAAGCATTTTCATTGCATTTTAAATTCGAATTGATCTTTTTGAACGTATTATCAATATCCTTGATATCTATCATTGAGAGAGTCCCAGTGAGAGATTGAAATTGAGTTTTATTGAGTTTGACTGGATTTGCCAATTGCATATTGATAGGCTCCTTTAAAAAATACATTTTATAATTGTGTAACATCTGAACTGGTTGGACACTTATTTTCTTGATCATGTTTGATTTATGATCTTTATAAGGTGGTGACGCACTTTTATACCCTTGACAGATACTGATTAGCCAATCAGAATCATGCATATTATTATAACAAAGACAATGCATGATAAGTGCAAGATAAGCGCGTGACTGCAAAATATATAAAATTGTATGTGAATTAACCCATGGAGTTTGTATATGATTTTACACATATCACATATATAAAATGCATTATTAATATCACGTGTTTTATTATTACGAGTTATTATTATTATTATTACTATTATTATTATTATTATTATTATTATTATTATTATTATTATTATTATTATTATTATTGTTACCACCACCAAAATAAAACTATTACTACCAAAACAAAAATAAAATACAAAACATTTTTTTTCTAAAAAGTTGATATTTAGAAGAATTCCTAACAGATTTCGCCAGGCACTATTCGACATATCGCTGGTACCGAAACTCACAGCAGCTGCAACCCAGAATACAGGGGTATTCGGGTTCCATCTCCTTCGGTCTTTGGTCAAGCTTTATATCCCATAGAGCTTGATCTATGATATTGAACATCCATGTATTTGTTGTTCCAAATACCAGATCTGGAATGATTGATTCTGGCTGGTCTTTCACTATTGCTCGTAGTTGTGGGGAGAAAAAGAGTAAACGTTCTAATATTACGGCCTGATATTTATCTGTAAACGATGATAATAATAATAAATAATAAATAATAAATTTACCGTAGTTTTCTATTTCTTTCTTTGTTAGTTTTGTGCTTGTAGTATTTTCCATTTTTAAAAATGAAATGAAATAAATAACCAAGTTGTTTTAATCAATAATTAGCCAATCAGATATCGACCAATCCCGTGATTTCATTTGGTATGTCACAAACAATATTTTTGTACTCTAGATTTCGCAACCCTAATATGACTATTTTACCACTGGTAAACACTTTAACACACATTGGGTTGTATTTTAAAAGCCTCAGTGCAAGAAATAATTCTGGCTCAAACATGCAAAGACATTTTGTTGACATTTTGTATAGATTGATAGATTGTCCCATATCCATGGTAACCGTAATTGACTGTATTTTAATTTCCTTTATTCTGTATTGCAATTTATTGACGTCTAAAGGTTTCTTGCATCCCATGATTCTGCATCTGCCTGATTTGAAAAATATAATAGGGTATTTTCCGCTTCTATCAACAATTTGCTGGGGTTTACCATTTGGAAACGTCATTTTTGATACATCGAAAGTTCTTTTATAATTTATATTTGATAACATAATTAAACAATAATGAAATATTAATCTATATATATGATTTTTAGAAAGAGTTCATTAAATCATATAATATAAACAAAAACCTATAATTATACAAATTAATAATGGACTTAAGAAATGATGCGGTATATCAAATCGTCGGCGCAAGTGGTAGTGGTAAAACTATGTTTGTGTGTAAATTACTAAAATCTAATTTATTTCAAACAAAATTCAACAAGATTTATTGGCATAGGGGTACAGATGAAGAACATGGATTAACTCAAGATAATTTCTGTAAATTGAAAAACACGAAAATAGTAAAGGGTTTCGATAAAAACTGGTCAAGTCGTTTAAGGAAAGGTGATGTCATCATTATTGAGAATTTATATCAGGAAGCTAATAAAGAAAAGGATTTTAATATTTATTCACAAAAATCAGTAGACATGTTGGTGTTACTGTGATCTTTATTACTCAAAATCTATTTCATCAGGGTGGTGCACATCGAACAAGGAATTTAAATGTTCAATATTTAATTATTTTCAAGAATCCTAGAGATGCAACAGTTATTGATTTTCTTGCTCGATAAGCATACCCTAATAATCGTAATTTTCTCATCAGTGCATTTCAAGAGGCTACAAAATCACCACATGGATATATATTTCTTGATTTCACACAACAATGCAATGATGATTGACGGGCAAAAACAGATATTTTCAATAAAGAAGGTGCCATGGTATATAAACAAAGTTGAAAACATCAACATGTAAAAATGTTTATGAAATCCAGGCTTAAAAATATCCGAAAACTTAGACAATGTATTAAATAGAAAAACAAAGTTCCACCAAAAACCAGTTATACACCATCTAAAAAACTAATAACCGAGAATTACCCTGCAATGAATCTTATTTCGAAAAACATTATTAAAAAGAGTAAGAAAAAAGGTCAATAAGATGGGTCAATCAATACCTAATGTTAAATTAAAATTTAAATCATCTTGTTGTAATGGAGAAGATTTGGACTAACCCAGAAGACGAGGCAGGTTTCGGTGGAGTGGCAAAGTTAAAGAAAAGACTCCCAAATTCGAAAAAGGAAACGCAAAAGTGGTTGTCAGATCAGCTTGCGTACAGTTTAAACAAACCAATGCGGAAAAGATTTCCAACAAGAGCTTATAAGACATTCGGTATTAATGATTTATGGCAAATGGATTTGATGGAGATGATACCGTATTCGAAGATTAACAAGGGTTATAAATATATTTTAACATGTATCGGTGTTTTCAGTCGTTTTGCCCGCGGTGTACCAACAAAGACAAATTCTGCAGAGGAAATATCTAAAGCAATTAATTCAATGTTTAAAAATGAACATCCAGACAATTTGCAAACCGATTTAGGTATTATTATTATTATTATTATTATTTATTATTATTATTATTATTATTATTATAGGTAAGCAGTTTTACAATAGTAAAGTTAAGTAAATCCTGGATCGGCTCAAAATAAATCATTATTCTGTACATTCTCAATACAAAGCCGCACATGTTGAAAGATTTAACCGGACATTGAGGGATAGATTGAAGAAATATTTCGTGCATCAAGGTAATAAAATATGAATAAATGTATTACCGAAAATACTTGTTAGTTATAATAATTCATCACATCGAGGTCTGAATGGTTTGAGACCCGTAGATATCAGCTCAAAAAACACGAGTACGGTCTAAAACAGTTTCTATTACAAAACCAAAATATAAAGTTGTTGATTACGTTAGAATTAGTAAAATATCTGCTTCACCTTTCATCAAAAATTTCGATAGTAATTGGAGTGATGAAGTATTTCGAATTACTAAAATTAATACTAAACAGAGTCATGTAATGTATGTTATTAAGGATAGTGATAACAATGTAATACAAGGGAAATTCTATGAACAGGAATTACAAGTTATTTCCAAACCTACAGTGTTCAGAATTCAGAAAATACTGAAAACTAAAATGGTGAGTAAGGATAAACAATACTATGTCAAATGGCATGGATATTAAAATCCCTCGTGGATATCATCAAAAGACCAAGTAAAATGAGTTTCTATACAATTTTACCAACCAATAGTTCCCCACTAATCCATCCGGAAAATCAAGCGAGTAAATTTATAGTTAATCTTCAAAATCCTATGTATTTACATGGGAATTGGGAAGTTGCTTTGCAAGACTTTACATTTGTGTACAATACATTCCCATTTTATAGTCATTGTAAAATCGGTTACATGAAACGTGTTCCAAAAACCTGTAGTGGTATTTTCTCAATCAATAATTTTGAACGATATTGAATCAAATTTTAGATAAAAATAGTGGCATGTTTTTCAAAGATGGATTGAATGTTAGTCGTAGTTTTAGCCCATTTACAATAAAGTTTGAAAGTATTGAGGATGCCAAGCGAATGGGTAGTGATAAGCTTAACATAGTTGTTCCTGGTACTGAATACCTAATACGTTTCAAAACATTTGATGAGAAAAGTGTAATTATCGAAAACATCAAAATATCTGTATCATATATTAATGAGGTGGAAGATACATTTACATTTACTAATGATTTATATATTGAAACACTTGAAGAATTACATAAATATATTTCATTTAATTGTTTACATATATTTAAAACTATTGAATTTCTTAAAGATGGAATATGCAAATTCAGTCTGAATAATAACATTTGTGAAGTTACATTTAATAAATATTTGGCTAATACATTGGGATTAGATAAGCAAACATATCGGGCAAGTGCTTTAGGTGTACGCAAACCAAAACTAATAAAACTTCATAGGCAAATGTTCATATATACTAACATCATCGATCCTATAATTGTTGGTGATTCTTTGGTTCCTCTTTTGAAATCTGTTTGGGTTGATAAACATGACCAGGATGAAGTTGTCAATATAAATATCGATAATCCCATGTACTTACCGGTATCAACATCATGTATAAACAATATAGAAATAAATATTCGTGATGATAGTGGTAAATTTATTGAATTTAGTAAAGATACAAAAACTCATTTGACATTACATTTTCGTAAATTAGATGGCCAATAACGATATTATTAGTATGTATGGTGGTAGCCAAAGTGGTGGCGAATTACCATATTTTATTGGTAAACAGTATGGATCAGGATGGTTGAGAACAATTGGTAGATTTGCACTTCCTATTCTTAAACGCCTTGGTAGTTTTGGTATGAAAACTGCTAAAGATGTGATAATGAATGAGCAGAAAATATTACCATCTCTGAAATCAAATGCATTATCAGAGTTAGGGAAAGTTCTACCGGGTATGTTGCAAAAACAGGAACCAGCACCAGCACCGGCTTAAAAACGTAAAAGACATCATAAACATATAAACAAACGAATGAAAGGCCATGGAACTATATTTCAAAAATGATTTGTGGTAAATCTGAATTGTGTTTATTTGATAGACCATCTCTCCAAGCAGTAATTGAAATGGAGGCCTTTGAAGATGTATTCCCGATGAATTCTATTATGGATAGTAGAACTGATATTGAGTTTTATATTAATGGTTCTCAAACTGAATATCTAGATTTGAACGATACATTGCTAACTGTTCACATCAAAGTTGTAGATAAAGATAGAAAACCATTGGGTAAACCTAGTGATGTTATACCAAACAATTTCTTGTTTCATACACTTTTTAAAGATGCAGTTCTCGGATTTAATAATATCAAGATTGAGGGTGTTAACAGTACATATATTCACAAAGCTCTAATAGAAACTATTATAAATTACAATAGCGATACTAAAAATACATGTTTAACTCCTATGGGTTATGGTAGTGATGACGATAGGAAAAAGTGGATTAAAGGATCGAAATTATTTACCATGTGCTCATCATTACAACTCGATTTTATGGATCAACCGAAATATTTACTCCCAGGTGTTAATGTACACATTAGATTAAAAAGATCTGAGTCGGCATTATCACTAACAAGTACTAGCACAGCACCTATTCTTCAATTAGTTGATGCAAAATTATTGGTGAGAAGAGTTCGTGTTGAGCCCTCTGTATTAGCCGGTCATCAACTGGGGCTTAATTCTAAGCATGCAATGTATCCATTGAAAACAAAGGAAATTGTTCAATTTGCTATTGCTAAAGGTTCAGCTTCTTTCTATAAGGAACAAATATTTGGAGATAGAAGAATGCCCAACTTTATATTGGTAACATTTCGAAGTGAATCTCAATATAATGGATCATACTTAACATCGTGCTTAATTTTGAAAAGTTTTGGAGTAACATCGTTAACTTTATCGAAAACTAGTGATTATAGAGAAACATATACTCAAGATTTCGATAATGATAATTATTGTGCTACATATATGCAGAGTATACTGAGAAATATGGGTTATTTGGATAAAAACCTTAATTGTGGTATAACTCTTGAAGAGTTTAAAAGCAAATATTCATTCTTTAAATTTGTTTTGGCACCCGATTTTGATTTAAATCAGAGTCAATTACCTCAAAATAGAAATTTACGATTAGATATAAAGTTTGCTAAAGCTACAACTGAACCGGTACATGTTGTAATACATGGAGTATTTGAAAATGAGGTTCAAATAACTGCAAACAGAACAGTGTTGGTTTGAATGAACATTACTAGTTTGAACAGAGTTCAAACATTTTGGTATAAATGTATAGATAATTTATGATAATTTGTCATGGAGTAAGTTTTTAAATGTATTATTCATATTATTGATGTAGTTCTGTTCAGGTTGTTCGAATTGGAAAACAAATACTAGGACATGAATTTTTAGTGGTTTTTCCTCTTGATAAAATTCCATATTTACGTAATAATCAAGCCATATTCGTCAATACTCAATCGTCTCATCTCGGTGGAGAACATTGGTTAGCAATATATATGAAACCTAGCAAGATATTTGTATTTGATCCTATGGGTTTCTATTATCCGGCTTTAATGGTTTCAAAACTGCAAACAATGGGTAAACCTATTGTGTATAATAAAACTATGTATCAAAAACCATGGACCTTAACATGTGGTCAACATTGTTTAGCTTGGTTATTATCCAAGCGATTTGATATATAATAAATGTTTTATTGTTATGTTTTATTATTATTATTAATATTATTATTATTATTATTATTATTATAATTAATTAATTAATTAATGGTCACAAACACAGTGCATGTTAAGTGCGTGATCATCACATGATAAGTGCATGACTGCATGCATACACACAAAACTGTATGTGAATTACAAAGAAAACACATACAAACTCAATGTATGTGATTTTACAAAGAACGCATGCAGTCACAGTGTAGACTGCATGTGTTTTACAAAGAAAACATGTCTAAAGATCTCTCACCTATATGTGTGTATTGCTAAAATGTGATTGGCTAAATCCTGAAAATTTGATTCTCTTTATAAACATTAACAATTTCCAAAGTTGTCACAATTAATTCAAAAATTTATCAATTTTCATATTTTCAAAAATTCACGCAATTTCAAATGGAGAATACAAGTATTTTAAGAAAATTATTGGCCGATGGAAATGGTAAATTTTTATTTTATTATTACTAATATTATTATTGATTAAGGTACATTTAATTGGTTCGATGTAACCGAAAATGATATTGAAGAAGTTATTTTAATCGAGGATAGCGGTAAATTTATTTATTAAATTATTATTATTATGTTTATTTAGAAGAAATTACACCGACGGAATTCATAGTTATCAAAGATAGCGAAGATAATATCAATCATGGTAAATTTTTTATTTTATTTTATTTTTAAAACAATTTTAGTAGATTTGGACAATAATGTATTTGCCCCAGTTTCTGGAGATACTTTTTCTGGGGATGACCACAATTATGCCCCGTTTATGGGGAAGATGCCTGCATTTCTGAGGATGACGATAATGAGGATAAATGTTAACTTTTATTATTTTTAAAATATTTTTTAATAAAAGTTAATATAAGTTAATCATATGTAAAGTATTATAATAATACTTTAAATATTATTAATTTATAATAAGATTATAAATATTACTAATATATGATTTATGAATTGAAATATTAATAAATATTCACATAATTATTATCACTTATATATTATTATTTGATTGAAATATAAGATTTATAATTAGAAATATATGCTTTTTCTTTGAAATATAAGATTTATGAATTGAAAATACGATTTATAATTTGAAAGATATTCTTTATGAATTGAAAAATAAGATTTATAATTTGAAATATACTATTATTTGATTGAAATATATGCTTTTTCTTTGAAAATATGATTTATGAATTGAAAAGATATGTTTTATAATTTGAAATATATTATTATTTGATTGAAATATATGCTTTTTCTTTGAAATATGATTTATGAATTGAAATGATATGTTTTATAATTTGAAAGATATTCTTTATGAATTGAAAAATAAGATTTATAATTTGAAATATACTATTTATAATTTGAAAGATATTCTTTATGAATTGAAAAATAAGATTTATAATTTGAAATATACTATTTATGAATTGAAATATTAATAAATATTCACATAATTATCATCATTTATATATTATTATTGATTCATATATGATTTAAATAATAATAAACATTTGATAATAATTTATATTTTTAACAGGTAAATTATATCCGAAGTATTGCGTCGCTTCAACATGTCATTCTGTAAAATGTCATGGTGAAATGAAGCGATACATACTAATGTCAAAAATTCTATGGCATCAATTTTTTCATATGCCCCAAATGCGAGACTGCCCAGGATATAAAATATTTAGATTTTTATAAGGGGCACTCTACCCACTTAAATCAATTTACATTGAATAAAAAGGCACTTTTACGAAAAATCAATAAACGTAAAAATAATAACAATAAACGTAAAAATAATGACAATAATAATAATAATAATAATTATAATAATAATATGTCGAGACATAACAACAACAATAATACGTCGAAACATAATAATAATAATACGTCGAGACATAACAACAATAATAATACGTCGAGACATAATAAACGACCTGCTGCAGATATTCAGTGTGTTCCCTCTAAACTTAAAAGGGTTGAAATCATCATTAGCGATGATGAAGAAATCATCATTAGCGATGATAATAATCAAATAGGGGTTCAATTAATATTGATAATGAACCTGAAATAAGGTTATATTTAAATGGGAGTCATAAAAGTATTAGATTTGATGTAGAACATGAGAATCTAATACAAATCTCATTAACGAATAAAATAATTAATAGATTAAAATATGACATAAACCAAATGGTGTCGGTTAAATTACAATTCGCCATTCTTATCCAATTCGAAAAAGATGGTGAAATAAAAGATAACTTTTTCAGTAATAAGGCAGAACTTTTTTCTGATAATTTTCTGCTTGATGGTATTACTAAATTAAATAATAAAATAGAAAGATTCACATATTTAGGGAGCGGATGGCGGGTTGTTAAAATCAAAGAAATTGATTTTATATTAACAAAGTATTTCCCCATAAATAGACTAGCTGGCCATAGTTATATCCCAACACCGAGATCTTTATCTGGCAAAAAAGCTTTAGGTAACGTTCAAAACAATAACCATCATTGTTTTATATATAGTATATTAGCCCTTTTAAAACGTAGTGTAGTTCGCACCCATAGAAACAGAGTTTCTTCTTATCAGAATTATTTGGACGAATTGAATTTTGACCCCATTGACGATTGTCCTATGAGACTATGTAATATTCCCAAGTTCGAAAGAAAGAATAATGACTTAAAGCTGGCTATAAATGTTTTGACTTATAACGAAAAACCGTCTAAAACTCTAGATGATATAAACTATATCCCCCATCATCCGCATTTAGATATAATTCACCGGTCCAAGGTTACTGACGGTACACCTATTTATTTACTTCTTTTGGAGGACGGTGATAATTATCACTATACTGCTGTTTTTGATTTAGATAAATTAATGAACTGCCATGCGACTACATCTTGCAATGTCCAAATCTCTGTTCATTGGTGTCCCCATTGTCTTAATGGCTTTAGATTAAAACCCGCATTTGACACCCATGTTGCCTTGTGCATTAAAAATCAAACAGGCACTTTGCCTAAAAATAAATATTTAAAATTTTCAAATTTTGCAAAATCTATTACCCCGCCATTCGTAATTTATGCGGATTTTGAGTCAATTTTACCACTGGATATAAGGCATCATCAAATACATATGCCGATAGCAGCAGGTCTATTATTAATTAATAACTACACAAACACAAAACATTATTATAATTTTATTGGCGATGATTGCGTTTTGGCGTTTTTAAAAAAGATTGATGAAATCGCTCTTTCGATTGTCTTGCCATATTACGAGGTTCATTGTCAAAAACCTATAGGACCACTAACATTTAATGAGGAACGGGAGTTCAAGGATTGTCGCACTTGTTATTTGTGTAAAAAGTTTATTAGGGATAAAGTTAAGGATCATTGTCATTTCTCAGGTAAGTATTTAGGGGCTGCTTGTATGAAGTGTAATGTTTCTCGACGAATCCAGAAACAATTACCTGTGGTTTTTCACAATTTGAGGGGATATGATCTCCATCATATTTTAAAGTATGGTCTAAATAATTTTTCTTCTTGGGAATTAAATATTATTCCGACCACTACTGAAAAATTTATCTCCCTCATCGCATACATTAATAAATTGCCTGTTCGTTTTATAGACAGCATGCAATTTGTTAATTCATCTTTAGCAAAAGCGGTTAAGACACTTACTGATTTGCCTTTAACTGATTCTGTTTTTGATGGTGCAATTGTTAGAGCCAAGGCTATTTTCCCTTATGACTTTGCGAAATCTCTTGAGGTTCTCGAATCGACGACTGAATTGCCTCCTATTTGGGGTTCTGTATCTGCTGATGAATACGCTACAGCCCAACAAATTTGGACACAGCAAAATTGCGAGACAATGTTAGATTACATGTTAACCTACTTAAAATTAGACGTATTCCTTCTTGCGGATTATTTTCAGCAATTTCGCGTAAAAGCAATTGCTTATAATACTCTAGAACCTCTTAATTTTTATGGAATTCCTGGTATGTCATGGGCGTCAGCTCTCATGACATTACAGGAACCCATAGAACTTTTGCAGGACATGGAAATGTTTAATTTCTACGAGGGAGGAATACGGGATGGGTTAACATTTGTTAACAAACATTATGTCACAAGTTCTGAGGATACAGAACTCTTGTATATAGATATAAATAATTTGTATGGTTGGGCACTTAGCCAATATCTTCCGTATGCTGATTTTGTTTGGGTGTATGATGGTTTGGATAATGTTTTGAGTGAATGTGCGAATGTTGTGAATATCGAAATCTTTCCATATGGATATGGTATGGAAGTTGATATCAAGATTCCAGATTATTTACACGATATTTTGAATGATTTTCCGATTAGGCCGGAAAAGATGTGTCCACCGAGTTCTAAAGTTGAGAAATTGATGCTCACGCATTGTCCGAAGAAGAACCATGTTCTTCATTGGTGACTTCTCAAGCTTTATCTTTCTCTCGGTGTGAAGGTTGTTAAAGTTCATCACGCAATTAAATTCAAGCAAGCACCTATATTTCATGCATACATTGACAAAAACACAAAATTAAGAGCTCAAAATACTAGCGAGCTATATAGGGACTTGTTTAAACTTTATAATAATAGTTTGTATGGAAAGTCTGTCGAAAACCTTAAAAAACGGATGAATTTGAGGCTATGCAATTCTGATGAAAAGATGATTGTATATGCCTCAAAACCGACTTTCAGAAAATCTATCGTAATTGATGATAATCTGATTGCTGCTCATCAGAATAAGGATTAGATATGTTTAGACAGGCCTAGTTACATCGGACAATCAGTTCTAGACCTGTCTAAACTTAGAATGTACGAACTACAGTATAAAGAACTAGCGAAATATCGCAATGAATTTAATTGCGAAATAAATATCGTTGCCGGCGACACTGATTCGTTTTTCCTTGAGGTTAAGAACTGTAGGCTAGACACTCTTTTGCTGGCAATGATAAGAGACAGCCTTTTAGATACATCGAATTACGACCCGGCACATTCCTTATACTCGAGGAAATTAGATTCTGTGATAGGAAAATTTAAAGATGAAAGTAAAGGTCTCGGGTATAAGGAGTGGGTTTTCTTAAGACCCAAGTGCTATAGTCTTTTAGGTACAAAAGATTCAATGAGGGCTAAGGGGGTGAAGTTGCTGGGGACAGAAATTGAGCACCAGTCATATTTAGACTGTTTTAATAATGACACTATATTTACGGTGCCTCAAACTAGGATAGGGACGCGGAACCATCAATTATTTACATTTAAAAATAATAAAATTGCGCTTACCAATAAAGACGATAAGCGTAATTGGGTGGGTAAAAATTCCAGTCTCGCATTTGGTCATTATTTAGGAATCGATGCCATTGATGATGATCAAGTATCGCACAGCTATACTCACAGCCCAAGCTATCAAAGTACGCACAGCCCAAGCTATGACAGCTCCTACAGTTGTTTCAGTAGAGACATTGATTATGTACTTTTATCACATTAATTATTTGAATAAAATGTATTTTATTGATTTATCATCTTTCTATTGTTAATAATAATTTATTTAGAGTTTTTATTTGTTATCTTTTATTAATAACATTGTAGTAAATAATAATTTTATTAACATTGATTATTTTATGCTTGGGGAAAGGAAGATACATGGAATCATGGATATAAAAATTAACGGCATATTTATGTTGATAATAATGTATTTTATTGATTTGTCATCTTTTTATTGATATTAATAACATTGTAATATAATAATAGTAATAATAATAATTTTATTTAGAGTTTTTTATTAGTATTAATAATAGTAATAATAATAGTAATAATAATAATTTTATTTAGAGTTTTTATTAGTATTAATAATAGTAATAATAATAATGTATTTTATTGGTTTTTTATTGGTATAATATATTAATAATATGTATAAATAATAATAATAATATTTATAAAAATAATAATGTATTGTTTTATTGTTAATAATAATAATAATTTTATTTAGAGTTTTTATTGTTAATAATAATAATTTTATTTAGAGTTTTTTATTAATATTAATAATAGTAATAATAATAATGTATTTTATTGGTATAGAGTTTTTATTGGTATAATATATTAAATAATAATAATAATAATTATAAAATAATAATAATATTTATAATAATAACATTAATAATATTAATAAAATAAATTGTTGGGCCAGAACACAAATGGCCTTGTAAATGTTTTAATGAATCGGTAACACAAATGCAAATATAACATGCAGATTTAAATTCAAACCTATTAAAACATCAATTAACCCTATCAAAATATGAGAGAGAAAACAATAAAATATAAAATCATAAACACAAAAATAAATTAAAATAATAACAAAATGCAACAAGATCCGCACGAAATAAAAATAAACATAACACGAAAACCCAATGATTTTGACCAAATTTGACAATCTAATAAAAAAAATGAGAAATTTCATGAAAATGAAATAAAAATGAAATAATTTGAATTAGAAATAATTCAATTAAAAATCTAAAGAAAAATTGTCAAATAAAATTTCAAAATAATAAAAATTAAGAATAGAATATTCTAGAAAATCACAAGGTCAAATTTTGTTTTACTAAATCAAAAAGAACACGCAAGGTTAGGGTCGTACAATAGGTATATATACCGATTCATTTTTACACAATTTTAATCGTTAAATCAGTTTTTGAAACTTGAAAATTATTCTTAATTTTGTTACGAAGTGAGTGAGAGTTTTGTTTATTTCAAAGCTCTCTCCACGTCGCATCCTCGAAACCTCGATTGAGCTCTGCTTGGGTGTCGGCGTGGAAAGGGTGATGTTTTATGATGAATTTGTAATTGGGTAATTTTCTTCTCATTCATCCCATAGTTCTAGAATGTTGATTTGAAATTTCAACCTTCGCCAATCAAACAACCCAATACGTAAAAATTCTTAACATAGTATAACAAATTGATACCTTATTTTCTCGTTACATAATGGTAGAAATAAATGTGTAAAATAAAGTGAAACGGAAGAATTTATCACAGATACGTTTATCCATTCTAATTTCTTAATATCGCGTGGAAAATTTGTAATTTATGGGGCACGCGTAAGTAACCGGCATGATAACATTAGGTAGTTATGATTGTGTTTCCAGATAGAGAATGTTAGAAAGATAGGCCTACGCTAAGAGTCAGAATGTAAAGTTTTTTTTTATTTTCAATAGTATTTTAAGAACTATAATGAGAATTTTTGTTTTCTTCAAACATTATTTTCTCCAGGGAAGATGACAAGCCTATTGATTACGTTTTTATTCAGAAAGATCAGGAGCTATCATTCGTGTCCCCACGCACGTTGCCGACGAGTGGCGACAAGCCTGGCGAGAAAGATACGGCGAAGGGCCCCAACAAGAGGGCCTAAGGGGACGTCTCGCGATCAGTGAAAGGAGATAAGCTGCCGTACCCATCGGCAAAAGGAAGGTGCAGCCGGAATCTGGCCCAGGAAGTTTACGCTCAGGCCCGGTTCCTCCTCTCTCAACTCGAGGATCACCAGAGCCAACTCAACATCCAAGTAGCCAGAGCCAGGCTTTATCTTATGAGCGTGGAAGAAGATATAGCAGCTGGCAGAATCTCAGACACCGATGACTAAAAGCCGCCGCACAGCCCCACGTCCGGTCGTGCTGGCGGAAGAATGAATATTTGCAGTGACGATCATCCGATGCCCCGAGCTAGTCGCATTCAAAACACGAAACGGCCCGTCTTCGTGTACCCAGGCTATTCTGCCGGCGAAGGGGTGGAGAGATGCTTCAACGACCTCTGATCCCGTTGCTCGGTGGACTGTGGATTCCTCACCCTTGTCCGCCACATTAACAGACTTGAAATTTAACTTAATAAATTATTTGTTGTTTAAGATTTTCAATTTCTTTCTTTTCTTAGTGTAACATTTGCAAATTTATGTTTAATCAAATTTATGTTAATAATTCTGGATTAGTAACAAAAATTAATTTTCGTTAATTACAGAAATGGAACCCCTGCAGATATTACAGACGGAACTAGCGCACGCGCGAAAAACCAATAAAAGCTTTTACGACCAAATTGTCCAGCTGTCCCGTGAGATTCAACAGACAAAAGCCACATGGGTAGACGCAAAGAAGGCCAAGTCAATGTATCAAAGGCTTACAGCAGCCCAAAAGGGATGGGCAGACAAAAAACAATTAAATCAGAGCCTCAGAACACAGATAAGGGGACTGGAAGTTGCACTATCTGCCTGTCAAGAGGGGGCAGCTGAAACTTATCCCCTCGTCTTTGCTCCTGCCCAATTAGCCTATCGAGAGGCGGTAGCAACTTCAAAAACGACACCAACAACGAACAGTTATCGTCCGGGACGCAAGGAGCGGGCCAAACGCCGAGCCGCTCGACTGCTAAATACCACTCAGCCGATTAACTGAAATTATATTACTTCTTTTATGAAATATGTATTCACTAGTTTTGTTTTAATATATATTCATTAATATTTTTTAATCGTTGAATAAAGAGTTCAATGGATGCGATTGATAAAATCTACGGCATAAAGGGGACCTAATAAGCTAAAGCGAGCACAAGTCTTCTAACGACGGCTCGTTGAACCCAGAGATCGTTCGGGCAATTACAGCATTAGTAATAACGCTCACTTTTTGCGAACGATCTACCCACTCGAACACAGTTCCAACGTTGCTTAGCAATGGGTGCCGAGTGGCAGCAAAGAAATGTTTATTTGACGTTACCTGGGTAACCACAGTAAGATTGAAACAAACATCAACACCCAGTAACTCACCAAAATTTACAAAATATATACTACTTACAAAAGTAAGCAGATAGTTTATAAAATTAATATACTATATATTTGTAATAAAAATAATAATATTTATACAAAATAATAATAAAAAATATATTCAAAATATATACTACTTATAAAAGTAAGTAGACATAATATAAATTAATAATGATTAAAAATTCCGTGACCTTTAAAATTTTTGAATGACCTTGAAAAAATATGTACTTTTCAACATAGAAAAAATTTTGAAAAATTTTCTGTTTTTGGTCCAGTGGTGACATAGGAAATCGTGTACTTTTCAACATTGAAAAAACTTTGAAAAAATTTTTTGAATGACCTTGAAAAAATTTTGAATGACCTTGAGAAAATATGTACTTTTCAAAATAGAAA
Organism: Schmidtea mediterranea; assembly: GCA_022537955.1. Classification (NCBI taxonomy): domain Eukaryota; kingdom Metazoa; phylum Platyhelminthes; order Tricladida; family Dugesiidae; genus Schmidtea; species Schmidtea mediterranea. The sequence goes on from CM039679.1 coordinate 127,869,076, forward strand.
AAATTTTGAAAAAAATTTTTGAATGACCTTGATCTACTTTTAAATGACCTTGACCTACTTTTTAATGACCTTAACCTACTTTTGAATGACCTTGAAAATTAATAATATTTTTAAAAATAATAATAAATATAATAATATTTCTAAAAAATAATAATAAAAAATAATAATATTTCTAAAAAATAATAATAAAATAGAATAAAATTTACAAAATATATACTACTTATAAAAGTAAGTAGACATATTATAATTGAAAAATGATTAAAAAATCCGTGACCTTGAAATTTTTTTTGATGAGTCATGGTCTTTGTTTAAATGACCTTGGAAAATATTATGAGTCATCCAATGACCTTGAATGAGTCATGGTCTTTGTTTCAATTACCTTGAATGAGTCATTGTCTTTGTTTAAAAATTTTTTGTACTTTTAGACTTAGAAAAAAATTTTTACCGGGGGGTGGGGGAAGGGGTATGTGGTCCAGTGGTGACATGGTCTAGCGGTGACATATTCATCTACTATTATAGGTTCTGGTGGGAAATGAAAATCGTTTTTGCTAAACATTCTCTTGAGATATATGTCCCTTTCCAAATGTAATTAAAATTGGATGTCAAATCTCGATCAGCCTTTAGCTAGGTTTTCATAACATTATTGTATTCACAATAACACAGTTCGAATAGTAATGTGGAACAAACCATTTCTAACAAAGATAGAAGCTGGAGAAAGAGTTTTGTTGGTCTTGGATGTTCAAGAAATATTTATAAAATTTAGCTTATTGAATTAATTCACAAAATTATCCGCATTTAGTCTACCGATGAGTACACATTTGTTGGTCAAAATACCTGAATGTTTCGATGAAATGATCTATGATTTTACTGAATTATTCATAAATTATGCTAGTTTGGTCACTTGATCGTGGTGTACCGTGAAACAAGTTCACAAATTCATTGCAATTATCAGGCATATTTTACATTTCCTTATGGTTTGCTCAGAGGAGACCTATATATGAAATATTCTATGAAAACCGGATTATCATCTATTTTTTAAAAGACAATATTCCACGACCACCAAGTATAGACAATGCCTATTTCAAACTATATTACAAAAAATATACTTTCAAGTTTTCAATGCTTTTTATTGTCATATCCTGGACACAACGTTTCAACGGCAGAACGAGAGAAATAAATCCCTTTGTTCTTGACCACTTAAAAACCTTAATAACATCTATTTTAAGTTCAGAGAATTTGCAAATAAAGAAAATAAATGGTTGTTATTTAATATGCAAAAAATACATTTTAATATTTTAATTCACATAACGGAAACCGAAAAATGGATTTATTGCCTACTGCATTGGAACATATAATTTAATTCTTTGGATCTAAGTTGCATTCCAAGGACCAATTGATGTATATCACTTGTCCATTAGTGGTCCAATTGCTTTGTATCCACAATGAACACAGCGACAACTCCTACATTGGATGCCTTATTAGTGTGTACATATTTTGTGTGATAAAAGAAACAATTTTTACCTATGACCAGACATTTATTACTCCATTTTTTCAACTCCTCTTCAAATTTTGATTATTTACATGTTGATTCTCACATTTTTTACTTTTGTTTATATTAATGCACTATTGTCTTTTTTCTTTTCCGTAATTGATTGTTATTGAAATCCTTTTCATGTTGAACTATGAAGTGCAGTGAAGATATCATATTCATAATTTTTCATTTTGAAGTATTAAATGGATTACAAATAATTTCAAATCACTCCTCAAATATAGTTCATTAAAACACGTAAAATAAATTTTTTTTAAAAATCATATTATTGTCCAAGAATCTTCCTTTTTTTATATTTAACTCAAATTTTGGGCTCTCAGATTTCCATCAAGATGAACCGGGACATAAAGAAAAACAACAAAATTTAAAAAAAACAGACGTGTTTTGTGCTTTTATATCGGATATACCACCATGAGAAATACTCAAACAGTACTTACAATGACTACAGTATCCTTCAGTTTCTGTTCTACCTTTTTCATAAAAGGATACTCTTCAGCATATTTATCTAGAAATTTACAGGATCTCTTTTGTTTTAACATTTTATGGGTATTATTTCACCTAAATAATTATTTTACAATATTAAATGAACATCAATTTAGCCAAAATTAATAAAATACCTGAATAACTTTTATAAATTCAAACACAATTTCAAAATGATAAATATCAACTTTATTTTAAAATAAATAAAAGACTTTTATTTATTTTAATCATTTTTATTCGAATATGCATTGATTTTAACGGTTAAAGTCAATGCATATTTGAATAAAAATGATTTGACTTACAAATTTTAAAAGTTAATTAAAAGTTAATTAATTTATTTTAATTTTTCAAAACCGGGACAATCCCGGTTTTAAGGGACGTCTGAAAGCCCTATTTGAGTCAAATTTATTCAAATATTCGAAAAAGGCAATGACAAAAATTCGTGTTAAATGTAAAATATATGTATGGCACAAAAAGAAACCAAGATAAAGGAAAATATAAATGAAAATTAATGAACGATGAAAAGGCTAAGATTCTATTGATATTGTTAATGTGATGTGTGTATGAATAATATTTGTGCGATAATACTATTGCGCTGTGATTTCATTGGCTGAATATTTATTCAAATTTTTAATAAAGATAATTTTAATTAAATATAATTATAACACTAATTCTGATTAATATCACTGAAGTAATTGAAAAATCGAAATATAATTTTAATTTTCAAATTATAAATTTTAATTTATCTTTATTTTAATCTTAACTAAGTCAATTGATTGGATAATTTAATTATTAGTTCCATGAAAATTCTATGAATTCATGCCTCAGAGATGTTGTCTATTAACAAAAAAAACATGTTTTAGAAATAATTATTGGGCTATAGAGCAGAATTCAAAGGAAATATAATTATAGCGGATGATGTTACAGAAATTCAGGAAACAGTATTATTTCTGTAATTATTACAAATAATTTTCATAGATTTTGAATGAAATTTTCACTTTGTTTTCTTTCACTGGGATTTCTTGGGAAAAGCAACTTTATATAAAATATTTAAAAGATGTCACCTATTAAATTGGACCAAATCTACACTCTGTTTACATTTTTATCCTTTTTTTATATCATACTCATCTTTTTTATCTTTAGATAAAGTATTTTTCAATACGATTTCATTTTCTTTCCTTTTTTTATAAAATTTACTACTATTTTTGAAATTCAAGTTTCCCTAATAATATATTCTAATGTTTGATGTTTTTCTCAATTGCGTGCTCGATGACGAGAATTGTTCACTTGTACAAATTTTATATTTATTTTACTTTTAATAGAGTTTGATTTTTATTTAGGTTCAACCTAATAAGTAATTTGAAAGTCAGGGCCGCCCTAATCACAGGGCTAAATAGGCCATAGCCCCAGCGTGGGCCCCCAGGACGCAAGCCTTTTTCGCGGCAATTTTTATTTGCGATGTATATGTTTTTTTGTTATTATTAGTGTTGGGCCAGCACACAGATAGCCTTGAGAATTGTTTAAATGCATCAGTAATACAGCACAAAAACCCAGCACCAAGATAACTTAAAATACAATATACAACACCAATTAAACATTTTAAAATCTGAGAGAATATAAAATCAAAAACATAAAAGTAAAATAAAATAAATACAAAATGCATCAAGAACCGCAAGAAATTTACATAAAAAAATAACATAATAACAAGAAAATTCGACCGTAAAATGACCATTTATATAAAAGTAAAAATTAATGAATTAAATGAATAAAAATAAAATATTTTTTGGTTGAATAAATTTATTTAAAAATGTTAAAAATAAATTACTAATTTAAATTAAGAAATTAATAAAAATTTAATTTAGATAACACAAATAATTTCAAGGTCGAATTTTGTTTAATCGCAATAAAATTAACACGCAAGGTTAAGGCCAAATTGTAGGTATATATACTGACGTGTTTTCACAAATTAGCAAGCACAAGTACTAGAACTAAAATTAAACTAAATATTATTCGACAGTATTATTTCTAACTTGGTTAGAATTTCAATTTTCCGTCTCACTGGGAGACCGGTTGTATTAGTGTGCACTATAGCATTTATTGATTGGAATTTTTATTAGAATTATTAATGGATGGATTATCAATGGAAATTTTAATGGATTATCAATGGATTAGGTTACGAATTTTTAATTTTTATTAGATTACATTACGAATTATTAATGGATGGATTATCGATAGATTAAGTTACGAATTTTTGATGAATTTTTATTATATTACGAATTATTAATGGAATTATGTTACGAAATTTTAATGGATTATCAATGGATTGGAATTTTTAAGGGATTATGTTGCAAATTTTTATGGATTATGCTGTGAATTGTTAATGGTAAATTATGATACAAATTGTTAATTTTCAATATATGATTTTTGATGTTGAATTATGCTATTACGAATTTACAATATAGGATGAATTATGGATTATTAATTTCTATTATATGTTTACAAATTTCCGAAAATTGTTTCATGCATTCGAGACTTTTACCCAATGGATCTGGTAATTTTCATTTACTCCTTTTTCGGCCCACAGCCAAAACATAACGCAAGTTAGAAAATAAAACATACTGTTGGGCCAGAACGTAAACGGCCTTGAAAAATGTTTAAATGGATCAGAAACACACACGCAGATACAACACGCAATTTAAAATATACCTGAAAAACACCAAATAAACCCTATAAAATCTGAGAAATAAAAGAATTAAATATAAAATAATAAACATAAAAATAAAATAAAATATTAACAAAATGCACCAAGATCCGCACGATACTTACACAAATATAACAAGAAAACACGACAAATTCGACGAAATTGAGAAAATCAATTAAAGTTCATTAAAATGAAATTTAAATTGAAAATTTTGAATTAGTAATAATTCAATAAAAATTCGAAATAAAAAAATTATAAAAATAAATCAAAAAATAATAAAATTAAATAATAGAATTTGCTAGAAAAGAACAAGGTCGAATTTTGTTTTACTGCATCAAATTTCACACGTCACACAAATAGGTATAAATACTGATCCATTTTCACATTTAACTTAACCATTTTTAGTAACCAAGTTTGGAAATTTTGAAAAAATTTTAAAAACCATTTTTGAAGCAATTACTATTCGATTTTTCTTTGAATTTTCAGGAATACTCTTTTTAGGTGAGAATTATTGATTGTGGAACCCTCCTTCCACGTCTCGTCCTTAGCATCTCTGTAGAGCTCTGCTTGGCGACGACGTGGGAAGAGTGGTATTTTGGTTTATATTATTATTTTGATGCATTATGATGATATTTGTTCAATGAAGGGTAATTTTGTTGAATTGTTATATAATTAATAAATATTATTATCATATCTAAATTATTTTACAAACCTATTTGTTTTAAATTTAAATGTCGAAATTTTTCCGGCCCACAGCCGACACATCACGCAAGTTAGTAAAATCAACATAGTGCAAATGCATGTAAGTGCGTGGAAAATCGCCAATGATATGCACCCGTGAAGACTCAGCGTGCGCAACGCAGCGGTCGTAACGTCAATATTTATCCCTATAGCTGAAGCGAGAAATAAGGAAGAAGTCTTTGACTGCTTCCTCGTTTCTCAATTCTATAAAATCGACCTAAAATCATCTTACAAACGGCTTAAAATCATCACACCGAGTAGTCCAGTGGGCACTCATTAAATATAATATAAACACAATGGCGCTTAAGATCTATTAAAGGGGAAGGGTACGGGGATAAAATAACTGAAATCGTTGGTATAAATAAATTCAAATAATGCTAAAAATGATTTAACTGATCGTATATTAGTTCATCGAGAATAAAACGTAAACATCATAAATAGTTCAATGAGTTTCTTAAATTAAATATAGCCATCCAGTTAACAGGATTTCCTTTAACTAAAGTTGATTTTAATAAAATAATTATTGGAAATTTAAGTGACTTTAAGCTAACTCCTTGACTAAAGTAGACGGGATAAAATAGAATCGTAATAAATTAAATAAAAATCACTGATAGAATTAAAACCCGTGAAATAACTTTTAGAATAATTTAGATGATTAATTTAAACTCCTGATAAAGATCGATGGTTCGAAGAGATTAAGCAACCTTAGGGATAATAATAGTAAACCAAACTCATTTCAAATGAACTTAAATGCGAGAGATACCTAAAATGCCAGTAAATTTTAAACTAGTTGGACGAAGGGTAAACCAACTCATTAGGTGAAATTCATGAGAAAGTTATAGCAGTAAATGATAATTGTTAGTAATAATGCAGAGATATAGTCCAAAGTCGAAAAATGAGCGTAATGAGAGCACAAATCAGGTAAAATTTTATTCATAGGAGTAAAGTAGATAATAAAATTAGGTGAATTTGATAGCCAGGAATAAAATAAATTCCATATTAAGTGCAACCGATTTTAACGCATAAATCCATTTGATGTCGTAGGGAAAAAGTTCAGCAGAGCTTAGGTTAATGACATCTTTCGTAATAACCGAATAAAAATCATTCGAACCATTAACCTAATTCAGGAGAGATTAGTGAAATAAAATGATGATGACCCTAAAACCATTAGGAATTTATGAACAAAACAAATGAAATCGAGTGAACCTGTAATAAAACACGCTATGCATTAAAAATCCAACATAAATAAAGCGACCGAGTTGAGATCATTAATCAACCATAGGTAATCCATAGGTTAGCAGGTTAACGATTCCATGTCCAAAATCAGAAATTGGAGATAGAATTTCCGACTGATCAAGCAATTTGAAGCATAGGAATGCACGACATTCGAAGTCCATCAAGGCCCAACTAAAACGAAGAGATACATCTGTAGGTTGACATCAGTGATTCATGAGATCGCGAACACGTCCTGCGATCGACCAACGTTACTGAGGGCTAAGATAAACTCCAACTGATAGTGCATAAACAGACCCAATGATACGAGAAGAAACCCACAGTAAGAGCGCGTGAGGCGCTAAAAATCTAAACGAAAAGTAGAGGAAACAACCAGAACGACAACTTACCTTAGTTAATCCGATCAAGCTAGACAATCAAAATTTTTAAGATAGCATAAATTAGATCGAATAGATTATCAGTCAGATCGTATAATTGAGTTGCCGTAGACCTAATAGACGGCGGGGCGGGTGTGCGTTTCCGTCATCCGAAGCAGGCATTAATGCAAATTAACCGAATTCCAAAGCGATCGGACGACACGAAACGGACTTTGTTTACGAATTAGAATAATCTGCACTGCATAATTTCAATAAACGAACGCAGTTCGTCATGTGAAACATGCCTTAATAAATAAAATTCACGTTAATTGTGATATAGGTTTGGTATTTTTAATCAATCATTTAATCTATTAGCCCGTTGAATATCTGTTAACCCATCGATAATTTTAATTAATATCACCTTAGTTAATCTGTCAACCCATTGATATCTTTCATTAAAATCACCTTATTGGATCCGTTAGCCCATTGATAATTTTTAGTTAATACCACATTTATTTTTCATCTATAAGCCCAATTAGTAGTATAGGTACACATCGAGAACATTTTGTTAATTATAAGAGATGCATGATCAAACTCATCTAAATTGAAAAGGTCGATCACATCAGATACTTGGAGGGCGCAAGGGATTAACAAGTAAATAGAAACCCCTCCGTAACTCCTAACCCTAATATTAACGTCAAGCCTAGTATAGATCCAACGATAAGTTCCGCCCAACATTGAGCCATTAGAGAGTCAAATAATAAATCATGCACACAAGTTAGATAATCCGCTCTATTGCTATAGTTATCATAAGCCAGTAATTGATCATGCTACCTTACTTTCAGTCAAACATGTCAAAAAAATGGATAGACACCAGCTCGACCGACACACCATCTAGGAAGGAGTCGCCCAGGAGAACAGGGGCGATCGGGAAAATTCGTCGGCAATGGCCATACCCTGCCATTCAGAGGGCACCTGATAACGACCTTGAGGCACTCAATAGGCAGCAGTACCCCGCTGCTGAGATATTCGCTAACGCGCAGGACCTCCTCACCCAGTGGGAGCGGGTGCAGGAGCGGGTGGACTTACAAGTAGTCAAGGCAAGGATGTACCTTGCAAACGTGCTGGATGACATCCTTGCCGGGCGGATCGCTGTCGCCCATCCACCTCGTCCGGTTCGGGATACTAGGCGGCCCTACACGGTGGAAGCCCTCAAGAAGAGTCTAGAACGGTATTGCCCAGGCGAATAAACTAACAGACTAATTACTGTAGTGATTAAATGATAATTACAATTAGAACTGCGTGTTTTTGTTTATTCTCATATAACAGAAAATGAACTTTGAGTTGTTTGGAAAATTTAAATACTTAGACCGATCATAAATTGACGTGTAATAACCCATTTAATTTCAGTAATGTCCTCGCTACGGATCCTACAGACGGAATTAGATCGCGCAAGGCAGGCGAATGCCGAGTTACTTAGTCAAGTACTGCAACTAACCCGCGAGATGCAGCAGGTCAAAGCGACTTGTTTAGACCCTAAACGGACAAAGATCCTTTACAACGGCTCACCGCAGCTCAAAAAGGCTGGGCCGAAGAACGCCAGCTCAATCGGAGTCTGCGTACACAGGTTCGGGGACTCGAAGTGGCCTTAGCGGTATGCCGAGAAGGTGAAGCGGTGACCTACCCGCTCATCTTCGCCCCACTCAAGTGCCGCAGACAGCTACTCGGCCAGCAGAGAAATCCAACACTACAACCAGCAGTAGGCGACCGGGACGTAAGGAGCGTGCCCGACGTCGCGCAACTCAACTCCAACACACCTAGCAGCAGCGGTTGTACATGAATTGAATAAAATAGTCTTAGATGTAGTTAAAATTATTTTAACATAACCGCACACCAACATCGCCAAATCGTTCCATAGTTAATTGAGTACTAATCATGGATAAGTATGAGGGACAGAGCAAAGCGAGCATAGGTCTCCTATCGACAGCTCGTGAACCCGAGGTTTGTCCGAGCAACTACAGTACTAGCCAATGGTATTCAATTTTTGCGGACAATCCACCACTTGAACACATTTCCAACGTTGCTTAGCAACGGGTGCCAAGTGGGTAAGTATCATTTTGTATGGCGTTACTAGGGTCGCCAGGAAGATAAGCAAGACTTGAAACCCTGTAACCCACCAATACTATCGTAAATCGTGTAAGTGCGAGTACAATCGCCAATGATTTCGTGTCAGTGAAGGCTCCGGCGTGCGGAACGCAGGAGTTGGAACGTCAATATTATCCGTATATAGGGGAAATTGGAGAGTAAATGAGTAGTCCTTTGGCTGCTCCTTCATCATCCGTTTCCTGTAAAATTGACATAAATTTTTAACAACAATCGGCTCAAAATATCTAACACCGAGTAGTCCAGTGGGCACTCATTAATTATGAAATGAACATACATAGATCTTAAGGACAAAGAGAGGGAATGGGTAGCGGGGAAAATTGCGAAATCGTTGCAACAGTTAAAATGAATAGCCATCGGAAAAAGATTAATCCGAACGACCAAAATCATGAAAAATAATGTTTTTAAATAAGAATTAAATAAATTATGTTAAATTGAAACGGAAAATATGGGCAGAACGCTGCGCAAATTTTTGGAAATAGTTAAAACACTTATCATAAAAAACTGTAAATAAGGGCGGAACGCTGCTCAAATTTTCCGAATCAACTAAAATACTTATAGAAAATAGAAAAATAAAAGTGAAATGCGACTCAACGTTTGGTATAAGATCATTATGAAACTGAAAAATAAGGGCGGAACTCTGCAAAAATTTTCGAATTAACATAAATATTATATCGAAAACCGGAAAGATACAGATGGATTACAACTAAATTTTTATACAAGAAAAATATTTATAAAGCTGAGGAATAATGAAGGATCCCTAGTAAAAACTTGATAATAATAATAATAATAATAATAATAATAATAATAATATAATAATAATAATAATAATAATAATAAAAAAAAAAAAAAAAAAAAAAAAAAAAAAAAAAAAAAAAAAAAAAAAAAAAAATAATAATAATAATAATAATAATAATAATAATAATAATAATAATAATAATAATAATAATAATAATTATAATAATAATAATAATCATGGTATTTGTGGTAATGATGATAATAATTATGATAATAATAATAGTAGAAAAAAATAATAGTGGTAATAAAAATAAATATAACAGTAATTTATAGTAATAAAGATAATAATAAAGGTAATATTAGTAACAACTAATAAAGGTAATACATATAATAGTAACCATGATAATGCTAAGGACAATAATAGGAAGCATAGTAGTTAAAATAGGGATAAGAGTAAGAGAGATAATGTGAGAATATTTAACCTAACCAAGGGTGCAGGCCAAAGAATAATCATCAACACGGACAACGATAAGAAGGACTTTGGGAATGGACATAACAATGAATGATATGAGAGTATAGGTTAACATTTGACAGAGAGAGGAGAATAATGGAACCTAAGAATCGAAATCGAGCACAGGCCTTCTATCGGCAGCTCGTTGAACCCATGGATCGTTCGGTCAATTATAGCATTAACAATATCGCTCACTTTTTGCTGACGATCTACCCACTCGAACACAGTTCCAACGTTGCTCAGCAACGGGTGCCGAGTGGTAAGCGAAAGATATTTGTATGGGGTTGTCTAGGTAACAACCATATAGTTTCAAAATATCAGCACCCAGAAACCCACCATTAGGTATTTAGTTATATAAAAATTCATTTTTCATTTTATTAATTTTCACGTATTTTAAAATTAAAAAAAATTTATTAAAATATTTAACTGATTTTTATATTCAAATTTACTGGAATGACAAACGATATTACAATAATTAATGAGGACATAAACTTCAATAGATGACTTAAATATGAGCTGACTACCTATGTATACTCGCCGCCGTGGTGTATTTCTTTATTTAAACGTAATCTGTATTATCTCGCTCCCGTTTGCTATTCTATGAATTTTCTTATGAAGAGGGGCGCATTATTTTAAGTAACTCATATGTGTTGAGTTTCTAAATACGGCCCTACTGCGAATGGACAAGAGTCTGAGGGTATGAAGGTGAATGTTTTAGTAAGATGTATAATTGGTGAAGTTAGCAAATCGGAACTGAAGTGATTTAGGTGAAAGTCAGTATGGAGTTGGAGTGAGAGTAAATAAAGGTGAATGTGCTAGTTAGAATCTGGGGTCAGTTTGTGTGTTGATGTAATTTGTAGTCACTAGAGAGAAACTAAGTAGACATGAGAATCAAGAGGTCAAATGTCAATGTCAACAGTACTATCGTATTATACAACGGGGGAATAACAAATCACTGTCTATCAATATAATTTTATTTCCTACTTTCTAAATTGAGTTTATACTCGAAATACGTATTCTTCTTAGCTCGTTAAAGATGATAATTATTTGAAAAATTTTATAAACATTTTAGCAAATTTTTTTGATGAAATTTAAAGTTTTTATAAGCTATTTAGATTGGCTTTGAAATTTCATGTCTATACCCAACAAAAAGGTGTAACTGGGTTTCTGGCGCACTTGGCTAATTTATTTTTGGTGCCATTGACAAATTTCAGCTTTGCGACTTTTTCAATTGTTCGAAAAAAATAATTGAATTTCTCTTATTTTATTTATGACAATAATTACGTAGTCTGACTGTGACAGTCATACAACGTGGATATCAAAAACGCAAAAGGCAGGAACAATACTAATTTACAGTTTATTATTTACTAAATAATACTAAATAAGTTGATAGATAAAATTGGATATTGTTGCGTTAATACAGACTACAGCAATATTTGAAGTATTATAAATAAAAACCATAGTGTCAATGTGTCATACTCTTCAATTGGAGAATTGAATTTCCATCAATTGGAGTCAAGCTTTGGCTCAGTAATGATATTTTTTTGATGAATTGGTCATCAATTTGATCAAAAATAAGATTGTTTGCCTCGCTGCATTCCCTCCGGTTTTCACGTATCTAAGAGAAAAGGAAGCGTGGGACAAACGTGGATGTTAATTTTCGTACGCCATTCACACATCCGGTACTCATACTTAACCGCTATGAAATATCCTCGATAGTGTTTTGGCATGTTCCTTCACGATTTGCAAACTTTCATTTCTACTTTTGATTAGAAATTTCAAAAGGACCAAATTTCTCACCATCAAACTCTCCCGTTTAAACTGGCTAATCTGATTTTAGATTGTGATATGAGATTGGCATATATTGCTATGCGTTGTCTGCAACTGATTCAATATTTTCTGATTGTTATCACGTTCCGACGAAAAAGAATTTAATCAGAATTCGATATTTGACACAATGTAACATGAATTGAAAATGTGCCCTCCCACGCTGCTATGCAAGTGGATATTAAAACAAACTATATTTTCTCTATTGTTGTGAATTTCACAATTTTTTTCATTTAAGATAAATAATATCTATTTGTTCCAATTTCTTGTTTCGAATCTGCATGTTTTCTTTTCCATATAAAACTGCTTGTTACAAATAATCTAAATAATCAATGACAAAATCGACAAAATTATACGCGTCAACTTATTTTTATAGTATTTTAATTAAAAATTAAATCTTATTTAATTTAATTTCTACGAATTATTATTTTTATTATTAATATTATTATTAATTTTAATAATGTTAATTTAAAAATTTTTTTAGCTTTATTAAAAAAATAGCGAGTCTTTACAGTTATCCTATGAATTTACATATCATGTAATCAACTAATTGGATTACGCCTCCGGTAATCAGACATCTTGCTTTGTATTTTTATTTATTGTTTTATGCATAAAATATTTCAAAATCTCATGCTAAACATATTTTATTTATAATGAAATGGAAATTTTGCTTGATATTTATGTAAAAATACATTTAAAAACATTATTTTGTTAGATTTTCATTTTTTGTTTTATTTTTTATTAGATGCGTTATCCAAAAGTTTAGTCTCTTTCAGTTTGTTTAGTTATTTCTTGTGCTTTTTTATCTTTCATCAGTTATTTCTTAAGGTGGTGATGCCGTTTATCAAGGAGGAAATAAACTTTGTAAATACCTTGAGTAAATGACTCCATTCATACCTTCATGACCTCTGACCTTTGACTCTCTGTCTCTCAATGCGCAGGATTCAGTCATACAATTTAGTAGACATTATTTCAATTACACATTTTTATAATTTATACAATTTTAAGATGTCAATACAATATTTATTCAACAAATTAGCAAAATATAACTTACTTTCTTTTATCAGTTATAGGTTAAGATAAAATAGCTTTTTTGGCTTTGGAAGTAATGTTGAATTATAACACAAACTACCAACAATGAATGTAGGGCATAATCCATTCCCAAAACTAACTCCGGGAAAAATCTGCCCCAACCTAGGAACTAATTATTACTATATATATTTGTAAATAAATATCAGTATATGTTCGGCCAATTATTAATATGTGGGGCAGAATCTAAAGAAAATATGATGTAAACAGTAAAAACCTGTTAAACTTGTTTTCAACCTTTATTATTTGAAACTGTAAATATTTGCTAACTTTATTGTAATAAATTTTTATTCACATAATTATGGTTATTTTCCTGTGCAGCCAGATCTTATTGTTATTATTATTATTATTATTATTATTATTATTATTATTATTATTATTATTATTATTATTATTATTATTATTATTATTATTATTATTATTATTATTATTATTATTATTATTATTATTATTATTATTATTATTATTATTATTATTATTATTATTATTATTAAAAAAAAAAAAAAAAAAATTATTATTTTATTTTTTTTTTTTTTTTTTTTTTTTTTTTTTTTTTTTTTTTTTTTTTTTTTTTTTTTTTTTTTTATTAATTATTATTATTTTATTATTTATTATTATTTATTAATGTTAAATTTTATTATTTTGAGACACGGCCGGCCGGCTATATATAATGTAGTAAGTGAGACACGGCACGAGTGTCTTGCGGCTGAAACGCACGAAGGTTTCATGGCAGCTAACGTGTTAATTGTACTTTATGCATTTTTTTATAATTATATAAAATGCATTGTGAATATGACGTACAGATTGTCAGCTTATAGCAAAACGTATTTGGAAATGGTGTAAATTCGAAGTGCAAATTCTACAATATTTATTAATTAATTAATTTTAAAATGTGTACTTCATCCATTACTGCTGTTGAAAATAAAAACTAATTGTTTACAAGTGAGACATCAAAAGTGATATTTAGAAATTTGCGTATCTGGTCAGGTTTGTTGGGCTTAGAGCCAAAATTAAAACAAAATTACAAAACCAATTTAAACAAAAAGGTGAAAATTGTATAAGTTAAAACAAAATAAATAATGTTGTTTGGAAATTGTCAATATGGCTGCTGTAACATAAGCACGCACCGCAAGAAGAAATCTAAAATAAAATAAAACATATTAATTAAAACAAAATAAAAATATAACAAAATTAAATAAAACAAATAATTAATTAAAATCATTAAAAAGCCTACAACTGCAGAAAGAAACATACGAAAAATAAAATAAACTGCCAAAACCTTGCAAAATAAGGTTTAGAAAAAACACAGTCAGAAGTGGCGATCAGAAAACAAAATATTGGGGTTAAAAAAAATATTGTAAAATAATAATAAAAATAAAATCCAACAATAAAATATTAATATATCAAAAAATAAAGAAAAATATATAAAAAATTACAAAAATATTTCGAAATAAATAAAATAATGAAAAAACCCTAAAAATGGCGAAAAATAGCCCATTGGTCGCACACAGGCACAAAAATACTATATATACGGCAGTCATTTTCATAATTTCTAACAGACTACAGTCTATCCGAATTTTAGAAAACAGAATAACAGACTTACAGACTTTCTTAGACAATTTTAGTCAGGCAGAAAATTTTTAGACGAACCGTGAGTCATTTTTAGACAAAGTGTTTATACCAATTTATGCCAATTTTTCCAATTTGGTTGCATGACTGTGGATTGTAAGTATTGTTTTCTTGTATAAATATATATTTCGGTGTTAAAGTTTTGATTTCATTCTGGATGGTAGTGGAATCTTTTGGTGCCACTGACAAGTCCCCCTAAAATCTTATTTATAATACGTATGTCAATAGCCATCAATGGGACAGATCTCGGGCCGGCTGGTGGATTAAGTTCCCTAGTTGTGCTCGTGGGTCGCGCCTCATTGAAACCTCGGTAGTCCGCAGTAGGGTCTGGCAATTGCACAGGACCTCCACGCAGGGCATCGTTGTACAACTCGTAGCGGCTACTGAAAAGTGACCGGGGCGAGAAGAAATTAAAATCATGGGAAGTGCGACTTTAGTTAAGGGGAATAAAGTTTTGTAGGGAAAATTTAAAATATTTACGGAAAATTAATTAAAAATCAAGTAGGAAAGGATAAGATAGTATAGGAATGTAAATTGGAAAGTATCTTTTCCAAAAGTTGAATGATCTAATCTGACAGAAGAGAGAAATGTTTATTGAAGTGACCGCAGAGGGTTCTAACTACTTAAAATCATGGGAAATGTGCCGGGAGTTAAGGAACTGTTAATCGAATTTTTAACATAGGGAAAGATAAAGGTAAACTAGGACAAATGTAGTCGATACCGTGATTAAACAAGTGAAATAGGCAATTTACCAAAAAATAAAGGGGGAACGCTGCCAAAATTTTTGAAGGATACATTTATAAATAACGGGTAAAGATGATAAATAAGTATGAGAATTGTAGGAATAAACGAGTAAGGACCAGGATATAGAAAGAGAAAGACGTAAGACCTTCCATCGGCAGTCCAGAACCCGAAAGTGAAAATATCATGAGGAGTTGTTCTAGAAATGGAGCTCACCTGCTCATGAATTTTCAACCCTTATGTACATTACCAACATGGCAATCACCATGGGTACATAAGAGGGATAGAATAATAATCTTGATGGCGTTTAGGGGGTAGATACACAAAAACCCTAGAAAAAATAAATAAAAAACCAACCCCATTCGCCAACAGTTCGGTTTTCTTAAAGAAACACTGGAAAAAAAGAGTTTTTTTCACTTCGCTTTTCTTTATCATCAAATTTTGGTGATTAATGTCATTTAAATTTATTATTTTATTCAGATTCACCATTTTACTTTGAAATAAAAGAAGGCCCTAAATCAGCGATTATGCAAAGGCATTCAAAAATCAAACGTAAGATTTCCTTAGGAAGATTTAATTAAACTGTACTAAATTGTAAAAGGAAAAAGTACAAATAAGGATTGTAAAAATTTATTTTGTAGAGTTAATAATTGTTGAGTATTACTTAATACAGTGCCGTGCCTGCTTTGCTGGCTCCTCAGGTGCAAAAACAATATTACCGCTCCTACTAATTTAATTTTTTAATTAGAATTACCAGGCAATGTTAAAAAGTCATGGCATACTAAAAATGTTTAATAGCAAAATTTAAAGTTTTGTCATTGAATTAAAAAATGTATAATTAAATTAGAAAATACATAAAAAAATTAGGAGATGTTTTGATGAAAACTTGTCTTCGACTTAATTCGAACAAGATTAATTTTTTTGCAGTTTATTATTCCAAATCAAAATTAATTTTTTTAAAGTAAAATAATAGTTGGTCGGTGGCCGTTCTTCAAATTGACCGCTCACGTGCGGGACACCTTCTGCACCCCAGTCAGGAACAAGCTTGACTAAATATAGAAAGTGTGGGACTAAATTTGTATTTTCCTGCTGTAGAAAAGAATAAACCGAAAACACAAAACATAGCTAAAAATATTGCGATGCTACTTTTTATCAGTAACTTAAACGAACTATTTAATGAATGGCTCATTAATAATGACCAAGTGTGTATTTCTGAATGCTCAATTGATGTGTTTGGTGAAATTGATAAAGAATTCAAACTAAATTTCATTAATTTTAGTTTTTTAATTATTAATTTTTATTAAATAACAAACTTAAAATCTTTAAATAGTATTGTCATATCAATGGTGCCAAAAGAATTTAACTATACTGTTTAATAATATACCTTATACTATTTTAGGATATTCATTAGTTTTGTCAAGCTAAGATTATTATCCTATGGTGGCCCAGTAATATATATGTGTATATAGAGTAGTTTTGGTCACTCTAAGGATGCAGCATGCACTTAGAAGACTCACAGTGGAATTGTTTGAGAACCATTATCAAGACAAATTGTAGACAAAGATAATTAATTTTTTGCAAGTTTAATTTTCTGTATTATTTATTGAGGAATTTAATCACCCCTGTCATATTCTAATGAAAGGGAGAATATCAAATGTAATATCTTCGATTAGTAAACTTTTTGTCCGCTATTTAATGTACATAAGGACAAATAACCCATCTGTGTTGCTTTACGTGGGATTAATCAAATTGCGGATATAATTTTCCCTTTATTTAGCCACGAATATAGCATAGCTGTCAATTAAAGGAATTTCCTAAAATCAGGTCATTTTTATGCTTCAAAGGACTGAATTATGTCTAAATGCTTCCTTTTAAAAGCTTTCATGTGCCGAAATTCGACATATTTGTGATATTTAATTATTTTGCTAACAATTTTTGATATGTATATTTAAATATTTACTTTCATATAAAATGCTTTTGATAAAAAGAAAAATAAAAGGCAAATTATGATTAGGGGTAATCTGTTAATAATTGTAAAAAAATGGTAGTGAGAGTTTAGGAAATTTGACCATTCGTGACAACAAGGAGTTTGACAGGTAATATCTAACGGCGGTAATATCTAATGAGTACAATTTCATCAAGAAAATTAACGGATATTCACAAATAGTATATACAAATCATTTTGGCCTCATTGATATGACTATACTATTTAAAGGTTTTAAGTTTGTTATTTAATAAAAATTAATAATTAAAAACTAGAATTTAAAAATTTCATTATACATCGAAAAATAAAAGAAATGGAATTTGGTATGATTTATCCATCAATTACAGCAAAAGCTTTGATTAAACATTATTATTAACCCATTCGCTGCGGCACAAATTTATCTAACTTTTGCCAAGAGCGGCGCCGGTTTTTTAAATGAATCTGCTGTTTTTAAAGTAAATCAAAATTAGTTATGATTAATTTCTTTACATAATGTTTTTAGTGTTTTTTGGGTCACGTCATTTATGAGTGACATGCTCACCGCGGTAAGAACCGTTCCGTCACTCAAAGGTACCAGACGCAGTCAACGTGTTACTAAATTATTTCAAATGACTATTAAATAGTATAGTCAAATTAATTTTTAAATGTCTATGTGTTATTTTAAATAACTATAGTATTTGAGGTTATCCGTTAATTATAAAATACGTGTAAATTTTAATGTGTGGTTTTACTTAATGATTTGCAATCACAAATCAGTTGCTAAGGTAACAATCATAATATAAAATATACATTTTTGAATTTATGGGGGAAATCAAATTTCCTTAACATTTTGTTTCATTATAGAGTCCGATTTTCAGATTTTCAATATGATCTACTCTGTTTTTTCCCAAGTATCTTTCGTTATTTGACACAGAATTAAATTTTCTTCAAAATAATACATAAAAGTTTTATAAATTAAAGATTTTTGAAAATTTTCAGTTTTTACACGACATCACAAACAATTTTCAAACGATCTTTTGATTCTTAGAATCGGATTCAAATACTTTAGAAAAGTCTTTGTTAAATATTTGGTTTTTAATAATATTAATGCCATTTTTTCGTGTCGAGTTATCGCTGCATTTAAACAAACTCAAGGTTAGCACTGTCTTAGTCCAACACTTTTCTAAGATTCATAGCAGCTTCTTATTCATAATTTCAATTATTTTATCATCTGGCCTTTCAATATATCAGATGGAACATTTATAAACATTAAAATTCCATTCACAAGTATTCTCATTAACATTAAGAATAAAAATCCAATAAAAGTTTTTCTTTGGAAGAGAACAGATTCAAAAAATATGTTAGAATTTGATTTTCAATGGTACAAAACAATTATTGTATAAAGAAAATAAAATGTATGAAAAAGACATAAGCTATTGATAGTTTGTTATACTGTCATTATAGCGTGATGGATGCAAAATCTGGTCCAATTGTTTAATAGTTTGAATTTATTGTTATGACCATGGGTAAATCAAATATACTATTCGTTTTGGTTAGGGCTTTTTTTGCTTTTTAGGGTTACATTAAAACTTATTCCAGATTTTGCATCCACATCCGTTAGAACAATTCATTATCCCTTATTATTATGCTTAAATACTTCTCAATCTATTAATATTTTAGTTTTTTATAGTTCAGTTTTCAATTTTCTTCTCTTGGACAATTTTTTTATATTTTTTTTTGTATTTTTTTTGTATTTATTTGTATTTAAAATTTTTTGTGTTTATTTTTCCTTAGTTTTCATTTTTTTGTTTTTTATACTTATTTTTAAAATTTTATATATAAATATTGTGATGTTTACATTTTTCTATAAATTTCCATCAAAACAACATTGATAAATAAATATCAAAATGAGATAAATTATAATTTATTTAAAATATTGCTTTTTAGGTGTAATCTATATCGAATCGCGAATTGAGTATTTATAACTAGATTCCAAAAAAAGGCATTTTGTGATTGGAAAAAGATATATGGAATGACTCTGGATATTTCCTGTTTTATATGTGCCATTTTTTAACCGCGCCACTTTTCTCCGCCTCATTTTTAGCTTGCCAATATTGGTTATTACTGTAAAATATATTTTAAACGTTCCACAATTTAAATATATAAAGTATTAAAAATTGACTTTCTAAACACCCATAAAATACAATAGCCGATAAGATTGTTATGAACGGTTTTCATATAAAGACAAAGACATTCCCAAAATAACAATAAATTAAAGCATAGGATAACCTGATCAACTCGTGTTAGATCGTAACCAAATCCGACCGAAGATCAGAAATTAAAAAACATATATTTATTAAAAAATCCTGGAACATAAATTTTAAGTAAGACCAGTTTATATGGACTTTGAAATATCCTTTGAAATATTACCAAACTGAAAGATACATGTTTTTTTCTGTGTATTGTTTGTGTGAAATTTCAGTTTTCCTAATGTAATTAAATAAAATTTTTGTTCCTTCGGATTATTTCTTCACGGTCTAACAAGCGACCTTTGACAATTACTCCGATGGTTTAGGTAATTTTGAGGATTTTATGGAGTATATTATACAAATCAGGCATGTCTTACAAGTATTTTTCCTTATTCTTAATACAGTAATTGTTCGTAACTTAATTTTGAAAAGAAATTGTCAAATGAAAATCGTAAAAAGTAATTATTATTCAATTTACTATGTCGTTTTACTCTTAAATAATTTTTACTAAGGTTATTAGATAATTAATTTATTAACAATCATAAATGATTAACTCAGTGACGAAGCAATTTAATCAATTATTCGTTTCATTATAGTGTTTTAAACGTATGACACCGAAAAACAAACTGGAAGAGGGATTCGTTCGGAATTTTAAGAATATGGTAATCGGCATAGGAACTCACTTTTAAGACCTTATGAAAAATATGTCATGTTCAAAATGATTTATAGCGAACATATAAATTTGTTGTTTTGTGTGTTAGACGCAATTAAATTTAAATATTCTTCTAACATTTATTTATTATCACAAAAAATAGTAATTCAAAATTTCTCTGAAAATCTGAAAATTTAAACAACTGAGGCGTGGTAATTATTAATATTGATATAGCTATCGGTTAGAAATATAATTAATTTAATTTAAAATACTTTGATATAATTTAATATAATATGATATAATTTAACATAAAATTAATTATACAAATTTAACAAAAATAGTTGTTTCAACTATATTATTTTTAAATAGGAGGTTTAGAACTCCTTACAGCGTGAGTTTCATATGGTGATTCGAAAATAAGAGAAATTAGCCTTTCAATTATATCGTGGTCATTTAAGTTTTATTCTAATTCGTTTACCGCCGTCATCTTCTTTCTATGCGGGTATCAGAAATATCATTTTACCGGTTGACTTAACTACATAAATTTAGATTATCCACTTAATTAGCAAAAGTTTTAAATTTTTATATTTTTTAAAAAAATATTATTTTACATTTAAATATTATTTTGTTCAGCATTTTAAAGGATACATGAAACTGAACTAGTATTTAAATTGATTATTCTTCAAAATTTTGGTTTTTCGGATAAATATTTTTCCATACGGCTATTTTTTTATTGTTGTAACGATTTTGCAGTTTTCCCTGTTACCATTTCCTTTTTTTTGACCTTAGGATCTATCTATGTCGATGTTATAGATTAATGGGTTGTCACCAAGCTACCCGATGTTATGAATTTAAAGTCGTTTATGTAATAGATTTATACTGGATTTTTCAAAAACTAAGAAGATAAGCAACCGGCCACAATACATCCACTCAAGTTCCCAACCATTGCTATAAAATGATTTTATGTTTGACTTCTTACCACTAAAATCTGACATTGTAACTATTTGTGTTATCTAAATTTTATTTATTTTATTTATTTAAAACGAAAATTTATTCAATCACAAATATTTTGTTTTAATTCGTTTTATTCATTCATTTTCTAATTTTTACAGGTTGTCGGTTTCCAGTCAAATTTTTTAGTTATTATTTTATTTTTATGCAAATTCTTTTATATTTTTTTATGTTTTTCTCGGAGTTTTAATTGATTATTTAGTGTTAAATGTAAAGAGTGAAGTTAGCTTAGTACTGGGTTATATGTAGCTGAATTATTCACAATAATTCTCAAGGCCCTATGTTTTGACTCAACATATTTGACCTTAAGCCTAAAATTAATGTAGTTATTAAATTGATCTTATGATAATAAGGAAATTAGAGAATGAATTTTATTTAACATAAAAGTGAAAGCAGCATGATCAGAGGAGTAACTAGGGTATGACAGACATGGCACGTGCCATGAGCGCCAACTGAAAGGGGGCGCAAAACAGCGCCTAACGTATAAATACACAAATGAAAATAAAAACATATTTTTATAGATATAAATATGTGTATTAAAAACCTGCGTAGGAAAAGCCACGCATTCGTTTTTAGTTTGTTTCTCCATATCCTCTATGTCCTAAATTCGTTCACATTTGATTACTTATCATAGAATGAGAAATTACCGAAGAAATTTACTTTGATAATATAACTAAACAATTTGCGTTAGCTAAAGCAAGAAAGATAAATTTGTAATAAAGTGTTAATAGATTTAACTAGTGCGATTTTTTTACCCAATTCCAAAGTAGTTTTTTTAGAAAATAAAACGTAAGTAACCTATCGTTGGAGAGGGGCGCAAGATCAATGTTTGGCACAGGCACCATTTACCCTTGGTACGCCACTGATCATGATTGAATTTGATGGAAGTCACTTTTCAAGAATTAGGATAACAAAATTTTGAAATAAATTCGAAATCTAATTACCGTATAGTTCGGCGTATAAGACGACCTTTAAAGTCAAAAAATCACCCTTGAAAATTGTGGGTCGTCTTATACAACCGATATAAAAGAAAGTATTACAGTACAGGTAGTTGTATTTATACTGCTTTTATGCATATCTAAAATCCGATATATGATAAATCATAAAAATTTGCTATAATTTTGTACCTCGTCTTATCTGACGGTCGCCTTATACGCCGAAATATACGGTAAATATTCGAATGACTTGAATATCTAACTTCGTGAATAATTTACATGTTGTAATGATAGATTTTCGCATTCATTAATTCGAAAATATTTTCTTACATAGCATGATAAGAAAACTTCTAACAAACCTCTATATATTTTTTAAATTTTGATTTATAATTTAATTTTAATTTATTACAAATATGAAATTTTTAATTATGACTAGCACAGATCTCTTTTTATAATTACTTTACTAAATAATTTTTCGCTACTTATGAAAGAAAATATTAACACAAAAAATAAAACCATAAAAAACAAACAAAAATTATATTTCTAAAATTAAAAAATAATTATTAAACTATAATAATTTATACAAAAATCTATTTATATTTATAATTTATAAAATATCATTGTAAATGTATTCAAAACAAATTTATAAATTTTAGATAATAAGAGAAAAGCCTCATTTTCTGTAATTAGTTTACTTTTCCTGTTCAACATGCTGCAATTACGTTACGTTCTGATTTAAACAAAGTTCAGTAAATAAATTTAAAATTAAAAATAATACAAATAGCAACAAATGCGATTTTCCTCGGCTACATTATCAGATTTCTGGGAATTAAATTATATTTAATGTAATTATAAATGATTCTAGCTTGGTTCGCAAGTAAGATTAAAATGTAATTAAAATATGCAAAGCACAGCTGTTTATGATGGGAAAGTATATATCGCAGCAGCCAAGTTCCAAAATTGGTGAGGATTATACTCAATCCGTTAGCCATTTTCGATTTCTGGTTTTTATCAGTTTGCCTCAGTTGAATAAATTTAGAATTTTCTTTCAACTAAATAATTTCTTTTTCTCCCCTTTATAATAGCTCTTAGATCTCTGCAATATTTAAATGCTGTTATATTTCAAGAAAATATGAGAATTTTACGGTAAACTTCTTTCATCATTATTTCAGAAATTAATACAATCATTTTCTTTAGAATTATTTAAAGACACTTTTGTTTTTTCACATTGCCACCTATATCAAAATTTGTATTAAAGTTAAAACGTAAAATAATAATAATAAAGTTTTGTTATAATACAATAAAATGATGTCAAGTAAATGCTTTTTTTTCAATCAACAATAATGCTATTTACTTATGAGAAATTAATAAAATGCAGTAAATTTTTTTTTGTAATTTTCGCCGATTTTTAGATTTTATTTCATTTTTCTATGTTTAATTTATTTTTCGATTGTTTTAAGTAGTTTTATATGCATTTTTATGTAATTTTTAATTATTTTATTTTTATTCGGATGCTCCTTTCCTATTTCTTCGTGAGTTATCCATTTTAATATTTTATTTTACTGCAGTCTTCTGATTTCGATAACCGTTTTGTTAACAATTGGTCCTTTGAAGTTCGAGTGTTTCGCCTTACATATTGCTAAAATGTTTTATTATGCTATTTTTCTCATTCTGAATGGAATTTATAGTCAGTAATTTTCTTGATGTTTTCTGAGTTTTTTTCTACCAAAATGTTTTACAACTTTTCACTTTTTTTCTCACTATGATATTATGACAAGTAAAAGTTAACTAACAAATAGAGACTATAAATGGTGAGTATTATTTAGTTATTTTGTAATTATTATATGCGCTTTACAATTAATAATATTACTATGATGAAATTTCTCATCATTAATTTCTAATAAATTAATCTTTTGTTTTTGATCTTTAATTCCAATTTTTCCATAATTATTTTATTCTATTTTTATTTAGAATTTTATTTTTCTTAATATGGAATTTCCACCGACATTTTGACACAAATCCCATCATATTTCTTAATAATTGTATTTATTTTTAATTTTCCCTTATTTTTATTTAATACTTACATTGTTTTTATTTAATTATTTTCATATTCTTTATATTTTTGTGTGGTTTCTCTTATGATTTTTAGTGTGTTATTTGATGTTTATTTATCATTTTAAGTTGGCTTGAGCGCTTTTTTGTTATCGTGTGATAAAAACATTACCTCTCGTTCTCAGTTTTTTCCAAAAAAAATTATTTTGCCATTAGAAATCACATTGAATATCATTTTAAAAACTATATTAATAATTCTGCTACCTTTTGTCTGGCTCAACTAACATTGCATCTGAGTAAATATTATGTTTAGTATCCATAGGCAAATTCGACAATAATTATATTAACTTCTGAAACGTTTTACATGATTTTGATAGTATTGAAAATAATTTTTCAAAACTCGAAATTATAAGGAATCATTAAATAATTTTAAAAACAATAATTGGAAAGCTGTTTTTATAAATTTCAAATAATTTTTAATAAATGGAATATTTTTAAAAATGTTTGATTTTTGTCATTTTCATTCTAAATGTCTTGACGGTTTAATTTTTTTAATTTGCCTTTTTGCAATGGAATCGTTTTCAAATGTGGGGCCGTGTCGGGATTTTTGCCCCGGATCGCAAAAATTAATGGCAAACTTTTTCTATGCGTGAAAAATATTCGTCGCCATAAAAACTCTCAAATGATTAGTAAAAAATAAATTAAATTTCCGTTAAAAGATTCGCTGTTTCGAAACGATTGAAATCAATTTTCAATTTTTTTCTTTCGAGAAAATAAAAAAATTTAATTCATAGACAATTTGAAATTGATATCTAATACTTGTGATCACACAGCAGAGTTTTCGCTTGACTTATTTGAATATTTCAAAAAGCGCAGAACTGAAATACAAAAATTGAATTGAGAAAACAAAAAAAATTGCATAGTGTAAAAACTATTTATTTCATTACTCGATTGAAAATCCTTTATGATGAGCATATTTCATTTTACTGGCGAATATTCTACGTAAAATCTTCGAATAAATGTCTAGTTGTTCGATATTTTCTAGCTTGACAGTCAAATGAATTCGATCGAAATAAAATTTTATTCGTCAAAGGATTATAAATTAAATTATTGGTGAAATAATCATAATCATTGTGATCTAATGAATAAAACCTTATGATATTGGGTAATGCTGGATAACTGTCACCGAATTCGTTATTTACAGCTTTTGGCATTTGAAGTTATTGACAATTTAATCGATGTTACTAATATATGAATAGCTTGAGATAATGTTTCACCTTGAACTACTTTTGATTTACATTTTAATATAGTTTCTTAATTACAGATTCTTAATTATAAATATTAAAATTTTTAATTTTTATTAATTATCAACATTATACTACTAATTAATTTTTATGTTTAATAAATTTATAGAAGTCTTAAGTTTACTTATTAAAATAAATTATAATAAATTATTAAATCTATATGCCTCAATTTAGCTGTATTGTTTTTTTGATTACAAAAATGAAATATGAATTGGCTAATTGATTTAAAGTATTATTTAAACGTAAAGTAATTTATGGAAGAATCAAAACTGGATGAAGATTGTTTGTCGAATGCTACATTTATCGATAGAATCTATTTGAATGACTGGCCATTGAAATTATTGAATGAAGGGATCGAACGACTTGTTGATTCAAATAATCCTAATTTAATACGACAGGAAATTTGTGCAGCTATTGATAGAAATTATATTATTTCTCAAAGCATAACTAAGGCTGATTTTCGGCAAATGATGTGCTAAAATTCATTGCGTTGAAAGGATTTGCAATGTGAGTAATAATTTTTCTGACATTTTATTTATGAAATTTTTCTATTCCAATTACTTTCCAGTGGATTTTTATACTTTCCTCTTAGTTTAAACATGCACCTGATAATGCCAATTAATACTAATTGTTAACTGTTTAATGAAACGATAAATTATAATTTTATATTTCGGTAATTTTTGCTCAGGATGCTTAAAGAATATTATTATGAATGGTTCACCACTTTTTTATTGAATTGAAGATGATTCAGGCATAGATTTAGAATAAAAGTAATTGTATCAAAGATTCGTCGTTTCTTTATAAAATAAAGTAATAATAATATAAGTTAAATCAACTATTTTTTGTACGACTATTTAATTTTTAAATAAAAATAATATCAATGCCGAAAAGTTTTGTTAATAGGGTTGGGGTTATATAACATTCATTTAATTAAAATATTTTTAAAAAATATTTTTGGTCCTTTGTTCCCACACGTCCAACATTCCTACACGAGACTTTTGTTCCTTTAGTGTTCTGTTTTGCCACAGGCGTAACATTGTTTATCTTTCATTCTGTTATTGTAAGGCGATATCTTCGAAGCAATCAATCTGACCGAGTCGGGGTGTTCTGATAACTGTGTGGACTGACGAACAATTTCTGGAAGGCTCATTTCACGATTTTTTTTTCGAGGCTCTCAATTATTGGGATACTGGCGATGGTAAACCTGTAACAAATGTCCCCTGGTGCAAGTTATCTTCTTCTATATCAGCAAATGTAGCCAACTGCTTTAAGTCTGCGAGGAATTCATTCATCGGTTTCCGTTTCATCACCGAGTTCGAAATTTCTCATGTGTCTGACAACCGTCCATTGAAAAGGTGTCCAACAGCGCTCTTTTAATTGCATCGCATCATCCCTTATCTTTTTCTGTCAAATTGTCGTACACGAGAATCTGAGGCCATTCTAATAGCAGTGATGGCATGAGAGAGTCATATTGTCTATATTTTGATGAATAGTAACCAACTTGAATTTTTTCAGCCATGACAAAAATTAATCTAGTCCATCATAGGGCTAATGAATTTTTATAACTGCATTTGCCTCGATAGGTTGTGCCGAAAATCAATAGCTAAAGTGTTTGTTTTTAAAGACAATGCCTTCTGATTATTTTCAAATTCTGAACACCCTTTTCTTTATTGCACGGTTCTAATGAAAAGAAATGAAATTTTGAAAGAAAATAATGAAATATCAATTTTTTTATGTTATTTGTAAATTAAATTATTACTAATGATTGCACCACCAGTTAATAAAGGCAATATAGGGCATATGACTTAAAGTGCTGCCTCATTGATACACACAATTGATTTGTTTGACACAAATAAAATTGGAATTTAGATCGTGGTAACAGTCAGTTTAACAATAAAATTTTTAATAGAATTTATCGATATCCTAATCGATAATTGCATTGACTTCTTGTAATTTTTTCTTAATATATTAAATAATTCAGTGTTTTTTCCTACCAATAATGGCAAAAAACTTTCAGCCATTCGGAAAATTTGATGATAAAAAATCAATTATAGTTATTTTCTACCAGATAAAAAAGGAATGTTGGCGAAATGCAAAATTGAGTCAATCAATAAAATATTAAAATGTGAGGGCGGACTAACAAGCTCTCTACAATACCATTTGCGACACATTCAGCGAAGCATAAAAATCATCAAACACAAGAGTACTTGAATAAAAGAAAATTTTCCAATTTTTCAAGCAAAACGCAACGAAAGTTTGCATGGCTATATTTTACGAATGACAACTCTGGACAATATTCCGCTTAACATTTTTTGCACCTCTGAAGAACTAAGATCACTTTTTCTTGCCAAGGGATTTAGAGACATAGATATTCAAAACTCATCAAATACAATTAGAAAAATAATACTGGGAAAGGCTGAAGAACTGAGAAAAAAATTGATACTGCAGTTATTAAAACCTCAAATCGAAAAATAATTATTTCCCAATTACATTTGACGAATGGACAAATCGTCGATATTTAAATATTTACGTTTATTCATACTTTCAGACCTGGAATCTCGGTTTGACATGAGTGAAATCAAGCCTTCCAGCTGAAAAGTTTGTCGTTAGTTCGAAGGAAAGAATTGCAACTCGTGCTGGATTGTAGGACCAGATGGAACAGCTTACTTTTGATGTTGGATCGATTTCAAATAATTAAAACCTTTGTACAAATAGCACTTGTTTATTTATGATGAGTAAATTTCGTTTTCGGAGTCTGATTTTAAGTTAATTAAAAACGATATCCTGAATATGATTAATGAAAACTGAGAACGAAGCTTGTCGAGAGGAAGATTCTTCCAAAGATGAAGATGAAATTCAAGATTCTTCCGTTTTAACGGAATCCTCGCTCCAGCAACAAATGCATAAGGCGATTCACAGTGAGCTACTCCCACAATGAAACCGAAATGCAATATCGAGACGTCTGTTCATCGAGAGCTAACTGAGATAGAATATAGTGTATTCCGTGGTGGTAAGCTATAAATGGTCTATCAGTTTTAAAAAACCATTCCACCTACCAGCATGGAATCGGAGAGCATTTTCTGATTTAGGTCTTATTTTAACAAAAATCCGATCTCGTATGTGTTATAACATTTTCCGTCGAGCGAATTATAATATTAAAAAATAAAATATTGGAACTAAAAATTTGTTTTGCATTTTAATAAAACGATTCATGAGAGCTTCGGATATTTTTCGAGCAAAATTTGGAAAAAAATTCAATTAACCGGTTAATTAGAAATTTTACCCTAATTAACCAGTTAATAAATTTCATTTAATCGTGCAATCACTAATTATAACTATTAATGTTACTCAAATTTTATTTTTATACAATTATATAAAAATAAAAAAAATTTACAATATTCACAAGATTCAAAAGGTTTTCCAAGCAAAATATTATTCAAACAAAATTGTTCAATAAAACTTGGAGAATTTTATTAGGCTTTTTAGGTTCTGAGCGATTTCAACATACAGCATCATACACATACTATTCTATATATAACATAATAAAATTAATATATATATATATATATAATAAAAATAAATTAAGTATTATATTTATCTCACACCCCCACAATAAAAACATTTATATCCATAGTTTTAAATTCTCTTAACCATTCGACATTTCTTTTAACACTACTTCCATCATTCATTTTAATGGCATAGCTTCTATCATGTCTCTTATTTATTATTGTCCCTGGACCGTCATATCTGTCGTCTTCTTTCTTATGTATGTCTTTCTTTACTAAAACTTTATCCACAATCGCGAATTATCGATTTGTTCGTGCTTCATTGTGTAAATAAATTTGTTTTCATTATTTGTTATCTCTTGATTTTTGATTTGTCTGTTCTCTTTTTCAACTTCTCTTTTTATCGTTTACAATTTCAGCTGGGCTAAACCCTACTATACTCTGCTTAGTAGAATTTAATGAAAACTCTACTTTGGGAATTAAATCCGACTTATTTTTATATACATTGTCTTTCATAGATATCTGAATTGCATCTCTAATCATCCTAAATTGTCTTTCAATCATTCCATTTGCCGAGTGATGATATGAACTCGAATATTGTACTTTGATTCTATGTTTTTCTGCCAGTAATTTTATTAGATTGAATTCAAATGTTTTTCCTAAATCACTGACCAAATCGTAAAATCCAAAATCTTAATATATTTGCAGTCTTATTTCCATCCTGTGTTGACACTGTATTAAACGAAATATATCTACTGAACAAATCTATACTCGCTAATATATATATTTCTTATCATAGGTAGTAGTTTTAAATGGGCCGCAAAAATCAATTAATATCGTCTTAAATATCGCTGGAATTTTATGCTTCATTATCGTCTCTTTAATACGTGTTGTAATTGTTTTTCTCTTTTGATAGTTTTCACAACTCTTTATTATTTATTCAATATGTTCATTCTTATTTCTCATATCAAAATTAGAAGATATATAATTATTAACTTTCTTTGCTCCGGAGTGACATAAAGTCTGATGTGTATAATTTATAAATTCTTGGCTGCTTTCCTTTGGGATTCAGATTTCATTGTTTTTTGTTTTCACTATTTCATTCACTATTTTGAACTCTGTATTTTCTTTATTTCCGATTCGATTCTTTATTTCATTAATCTCTGCTAAATTTTTTTGCCCTTTGAGCCAATATTCTTGTTTTTAACCTCCATTTCTTTGGATCTTCATGTATTGTCTGACATTGAAAACACGTATAACAATCTTTTCGAGACATTGCAGCGGCGTTTGCATGTAGTTCACCTTTTCTGAATTCGAGTTTCCTATCTAAACTGCTTAAGTTATTAATCCATGTCTGAAATTGTAGTGCCATAGGTTTATTAATCATTGATTTATGATCCGTTAGAAGACGGAACCTTTTCCCATATATGAAGTGTTTAAAATGCAGTTTAATAAATTGCAAGCAACTCCTTCCTTGTAATACAATATTCCAACTCATGTGCATTCGTTACATAAGAACCATATGCAATTACCCTTTCATTGCCATTTTCATCTTCTTGGGATAATACTGCTCCGATCCTATCGAAACTAGCATCAGTATCAAATATAAATTCTTTGGTGAAATCAGGGTACGCTAAGATTGGAGCTTTCATTAATTTTTCCTTAAGACTCTGAAATACCGACTCAAAAATATCAGTCTATATTAATTTATTACTGTTAGTTCCACAAGTATTTCCGATGGTTTTCCGTATTCTGTATAATTTTTGATAAAACTTCGATAATAGTTTGTCAGACCCAAAAAGCTTCCTAATCTTTTATACACTTTGGTCTTTCATATTCATTTATTGCCTCTATTTTATTATCTTCTGTTCGAATGCCATCTTTATTTATAATTGCTCTAGGAGCTTTACTTAATTTTAATCCTGTTTCTTTAATTCTTTCAAATACGCTAATTATTCGCAGTAATGCTCTGCCTTACTTCGAGAAAAAATTTGTATATCGTCTAAATAAACTACAGCTTTTTTCCAATTAAAAGAGCCCAACACTATTTATCAGCTTCTGAAACGTTGCCGAAGCACCAGCAATTCCAAAAGGCATTCTCTTGAAGCAATATTGTTCATTCTCTGTCGCAAACGCTGTCTTTAATTTGAACTATTCTAATTCTACTTGATAATATGCATTACCTAAATCTAGCGTAGTAAAATATTTGGAACCCTTCAAAATATCCATCATTTCATTCGTACTGGTTATCGGAAATATTTGTCTCTGAGCTACTAGGTTAAGACCTCTAAAATCCAAACAAATTCTAATATCATCTTTTCTTTTTTCTTAACACAAACTATAGGTGAATTCCATGGCGATTCACACTTTTCTATTATTCCTTTCTTTTCCATTTCAATTATATTTTCATCAATTTTACATATTAAATGCACTGGTTGTGGTCTTGGATTAATTGCTATAGGCGGTCCTGTCGTTACAATTTCGTGTTTTATCATAGACGTCTTACCGAAATCCCATTTGTGTTTCTTAAATATGCACTCATAATCTACCTAAAGTTTTTAATATCTTTATCTAATATTTCTTTACTTTCTTCTACAAAACTTATATAGTTTTCTATCCATAATAATTTTTAGATAAATACTAAACTCTTTTAATGAATTTATACCTCCTATGACCTTTGGCTTTACTCCGTTAGTAATATAAAATTCTATTTCTTTTACGTGATTTCCAATTTTTATACTTAATATAGTCATCCTAAACACTGTTATCTCGCTCCCATTTGCACATTTCAATTCCAAATTGGTGTTTACTATTTTTAGTTTTTCTAATTTTTCTATAACATTATATTCAATTACAATAATGATAGACGGGGAAACATGCGGTTATAGCCTACGGTTATATGCGTGAAAATACGGTAAGGTTGAGGTAAAATGCGTCGTTTTACTAAAATTATTAAATTGAATCATATTAAATATCATTTCAGCAATATATACATTTATTTTATTCAATAAAACTACTTTCTATGGTCAGTAATATATTTGTATTGTGACACAGACAGGCAGTCGGAATTGCCCATATATATATATATATATATATATATATATATGAATGCTGGGTGTAAACACCCGTCAAAGATCTACAAAATATGAAAAATAACAGTTAATTCCAATAATTTAGTTTGTTATATTCTGCCCAGCAATCAGTATACACCGTATAATCCACGTAATTATGAATAGTTGGTTAAAAAAAGTCTCAGCAGACCTATTCTCAACTAAAGCCATAACACCCTTTGTGAGATTGAAATTAATTTTGCAAATCTCGAAAACCCAAAATGCTTGTGTGGTAGGCCTACTTTGGTATCTAAATAAAATTCATTATAATTTTCCAACCATCATTCTATTTTGAGCAAATATAGGAAATTATCATATTAATTTTTACACATTGTTGAGTATACTTTTTTTAATGAATTTGGACAGCAATCAATTTCATTATGTTTGGGTTTTAATAAATAAAATAGCAATAATAGTTGGCATTTCTTACTACACGTGCTCGATAAAATAAGACAAAAGGCTCCCAACCTATATTTGAATTTATCACAAATTACGCACCAAAATTATTACATTAAGAAACAATGTGCATTTTTTACACCTTTCAATTCTAATTGTGAGTTTGAATAATTTTAGAATAATTTTAGATTCAAACCCAACAATTAATAACATTGACGCAATGAATTTCCTAAGAGCATCCCCAATGAAGTTTTTTTGAAATCTCTTAACGCAATGGAAATATTAATTTACAAAACTCGATTCTGATACTTTTTGTAAAATTTAAAGATGTCGTTAATTTTTATGCATTTCTCAACCTTCATCATAATGTTGCAAAATGAGCAAAATCTTTTTCAGCAGATGGAAGTTTTGGGAATAAGTCTATCTGAGCTTTAACATTCTCAAATATATAGTTGATTCGGTTATTGTTGTATAAAAATTAATCATATATTCATTAAATTTTAAATAAATTACAATAAAATTTGCAAAATATTATAAAATTTTTTGTAATTCCTCTTTAAAACTAAATTTGGTTGCGCCACCGATCATGTAAAACACAAAATATCTGTTTTAGTTTCAGGATTAAATTAATTTTTTTAGAAAACATGCAATTTAAATTGCGCTACAAGTGGAAATATTTCAAGGATTTTTTTATCAAACAATAAATTGAAAATTTTTCCAAATTTTAAACCGCTATGTCCTGAAATATTATCTCATTTCGTTTTCAAATTGACCGATTCAGTAATTGAAATTCGCGAGCGATTTCAAATTGGAATTTTAATTTTCTATTACAGTTCCATTAACAATAGAACTGGAAGCATTGACAGTGATTTTGTAAGGAATGAGAAAGGTTTGATTATCAATCAGCTGAATAATGAGTTCTATATTACTGACTATCATTTTATCAGTAACGAATTTGATAATTTTCAGCTCCATAATGGGGTCTTTAATTATGTCAAAAAGTTCATAGATTCTGTCATCATTATTGATGGTCTTAATTATGAGAACAATTCGCGATTTGCTGTTTATTTTAACGTACATATTTTTAGTTAAAACTCAAAACGTTTCTCACAAAAAAGATGAACATATCCTAAATTACTTTTCTGGCGTTTTCTCTAAGAATAAAATTCTCATATTTGATTGGTTATAACGAGCGAATATATAGTGGTATATAGTGGTAAGTTCAAAATTGTGGAGCGTCTTGATGAGATAGCATCGACCCTAGGAAAGTAAGGTTATAGTGAAGCGAAATAGATTGAAACAAATGAGCACGGATTTAAACAAAATTAATTACACCCAGTACACTAACAATATATATACTGTTCTAGTGGGGACACGGTTTTTAAGTCGACTTGACCTACATAAAATTTTGAAGAAAAGTCATGAATGTTTGTGGAAATGATTGAAGTAGGTAGTTATGAGCACTCTGCGCCCACACACCATTGCATAATGATATAGGGGGAGGGGGCGGGTTTTCTCGTGATTATTTTCTGTGTGTGTTGATTACTTAATGATGTAATTTTGTTGTGTGCAATTTAATTAATTTTTTTTTGTGTGTATTTTTTTCAAATATTTTTATGTTTTTTTTTTGAAATTTTTTTCGAGTTTTTGACGCGATTTTTTTTTTAAATTCATATTTTTCGAACATTTTTTTTAATTCGAATTTTGGCGAATTTTTGAAATAAATTGAAATATCTTTTTTGAATAATTTTTTTTTCAATCACACTATAGTCAGGGGGTATTTTGAAAAAGCATAAAATAAATTGGCTCAAATCTCCTAAGATGAACACACTATAGTCAGGGATATTTTTAACTCGTAATAAAAAACAATGCAATATTTGGTCTCAATACTTTATATAGGTAAATATAGGCATAAAATAAAAATGGCTTGAGTCGCCTACTGATAAAAAATTGACAGGGGTGTTTTATAAGCTTGTTAAAAAAAACACTTGAAATATTTGTTCACACAATTTTCATAGGTAAATTTAGGCTCTAGATAAAAATAATTTAAAAAACCTAAAGTAAATTAAGATAAATTAAAGTACATTAGGATACATTAGAGTATATTAAAGTAAATTAAGGTAAATTAAAGGGTCTAAAGTAAATTAAAGTACATAAGAGAATATTAAAGTAAATTTAGATAAATTAAAGTAAAGTAAAGTACATTAGAATACATTTAAGTATATTAGAGTAAATTAAGGTTCCTCTAGTAAATTAAGATACATTAGAGTACATTAAGGTAAATTAAAGTAAATTAAAAGGTCGAAAGTCAATTTAAGTACATTAGGGTACATTTAAGTAAATTATGGTACATTAGAGTAATTTAAAGTACGTTAGAATAAATTTAAGTAAATTAAGGTTCTTAAAGTAATTTAAGGTGCCTAGAGTAAAGTATGGTAAGTTAGGTAAGAATTTTTTAAAATTAAATAGAGAATCAATCTTTAAGTTACATAAGGGTAATTTTTAAAGCTGAAAATTTTAAAAGCAGTTATAGTAGGCAAATTGCATAAGGTAAGAATTTTTTAAAAGTAAATAAAGAGTCAAAAGATAAGTTACATAAGGTAAGAATTTTTAAAGTTAAATTACTCTCATGTACCATAATTTACTTAAATGTACCCTAATGTACTTAAATTGACTTTCGACCTTTTAATTTACTTTAATTTACCTTAATGTACTCTAATGTATCTTAATTTACTTGTGGAACCTTAATTTACTCTAATATACTTAAATGTATTTTAATGTACTTTAATTTACTTTAATTTATCTAAATTTACTTTAATATTCTCTTATGTACTTTAATTTACTTTAGACCTTTTAATTTACCTTAATTTACTTTAATATACTTGGTGGGTTACAGGGTTTCGTAATTTGTTTATCTTTATTGTTGTCCCAGTAACGCCATACAAAATGATTTCTTGCTACCACTTGGCACCCGTTGCTAAGCAACGTTGGTAATGTGTTCAAGTGGTGGATTGCCCGCAAAAATTGAGTACCATTGGCTAATACTATAGTTGCTCGGACAACCCTCGGGTTCACGAGCTGTCGATAGAAGACCTATGCTCGCTTTGTCCTGTCCCTCGTAA
This sequence comes from Schmidtea mediterranea, assembly GCA_022537955.1. Classification (NCBI taxonomy): domain Eukaryota; kingdom Metazoa; phylum Platyhelminthes; order Tricladida; family Dugesiidae; genus Schmidtea; species Schmidtea mediterranea. The sequence goes on from CM039679.1 coordinate 127,905,134, forward strand.
CTATTCAGGATTAGGTTCTTATTAGACTGTGGAACGAATTGGCGGGGTGATGAAAATGTTTAGGACAATGTTGGCATACGATTATGTTAAAGTAACAATTCAACTAAGGCTAAAACTATTCTATTCGATTCAAACACATGTATATCATTTACTACTTGACGTTTTGGAGTTGTGTTGCGCGACGTCGGGCACGTTCCTTGCGTCCCGGTCGTCGATTGTTGGTTGGAGTGATGGGTTGTTCTGCTGGCTTGGTGGTTGTCTGCGGCATTTGGGTTGGGGCGAAGATGAGCGGATAAGTCACCGCTTCACCTTCCCGGCATACCACTAGGGCGACTTCGAGTCCCCGAATCTGCGTGCGCAGGCTCTGGTTGAGCTGCCGTTCTTCTCCCCAGCCTTTCTGGGCCGCTGTGAGTCGATGGTAGATCGCTTTCGTCTTTGCGGAATCCGTCCATGTTGCTTTCATATGTTGCATTTCGCGGGTTAATTGGATAATCTGGGCGAGTAATTCCGCGTTTGCCTGTCTCGCGTGGTCCAATTCAGTCTGTAAGATTCGTAGGGACGACATCGCTGTAATTAAATAGATTATTTTAATTTATTCTTGGTTAAGTTAGCTAATCACTCATCCCGTTAAACCAAATCATGCATAACTCTAATTATAAGAAGAAAATAACACACAAATTGCTAATATTTTGAATCAACTACTACATAAAACTATCATTATTAGGTCACTCTTCGGGACAATATCGCTTCAGGCTTCGTTTGAGAGCCTCCACTGTGTAGGGTCTTCGGGTATCTCGGACTGGGCGAGGTGGATAGGCGACTGCAATCCGCCCGGCGAGGATGTCTTCTACCACGTTTGCAAGGTACATCCTCGCCTTAACCACCTGCAAATCTACTTGCTCCTGCACCCTTTCCCATTGGGTGAGGAGGTTCTGCGCGTTCGTATAGGTCTCCGCCGCTGGGTATTGCTGTTCTGAGAGACCGCAGGGCTCCTTCTCTAAGCCTAATATCCTCCAGGTAGTCGGATACGGCCATTGTTGATGTATCGGATCGGATGTTCTCGTGGTCGGTTGAACTATTGACTGACTCTGTTTTCCTGCGCTTCGACTGATTCTTCGTTCGGGTGACATGTCTAAAACGCTTTATTATTATCTCCGTTAACTTCACCATGTTAAATTGTTAAACGAATAGGGCCTATGTCACTGTTGAGTGTGTCATCTGATTTAATCTTATCGAGTTCTAGTGGCTTTCTAATTGGTCGGACTTCTTTCGAAACGGGCGGCCTATGTTGGTGAAATTAAAATTACACAGGTGGTGAGCCTATTGATCAACTTGTTTTATTTAATTAGGCAGGATGATGTTAAGAAATTGCCGAGTTGATTTTAAGGGTAGCGACTATATTGATGGAGATAGCGTTGAATGCAAGTGGGGCTTTTAAGAATTTTGTACCTGTATTATATCTTGTTTTGTTTGGTTATTTATTTTTCCATTTTTCAGGCTTTCTAATATAAAATTTGTCGTTCGACCGAACAACTCTTATCACCATATCTTATAATACAAGTTTATGGATTCTTTAAATCTAATATTGACGTTAATTTCATTTAACAATGCTATAATTAGGTGATCGATTGAAGGCGAGAGCGGATGTCGAATCGATGAAGCGTCGACGTATATTTGGCGTTTTTACGTAACTTCCGGCGGATCTTGTGGCTTAAACGGTTGACAGGAAGTGAGACTGTTTAGTGACATCCGCTGATTTATAACATTTCATTTTCAGGATTATCGATTTACAGATTAGTCTGAACTTATTTGGGTAAGCTATTATGTAGATTGATATGAACATATTTTATCACCAATTTTTTAGAGAAAAACTAGGTATCTCGATTGAAGCTTTCAACTAGATGGAAATTTTATGCCGTTGCAATGTTTTCGTTTTATGGAATTTATGTATTCGACACTTTCTCGTGAGTTAACTATTTTGTAATATTGAAATAAAACTTTTTCCTCATTCTAAACGTTTTATTAATTTGATTTAAACTATCATTCATTTGTTTCGTCTAGGATCGTTTTAATTTAGCCTCTGAATTTGTTTCATTTTTAAGAAGACTTTGTTTTAAACCTATAAATTATGCTAGTTTGGATTAAAGGACAGTTTTAGTAATATTTTTGGTTGTTATTTACGCTACTCGGTTTTCTCATATGTTCACTTCAATTACTTTAGTCGACCCTTTATTTTGACTCTATAAAACTACCGTAATATTAACATCATGCTATTAAATCCGTGAATCTAATTCTACTTTATTCTTATTCAAGATTTATTTGATCTCTACTAATGAAACTATTTTACCTTCGTCCTAATTATTTTAGTTATAATCGCTGAACACCTTAGTTTAATCAACATCGTTCTTTAGTTCAGTTTTTATTAATCAAGTAAGTTTATATTGGTTAATCAACCATTTATTTCAATAAAACTTTATTTTTAATCCATAATTTACGTTGGATTTAGTCGTCTTAATTGAGTAAATTTAACGAAATAAAGTAGGTATTTTTACGTAAAACTTTAATGAAAATGAAACAAATTCAGTTTGATCAACTAGTTATGTATCTTTAATTAACAATTATAAATCTAATTTAGCTGAGTAGATGAGTTATTTATTTACGAAGTTTTCAAGGATAATATTAATGATTCGCTTATTACACATTAACGGTTTTAGTTAGTTATATCAACGATTCAATTTATTTTATTCCCGTACCCTTTCCCTTTAATAGGCCTTAGGCGCATTTTATGTTCATATTATATTTATTGAGTGCCCACTGGACTACTCGGTGTGGTGATTTTAAGCCGTATGTAATATGATTTTAGGTCGATTTTACAGAACTGAGAAACGAGGAAGCAGCCAGAGACTTCTTCCTTATTCCTCGATTCAACTATAGGGATGAATATTGACGTTACGACCGCTGCGTTGCGCACGCTGAGTCTTCACGGGTACATATCATTGGCGGTTTTCCACGCACTTACATGCATCGGTACTATGTAGATTTTACTATCTTGCGTTGTGTGTCGGCTGTGGGCCGGAAAAATTTCGACATTTTAATTTATAAAAACATATAAAATAATTTATGTAAATAATATTTATTAATTATAAAACAACATAATTACCCATTTTTAACCATTCCATAAATTGAAAAACATCATAGCATAAAATAACATAAAATAACATAAATGCCTCTCTCCCCACGTCGCCGCCAAGCAGAGCTCTACAGAGATGCTATGGACGTGACGTGGAAAGAGGGCTCCAACCAAAATATCTCTCACCTAAAAATTAAGATTCTCCGAGATAATCTGTAAATAGATTTAAAGTTCTAAAACAGTTTTAAAATAGCTTCACAACGATTTCAAATGGTTTGAAAAATGGTTCACAATTTTCAAAAATGGTTAAGTTAAATGTGAAAATGGATCAGTATATATATCTAATTTTCTGGTGTGTGAAATTTGATGTAGTAAAACAAAATTCGACCTTGTTATTTTCTAGCAAATTCTATTATTTATTTTTATTATTTTTTGATTTATTTTTATAATTTTTATTTAGAATTTTTATTGAATTATTGCTAATTCAAATTTTTCGATTTAAATTTCACTTTAATGAACTTTAATTGATTTTTTCAATTTCGTCGAATTTGTTGTGTTTTCTTGTTGTATTTGTGTAGGTATCGTGCGGATCTTGGTGCATTTTGTTAATATTTTAATTTATTTTTATGTTTATTATTTTATATTTAATTCTTTTATTTCTCAGGTTTTATATGGTTTAATTGATGTTTCAGTGGGTTTATTTAAATTGCGTGTTATTTTTGCGTGTGTGTTTCTGATCCATTTAAACATTTTTCAAGGCCGTTTACGTTCTGGCCCAACATACTCTAATGTATCCTAATGTACTTTAATTTATCTTAATTTACTTTAGGTATTTTAAATTATTTTTATCTAGAGCCTAAATTTACCTATGAAAATTGTGTGAACAAATATTTCAAGTGTTTTTTTTAACAAGCTTATAAAATACCCCTGTCAACTTTTTATCAGTAGGCGACTCAAGCCATTTTTATTTTATGCCTATATTTACCTATATAAAGTATTGAGACCAAATATTGCATTGTTTTTTATTACGAGTTAAAAATGTTGGGCCAGAACACATATGGCCTTGGAAAATGTTTAAATGGATCGGTAACACACACACAAATATAACATGCAAATTTAAATAAACCTATTGAAACATCAATTAAACCCTATCAAATATGAGAAAAAAGAGAATTAAATATAAAATAATAAACATAAAAATAAATTAAAATAATAACAAAACGCACCAAGATCCGCACGATACCAACACAAAAATAACAAGAAAACCCAACAAATTCGACAAAATTGAAAAATTAATAAAAGTTCATGAAAATGAAACTTAAATCAAAAGATTTGAATTAGTAATAATTCAATAAAAATTCTAAATGAAAAATTATTAAAATAAATTGAAAAATAATAAAATTAAAGAATAGAATTCACTAGAAAATAACAAGGTCGAATTTTGTTTTACTGCATCAAATTTAACATGCGAGGTTAGGGACAGAAAATAGGTATAAATACTGATCCATTTTCACATTAAACTTAACCATTTTCAAAACCATTTTTGAAACTATTTTCAAAGCCAATTTTTGAGCTAGAATTTTGTTTAAAAATCTATATTTCGAACTTACTTTTAGGTGAGAATTAGTTTATTTGGAGCTCTCTCTCCACGTCACATCCTCGCAACCTCGGTAGAGCTCTGCTTGGATGTCGGCGTGGGGGGAGATGCAATTTTATACTTTTATGTATTGATTGCAAGTAATTTTGTATATTGTTTTTAATAATAGATTTTTAATATTTATAAATTGTTTTTCACATTTATAAATTGTTTTTCATATTTGATAAACTAAAATTAAATCTGTCGAAATTTTTCCGGCCCACAGCCAATATATATTGCAAGATAGTAAAATCCACATAGTACAGATTTGTGTAAGAGCGTGGAAAATCGCCAATGATATGTACACGTGAAGACTCAGCGTGCGGAACGCAGGGGTCGTAACGTCAATATTATCTATATAGAAGAATCGAGAAATAAGGAAGAGGTCTTTTGGCAGCTTCCTCGTTTCTCATTTCTGTAAAATCGACCTAAAATCATATCACACACGGCTCAAAATCATCACACCGAGTAGTCCAGTGGGCACTCAGTAAATATAATATAAACACAATATGCGCTTAAGGTCTATTAAAGGAAAAAGGTACGGGAATAAATTAAATTGAAATCGTTGATATAGCTAATTTGGATTAATATTTTGAGTTAAATTAGATAAAAATTATGGATATAATTAAATTAAATTCACATTTCGAAATAAATTAGCAGAAATCATTAAATTCATTAATTCGATTAAGTTAAGATTATTGATTAAAAGTAAAATAGCTATTGATTAAAGAATAAAGTAAAAATTGACGTAATTCATGAAACTATTGTAATCTAAAATTAAAGTATTTATTGAGTAAAAATAAGTAATTCATTCTGTTTGGATTAATTTGTTGTAAATTCATTGATTAACCGTACCTTAATTCATTTGATAAATTAAAGAAAGTTTTGGGTTAACCCAAGTAATCCCTCAATTAAATTAATTTGAACAAAGATAAAATGATGCTTTGATAAAAGATAAAGTGAATCATTTAGTAAAATAAAATAAAATATTAAGTCCATTAATAAAACAACTGATCGATTAAGAATATGCGATTAAAGGTAAAGTAATCCATTAACTTAATGATTAAGTAGGAACTCTTCGATTAAGAATGAAGGAATTCATAAAGTAAATCATTTATTCAATTATTATAGTTTATCGACAAGTAACTCATTGATCAAATTAGTGTAATTCATTTGAATAACATTGAAGTAATTATTAAGCAAAAGCAAGTAATGCATCAAGTAAATCAAATTAATTCAGGGAATAAAATTAAAGTGATTATTAATTAAATTCATCGATTACAATTACGATACTTATCAATTAAAAGTAAAGAGATTCACAGATTTCAAAGCACAATAACCCATCGACTAGAAGTAGAATAGTTCATAGATTGGAAGTAAGGTGTTCAAAATGAGGTGATTTCATCAGTTAAATTAATTAGATGACTAGAGGTAAAAATATAAAGAGAAAATGAGTATGAATAGGTTAACAATTCGCTAAAAATGAATAAACAATAAACGAAGATAGTGGTCGTAAAGAGAAGTAATACCGTTAAAGAAAAAAATGAAATCGAAGTTACCCTGAAATCGTCGATTATGTTTGACTAGATGAATTTAATTTAGCCATAACGTCTAATTTGAAAACCCATTAAGACTTCCAGTCAGATAAAATCCAAACATTGACTTAATATAAAATTGACGAAAAATCAAATGACCATAAAAATTTAAGCAATTAAAGTAATAATTAAAAGTTTATTTTTACATTACGAAAAAAAAGTCTAATTATAAAATTATATTAATGATAAAACACGGAAAAGGCTTACCGCCGGCATCAAATTTCGATACTAACAATAAAATGAATCACAAACATCCCCAACGAAACGATAAAGAAAAACTCCAAATAGTAAAAGTAGTAAAACTCCAGAGATATGAGACGACACCACCGTGCAGAGAAGGAATTCCCCGAAGTCGGCGGTGACTGCTAGCATTTTTCTCCTAAAAATATCGATAAAGATATCCAAGTTAACGAGAGCATTAAATTTCCAAATCAATTGAATAAACTTAAGCGGGTACGCCAATCGCAATTTTTCTACAATTAAAGTTCACATAAGTCAGATAAACAGGATATGACTTACCACGACGAAATTGTTGATACCAAAGTTGACCAGTCCACCGGACATCCTGTCGATCGTAGACGTTAATGCTGAGATAAGCCAGTCATTTAACGGAAACGCACCGTTACAATGGTAAACTATCATCGATTTTTTTTCGTCGCCTTACGAGAGAAATTATTAACATCATTAAATTCGCGGATTCGAAGCACCATTTTACGTTCGATCCCCAGCGTCATGATAAATAAGGACCTCACATAAATTAATTTGTAACTAACCCTTAACCAATTAAATCAACTATTACCCACAATAATATCATGACTCTCACAATCCGATAGCGACGTCCCCAAAAAATTAAGTCAAATCACTAAGTCATTCTACCCTTTCCGATTCTCGTCCTTTAAGCCCTCTACTGATCCAACCGTTAATTATGCAAATATAAATTTGATAATTTAGTCATGATAGGTCTCGTTAATCTATGATCAAAATGTTAACCTGAGATATCACGTAAATTCCAGCGTGTTGATTGTCGTAAGAGGAATTTTCAATGTTGTTTGACACAGAACTTAGTCCACTCTTAACAACAATTACGCCAGTTCTTTTGAATTCCAAATAGGTAACCGCCCTTACGACCAGCGTGGATAAATTCTTCTATTACTTCGTATGTAATGGTTTATTCACAATATCGTTTCAGATCATGCCACTCGATTGGACTACTACCCAAGCAACTAACGAAAAGCACCCGAGAAAGGCACCACAAGCCGCAGATATCATCGACAAACTTCGACCACAGTGGTCATATCCTACCACTTGGTGACTGTTGGGTCTCGAAACGGACCCTTGCGGACTAGCCGGCCAACAATATCCAGCCGAAGAGACATACGAGCATGCTCGGAACCTCCTCACCCATTGGGAAAGGGTGCAGGAGCAGGTGGATCTCAATGTGATAAAAGCCCGGATGTATCTCGCGAACGTAGAGGAGGACATCCGCGTCGGGCGTATTGCGGAGGCATATCCACCTCGACCAGCCCGCGATACCCGACGGCTCTATCCAGTGGCAGCTCTGAGGAAAAGCCTAAAAAGACACTTCACCGAGGAGTCCTGATCCCTCGTCAAGGAATAAAGACGATAGTTACAGTGTTAATGTTGTAAATGATTTCGAATTTAATTGTCATTCGTGTTATTTCTCTTTATACCTAGATTCGTGTCCTAATTTTGTTTAAATGATTATGATTTAATTAAGTCAATAAGAAATTTAAAGGTTCTCTTTTATTATAGTGATGTCTGCCCTACAATTACTACAAACTGAACTGGATCACGCTAGGCGGTCAAATGCGGATCTGCTCACCCAAATTATCCAAATGACCCGAGAAATACAGCAGATAAAAGCAACATGGTCAGATCCAGCAAAGACAAAAGCTACTTACCACAAACTCACGGCGGCACAGCAAGGTTGGGCAGAAGAGCGGCAGCTCAATCAGAGCTTGCGCACCCAGATCCGGGATTGGAGGTCGCCCTAGCGGTCTGTCGAGAGGGGAAGCGGTAACGTACCCGCTCGTCTTCGCCTCATCCCAGATGCCGCAAAAAAGTACTCAATCAGCGGACCAGTCTACCACTCCATCAAATAATCGTCGGCCGGGACGCAAAGAGCGTGCTCGACGCCGAGCAGCACAACCTCCAAATCCACTCCATTAACTCGCGATAATTATGCTTTGTGTCAATTTCAATAAATTAGATGTACTTGAGGTTAGATTATTTCCTAGATGCACTTACATACAGGTATTAATATGAACACTCGCATCACGGTTTCAAACCATCTCTTCACATTCGATCATGAATTTTCTTACACATGGGACAGAGCTAAGCGAGCACAGGTCTTCTATCGACAGCTCGTGAACCCGAGGGTTGTCCGAGCAACTACAGTACTAGCGATAATACTCAATTTTTGCGGACAATCCACCACTTGAACACATTACCAACGTTGCCTAGCAACGGGTGCCAAGTGGCAGTTAGCATCATTTTGTATGGCGTTACTGGGGCAACAACAAAGATAAACAAATAACGAAACCCTGTAACCCACCAAAAATATCCCTGACTATAGTGTGTTCATCTTAGGAGATTTGAGCCAATTTATTTTATGCTTATTCAAAAATACCCTTTGACTATATTGTGATTGAAAAAAAATTTATTCAAAAAAGATATTTCAATTTATTTCAAAAATTCGCCAAAATTTGAATTAAAAAAATGTTCGAAAAATTTGAATTTAAAAAAAAAATCGCGCCAAAAACTTGAAAAAAATTTCAAAAAAAAAAACATAAAAAATATTTGAAAAAAAATACACACAAAAAAAATTAATTAAATTGCACACAACAAAATTACATCATTAAGTAATCAATACACACAGAAAATAATCACGAGAAAACCCGCCCCTCCCCCTATATCATTATGCAATGGTGTGTGGGCGCAGAGTGCTCATAACTACCTACCTCAATCATTTCCACAAACATTCATGACTTTTCTTCAAAATTTTATGTAGGTCAAGTCGACTTAAAAACCGTGTCCCCACTAGAACAGTATATATATTGTTGGTGTACTGGGTGTAATTAATTTTGTTTAAATCCGTGCTCATTTGTTTCAATCTATTTCGCTTCACTATAACCTTACTTTCCTAGGGTCGATGCTATCTCACCCAGACGCTCCACAATTTTGAAATTACCACTATATACCCACGAACAAGCTCATGTTGGTACTGTATATAGTAGCCGAGAGAAAAAAATATAAAGTTTTTAGGAACGGTCAAAGGTTTAAAAATTAATATTTTTAAATTAAAATCATTTCGAAAGATGACTGCAAGCATGCACTTGAACTGCATATATCCTTGTTTTTCGTAAGCGTGTTTTATATTGTTATTCATATGATAAAAGTATGAAATCAAATGCTTTTAGCCAATCAGAATCATGCTTTCAAATTCCATCCATAATGCATCCGACCACCTTTAATATAAATAGACCGACATTACAAATATTTATTGTAACAATGTCTCAAAAAAATTTATAATAAATTTATCAAATGGTTTAATTTCCATCGACGAAAATGACGATGTAATCATGAAAGTAAGTAGTAATGTGCTTTCCATATCCAATGTAAAATCATGTAAAATCGTGGATCTTTGGAAAAAGGTAAGAGTCCCACCTGGCATTTTCAAAAAAATTTCCGAACACCTCCCGCTTTTTTAGATACACCTTACTTTTTTCTAATTTTTGTTTAAATCGATAATTAGGTAAATTTTTTTAAATCTTTAAAACTTCGATTACGTCACTGCTACATAAGTTTTTCATAATATTTTTACATAGAAATGTGAGCTGTGTTGTAGTATACCATTACGTTCCATCAAATTTTGTGTAAATTGTTTATAATGTAACTTTAAAATCTTTACAAAATAGTCGATTATGTTAACAATTTTTAACATTTATCTAGAATTGTTGATCCTATAATCGTAATTTTTATTACTTTATCGATAACTTGAATATTCAGAAACTTTACATAAAAAAAACTTGTTAAAAATAATAAAGTATAAGTATAAAACGGTTATTCCTTGGTAGCAGCATAAATTAATATATCAGATGACTAATGGGCATAATATCAAGCCCAGCACTGGAAAATAAAATGGGAAGAGGATAATGAACAAGCAAGGAATTGATAGGAAGCACATCCAAAACATTACTCTCAACAAATAGACGAAGAAATTGGGAAGAGGCAAAGAAGGAAGTCAACCGACTAAGAAATCAAGGACCGAAACCGTCAAAGATCATAATACAACTAACGGAACAATCAAAGAAATAGAGAGAGAAAAATCAAACGTTAAACTTGGAAACCCCATTACGGACACTAGAAACAAACTAGCACATGAGAGACGGCAGAACCAGTGCCTACTCGATAGGTTAGCTGAAGCTCAACACGACGAAAACGAAAAATGAGGAAATACAATTAAGGTACCAACCCGAAATTAAGAGGACGAGTAGAAGCAGAAATAGAAGCAGTAAAATAAAGTTACGAAGAGAGTGAGTTAAACCTAAAAAGAGAAACCCAGAAGTTAAGAGTGCTGGAAAAGACTCATCATCTAGAAGTGCAAATGGATGAACTAACGGTAAACTTAGATTTTCCTACCTACTTACTTGACAAAGATGCACAAGTCATGGGTTCATTAAAAGAAGAAATAAATAAATTTCAAAATAGGCCACCAATGTTACTTATACCACTATACCCAATAGAAACGACAACCCAAATCCCAACAGAACTAGACGAGGGATTCGGTGAAGCGGAGGAGACGTACGTGTAAAAAGAAAAATAGAGAAACTGTAAAAAGTGTAAAAAGATAGAAAAATAAAAATAATAATAAACCAAAAAATTGTTTAAAGAAATAAACTGTTGTATATTTAGAATGAACCCACATGAAGAAGAAAATCTAATGAACCAGAAATGTAGCACAAGCGAACTTAGCAGATATCACCCATGCCACATTTAATTAGTACAACCCATCGAACAAGACCCACTGGAATATTATAGTAAAAAATGGAGAACTGAGAAAAAGTTGCGTTAAACAGTTGAAATAACCCGAGTAAGACAACAAATAATTCAAATGAGACAATTGGTAAACTGTAAAACGAGAGCTATCAGTGGAAATGGAAAATACGAGAGAAAGAAAAACGGAAAGGGAACATTTAAAGCAAGATCTAGATCAGGGATGGCGAACCTTTTTTTGACTGCGTGTCAATAAATAATATTTTTATAAAATGAAAATACATGCGTGCCAATACAAATTATTTTTATTAAATGAAAATAAATGCTTTTAAAAATTATATATAGATTCATTTCTATAATATGCTGACATATTTTTTAATGGGATTTTTGTTGCTGAATATTTCTCGATAATGCATCAATATCCGGATCATAGTTTGACAATTTTAATGAAATACAAGCCTCCCCACATTCATTGGTAAGTCTGTTTCGTACATCAGATTTTATATTATTCATAATCGAAAATAGACTTTCACAGCTATATGTTGATGAAAATATTGTTAGAATAGCTAAAAACAATTTCTTCATCGCATTAAATGTTTCTGGGAGCGAACACCATGTCTTCAACAACATATTATTCATGCTTTCGTATTCTTCTTCATTTAATCTTTTTTTTTCATTATTTTCTATTTCTTGCCTTAACTCTATAAATTTCAGCTTCCAAATAGAACTTGATTGAAACTCTGCCAACTGCATTTCTAAATTCTCCAACTGTAACCAGTCTAATTGATCCATTTTAGCAGTTTCCAAATCAAACTTGTCTGGATATTTAATAAAGTTAATTAATGGTTGAAATTTTTTGAAATCTTGAAATCTCTTAGCAAAACTGTCTTGTATGTCATTTATAACTTGGCTATAAAAATTTATATTAATTTCATAGACTCCATGAATAGAAAATTTTTGGAGGTGATCTTTCAACAAAGGAAAATACTTAAAATTATTGTTGTCAATATCGCGTTTAAATATTACTAATTTGGACTCAAAACCTTCAATAATATCGAACATTACATCAATTGATTTTCCGGGACCTTGCAATTTAATATTTAATTCATTTAAATGGTTGGAAATATCCGTTAAAAACATTAATTTGGTGGTCCAGTTATTATCAAAAAGTTCAGGAAATTCGGGTTTTTTATCATTAAGAAACATGATAATTTCATCAAAACATTCTACAAAACGTTGTAACACAAATCCTCTACTAAGCCAGCGTACGTGATTATACATTAACAATCCATGATAATTTGAACCTACCTCTTGTAGAAGCAACTGAAATTGCCGCTTATTCAAAGCTCGAGCTGCTATAAAATTTATTATTTTGGAAACAATACTTAAAATATCATCAAATGCTGCCAAACCAGACTTCGCACATAGAACTTCTTGATGAATTATACAATGAAAATTAATAATTGGATGCCCAACGTGTTCTTGAAAAAGAGATACAAAACCAGCTTGCCGTCCTATCATTGAGGGAGCTCCATCAGTTGTAATTGACACTATTGTTGATATATCTATCTCAGCTATTTGAAACGTTTTTATAACTGCATCACTAATATCTTTCCCAGTTGTTTTTGCTGATAAGGGAACTAGTGAAAGCAATTCCTCAACTATTTTTTCTCCTTAAGCATAACGAGCAATTATGGACAAGCGAGCTGAAGATGTTACGTCGGTACTTTCATCAAGACATATAGCAAATAGCTTTGCTGAACGTATATCATTTATTTTTTTAATATTAATATTTTTATGCATTCTTAATATCCTGTCTTTAACAGTATTTCGACTTATACTTAATTCTTCAATGCGCTTAAGTATCTGCTCTTTATTTTGAAAATCTTCAAATAAATGTGGTGCACATTTAATGAAAGCTTCTTTAATATAATCTCCATCGCTAAATGGTTTGCTATGAGTAGCAATAGTCTTGGAAACCTCAAAACTAGCAGCAGCTAAATAATTTGTATGTTTCAAAAATATAGTGAATGAGTTTGATTGTAAATTTTTATTTTTAACGTCACGTGCAATATATTCTTTTTGTTCTGAATCACTTTTAGATAAAAGAAATGAATGAGTAGTTTCATAATGACGTTTTACTGAGGATGTTCTGCACACTACTGTATTTTCACACAACGCACACAGGGCATTGTTATTGCTTTTCATCATTCCATATTTATCAGTCCACCAATCTTGAAATGGTCTGTTAGAGCTGGCCTCTGTTTTCCTTTTCTTATTTTCTGACATTCTAAAGTTGAAACATATTATTTATTTATCATTAAAATTGGTAATGAATTACCTTTTGAAATCAATTATAATTGTCTTCTAAAAATATAAATAGATTTTTTTTATTAGCAAAAAATAATACTAAAATAAGAAAACACAATTTTCAATCGCACTTACAAAGTTTTTAACTGAACTGAATTAGAATTAGTGAATTTCAATTTTGGCGAGAATGCAGAAGTTCATATATATATGTATGTATATATTTGAAAATTCAAAGCATACTATGTTCATTTTAACATTTTTTTTATATTTAAAATTACATGTTCATACTTGTACATACCTATACCTACATACGCAAATAATATAATTATATTATAACGTTATGAATAAAGGCGCCAGAAATCTGGAGGTTTGTTTTTAAATATCAAAATTTATGCATTAAATTTGAATTGAGTTCACAATTTTTCCAATATCAAAAATGCATTTGGATTAGTCAGTACATTACATATGTATGAAAATGAAAAATATTATACGTGCCAGCGAAAATTTAGCTGCGTGCCACTTTGGGCACGCGTGCCATAGGTTCGCCATCCCTGATCTAGATAGAGTAAAAACCCGAGTATTCCTAGAAGGTTACTGGAAGGCAGACGCAGAAAAGTTGAGGGAGAGTAGAAAAAGCAAACAACGATACATTATTCAGTTGCAGGAAGCATGTAAATGAAGCTAGTGAAATAAAGCAAAACCATCAGCAAACTCAAGAATAAATTGAAGAATTGATTGGTTTCTGGGTGTTGGGATTTTAAAACTATACGGTTGTTACCCAGACAACCCCATACAAATATTTTCGCTTACCACTCGGTACCTGTTGCTAAGCAACTTTAGAATTGTGTTCAAGTGGGTGGATCGTCCGGAAAAAAGGTAGCGCTATTACTAATGCTATAATTGACCGAACGATCCATGGGTTCAACAAGCTGCGATTAGAAGGCCTGTGCTCGATTTCGATTTTTAGGTCCCATTCTTCGCTTATTTCTTTTAAATGTCAATCTATACCGCTATATCATTTATTGTTATTGTGGGGCTTATGGTTTCGACAACCTCGACCCCAGATGTAAATAATTGCTTACCCCCAATGATCACCCGTTCCCAAGCAACGTTGAAAATGTAATCATTGGTCTTGAGGTCGCCAAAGGTGAGCGCCACCTAGGAACTACTCTGGACCGACCTCAAACTGGGTCCAACGCACTACCGTTAGAAGGTATGTGTGCAATTTACTTTTTCTGGTCCCTCACTTACATGGTAACTTTACATTCTGTCCTTCTTGTAGTTTTACTCTATTACTACTGATATATAATTTGAAGGAATTAATTCAAGCAAAACATTTATTGATAGTCCATAAAAACAGTTCCAAATTATTTTTCCGGTGTCTTTGCAGCACGGCGTTTAGCTCGTTCGGACCTTCCCGGCCTGTGCTTGGGTACTTTGGTGGCTGGCACCGTCACAGACGTCGCTTCCCTGTAGGCCAATTGCGCTGGAGTGAATACCATCGGGTAGGTTACCGCGTTGCCCTCCTGGCATGCTGATAACCCTACCTCAAGGCCGCGTATTTAGATCTTTTGTGACTGGGTAAGCTGCTTCTCCTCAGCCTACCCTCGCTGTGCTGCCGTCATTTTTTGATAGATCATCTTGGCCTTTCCTGGTTCGATCCAGGTGGCCTTGGTTTGTTGAATTTCCTGGTTGAGTTGTGCTATTTGCTGTCGTAGATTTTTTTTGGCCGTGCGGACTTTGTGTAGCTTTGGTTGAAAAATCTGAACTGAATTCATTTCTAAATGTAAATTATACTATTTACTTCCATTATTTATCATAACTAATATTTAATCGTCGCACCCCAATCCGCACCCTAATAACCTCTATTTTGCTAATTCGTTTTCGTTAAAGATGTGTTAGTTTCTCAAGAAAATATTAGTGCAAACAGTCTAAAACACTATTTAGGAACATTTATTAAGTATTTACTGATGATAAAACAAGCGTCATTAATGTCAGCGTCGGTTGCATCTAGTTCCACTATTATCGCCTCTTCGGCTTGAACGGCTGGGTGCATACAAATGATCGCAATGATGGTCCGGCTCTTCTTCCACATTTCTTAGCTCGCGAAGGAGGACTTTCCGTGGGACCACCACGTTCATTGCTCCGGTCTGGCCACGGAGTCTCGGGTCGTCCAACTCGAACGAGACATTGTAGTTAGGAGCATACCCATCCGTGCTGGGTATTCTGCCTTCCGCAATGTCCGCGTTCACTTGTGCCAGGTACTGTCTAGCCTTGGAAACTTGGCGATTTGTCTCCTTTTGATGCTCCTCCAGTCGAGCTAATATGAATTCTGCCTGGCCCCTGATCTCCCAGGCCGGGTTCCTGCCAGGTTCACGCTTTATGGCCACATATGGGAGTTCTACATCTTCTGAGCTTCCTTGATTTCCGGACATCGTCTCTCGAACGGGGGATATCGAAAATCCCGCGTCCCACATCGCCTGCCTACACCTGGCAGCCGAGTGAGCGGTGATTCGTGCTATCACTCGGGATGCGTCAATCCACGAGTTCTCTAAAATTAAAAGGAGCATTAAGCGATGAGCGAAATTTTTATTTCATTTGGTTTTTGGTCAACTAGACTAGGATTTGGGTACGACAATTTATCTGGCATAGTTGCGGCAGGTTCGCGTAATGTCAAAAACTCTTGACTGGGACTGTTTTTAAAAGGGGTCCTTTTAGTTCACGCAGTTCGTTGGCAGTGATCCGGAGTTCAATTCAGCGCTGTTCTATCGGAGTCTCCCTCCGAGTAAATTACTGAAGTTAATTACTCTTGGTTCATCTCGCTTTAATGACTCATTAGAGATCTGATAGTTATTTAATATTTTTCTTTGAATTTACGAAACCTTTCTGATGATGAAAACTTTAAGTTTCTTTTATTTTTCTTCTTGTAGATGTTTCTAGTTAAGTTTAGCTAATTGAAGACTTGTTGTTTTAATACATAAGAATTTAACTCTATGAATACGGATGAATTTAAATAATTGAGTAGTAATTAATAATTGTTAAACATTTTTATCTTATTACTTAGTCGGATATTATCACAAGGGTTAATAGTCTATGGGTAGGTATACTAGATCTGTCGTCGATTTCATCAGTACCTCAATTAGTATCGGATTTACTTAGTTCCTAAGCATTTTAATTAGCATAAGACTTAATTCGTTCATGAATTCTTTCGGTAGTCTAAAGTTTAATTAATTCATACAATACATCAAGTAGCCTAAAGTTTAATTAATTCATACAATACATTAAGTAGCCTAAAGTTTAATTACTCCATAAAATATATTAGGTAGTCTAGAGTTTAATTAATTCAAACAATACATTAAGTAGCCCAAAATTGAATTAGTTCATACAATACATTAAGTAGTTTAAAGTTTAATTAATCCATAAAATATATTAGGTAGTCTAGAGTTTAATTAATTCATACAATACATTACGTAGCTCAAAGTTTAATTAATTCATAAAATATATTAGGTAGTCTAGAGTTTAATTAATTCATACAATACATTAAGTAGCCTAAACTTTAATTAATTCATAAATATTCTAATCAATATAAGGTTTAATGAACTCAAAAATTTCCCTAATTAATATAAGGCTTAATTAATTCAAGAATTCCTTAATTAATACAAGGTTTAATTAATTTAATGTAATTTGAAATTGTTTGTTTGACAACACTTTGGGTCATTCTTTTGTTTGGAATTTAAGAGTTATATAATCAGTTCTAGATTGATTTCAAAAAACTCAGTGGAAATAACTTTAAATCAACTGAAGGAATATATTGTAATTTACAACAGCGGTGGACACAATTTCTTGGTGGATCTTGTCAGTGTGTCTTCATCAAGAACGAATAAGCGGCAGGGTGGCATTTGGATGCTAGTTCTCAAGTTACCGATTAATAGAATGATTAAAAATGTTTAAGTAGATTACCCTCGAGCGACGTCCGGCTGGTACTTGCGACATTGAGATTTTCTTTCTCAGACACCCGAGGTTCTCATGATGTTGGTAAATACCTTTTGGACATATTAGCGATACTGAGGAATTCCTAAACTGCACCGATTATTATAGCGGCGGTGTGCATGTAAGGCCAGAGGAAACGCATAGCTTCCGCACACCCGATCCGTGACTGTCGCCTGACAGAATAATTCCTCGATCGCGAGTATGTGTGCGTTTTTGGAATCGATTTTATTTGCGCACATGCCATTTATCTCAGTGGTGTGTTCGTGTGTCCCCGTTACTGGTGAGTGACTGTGATATTTACATTCTAACTTTTTATTGATTAACATTTTTAGAAAATGTCAAGACCCACGTGGATTTACTTTCCCCATAATTTATCCTCATGGTTTCTTTTCATTCTAGTCATCTCGATTTATTAATTATTTTTCAGGAACTTGTAGTGAATATCTTTCTTGTGGTCTATTAGTACTGTGCTCTCTGGTAAGACTTTATTTATAATATTATTCATTTGTATTATTTATTATTAGAATTAACATTATAATCTTTTCGTCTAAGAGGAATAACAATTCCAATTTATTCATTCCAGCTACTCGGATTTGTGTGGTGTAATTGGTTACTGGTGGTGGATTCCCCTTTTGATGAAATTAGTTGATATTATTTAACCTATGCATTTATTACAGGTAATCTATTATCCATTCTAATTGTTATGCTATTTAACCTATGTAATTCAGTATCTTTTCCAATTATTATGTTATTAACTTCTGGGATCCAGTATCTATTCCAAACTTCTGTGATCCAGTATCTATTCCAAATTGTTATGTTATTAGCTTCTGTATTCGTTACCGTGATCCGCTATCCATTCACTTTATTTTATTATTTAACTTATTCATTTGTTGGACGTAGGGGAAAAACTTGATCGCAAATCAATCCGCTTTATGATGGTATGTCTGCCACCGCTCAATACTAGGGTCCTCTTCCCCAATACGTCACACGACTTGGATTACCATTGCGTACCCATGACCGAAGTCATGTTGGTACTGTACGCAATAGCCGAATGCCATTCGAGCAGGTGAGCGCCATTACTAGCACTACTCCTCGAAGGACCTTCGCTTTCCCCGTTACTGCTGCCGATAGAAGGGATTACGCATCACATCCTATGGTTCTACCTGTGCCTACTTCGAATTCAATTCAACTGAGTCGAGAGAATCGTGGGGAGTTGTTCATATAAGTTTAACCCCTTCATTGCCAATGGTTAGGTGACATCAACACTAAATATTACTATTACTCTGTCTCTATTAATCCGAAAAACATCAAATTCTAACTACCAAACGGAGGTAAAATTATATCACTATATTATACCATGAAGATGACATTACAATAATGATACAAGCAGTACAACAAATACAAGAGGATGTGTAAGGATCCCGAATGAGGTTTAGTTATAACACACTCGCATTAGGATTCATCTCTGTGTTGGCGAAAAGGGTTGGTTTTTATTTATTTTTTTTCTAGGGTTTTTTGTGCATCTGACCCCTAAACGCCAGCAAGATTATTATTCTTTCCCATCTATGTACCCATGGTGATTGCCATGTTGGTACTGTACATAGAGGTTGAAAATTCATGAGCAGGTGAGCTCCATTTTTAGAACTACTCCTCATGATATTTTCTCTTTCGGGTTCTGGACTGCCGATGGAAGGTCTTACGTCTTTCTTTTTCTATATCCTGGTCCTTACTCGTCTATTCCTACAATTTCCATACTTATTTGTCATCTTTACGCATTATTTATAAAAATATCCTTCAAAAATTTGGGCAGCGTTCCTCCCTTATTTTTTAGGTAAATTTCCTATTTCATTTGTTTAATCACGGAATTGACTACATTTTTCCTAATTTACCTTTATCCTTCCCTATATTAGAATTTTGATCAACAATTCCTTAATTCCCGGTGCGTTTCCCATGATTTTAAGTAATTATAACCCTCTGCGATCACTTCAATAAACATTTCTCTCTTCTGTCAGATTATATCATTCAACCTTTGGAAAACCGCTTTCAAATTTACATTTCTACACTAACCTATCCTTTTCTACTCGATTTTTAATTAATTTTCCGTAATTATTTTAAATTTTCCCTGCAAAACTTTAATCCCACTTAACTATAGTCGCACTTCCCGAATTTTATTTCGACTCGCTCCGGCCACATTTTCAGCAGCCGCCTCAAGTATACAACGGCGCCCTGCGTAGCGGTCCTGTGCACAAAGCCAGAACCGACTGCGAACTGCCGAGGGGGTTCACGAGGCATGACCCACGAGCTCAACTAAGGGTTTTCACCCACTAGCCGGCACACGGTCGGTCCCATGAACCATCTATTTAAATACTTATTATAAATAAGATTTTAAGGGGATTTGTCGGTGGCACCAAAAGATTCCACGACCATCCAGAATAAAATCAAAATAACAAGACTTCGAAATATATATTGATACAAGAAAACAATACTTACAACCCGATTGGAAAAATTGACATGAATTGGCATACAAAATTTTGTCTAAGAATGATTCACTGCTAGTCTAAAAATTTCTACAAATTTTCTAAAAATTTTCTGCCGGACAAAAATTTTCTAAGTCTGTTAAAATTCGGTTAAATTTGGTTAGAAATTATGAAAATGACTGCCGTATATATAGTATTTTTGTGCCTGTGTGCGACCAATGGGCGATTTTTCGCGATTTTTAGGGTTTTTTTAATTATTTTATTAATTTCAAAATATTTTTGTAATTTTTTATATATTTTTCTTTATTTTTTGATATATTAATATTTTATTGTTTGATTTTATTTTTATTATTGTTTTCTTAATATATTATTTTTAAACCCCAATATTTTGTTTTCTGGTCGCCTCTTCTGCCTGTGTTTTTTCTAAACCTTATTTTGCAAGGTTTTGGCAGTTTATTTTATTTTTCGTATGTTTCTTTTTGCATCTGTAGGCATTTTTCCGAATTTTAATTAATTATTTGTTTTATTTAATTTTTGTTATATTTTTAATTTGTTTTAATTAATATGTTTTATTTTATTTTTGGTTTCTTCTTGCGGTGAGTGCTTATGTTACGGCAGCCATATTGACAATTTCAAAACTACATTAATCATTTTGTTTTAACTTATACAATTTTCACTTTTTTGTTTAAATTGGTTTTGTAATTTTTGTTTTAATTTTGGCTCTAAGCCCAACATCTGCATAGCTTCACCAGGAGCATATTCGATTTATACTGGCCTTACTCATCGGCATCGATATCCGTCGGGAGACATCTACGCTTAGCCGGTCGATACGGAGGAGGATCTGGATTACGTATGACCTCGACCCGTGTAGAGGGTCCGGCTACTTCAGGTGAGAAGAGAAATTGAGGCACATCGCCGGTGAGTATTACAATTTCGTTTAAGTCCAAACCCAAATGATCTAGAGCCTGGTTGACTCTCGAGGATTCGGGGTCCTTATCCACCAGGTTTATGTGGATCGAGCGAGCTGGGGAATGAAACGCTACCGAGGGTGCGTAGAGAATATCCGGATCGAGCCCCGGAGCTTCGAACTCCTCGTAGGGGGCGGAAGATCATCAATCCGGTACGGGGCGCTGAGAGGCTCTGTTTCTCGAAGCAGGTCTGCTTCCCTGCGACGGCAGTTAGGCCGCCGTTGGGCCGAGTTAGCATTGGGTTCTGGTATTGGGACTTGGGATAATTCGATCGTTTGGGGAACTGAGGCTGGGGGGGCTGGACTGACTTCATCTATTGGTAAGTGATGTTCTGGGATAATGCCCAGGTGACGGGCCCAGACACTTCCTGGGATGCGAGCTCGAAGCTCAGCATCCGTGAATATTTGGTGGAGTTTTGAACTCTGCTCTTTGATTAGCACCCGCTGGCTACGCGACTCCGTGACCAGCTCGTCTCGGGTGCGGGACAGTCGGAAAATATTTTGGTGCAAGCCTTTGGCGGCTTCGGGTGAGGTCCAGGTGCCTTTCACCCGTTCGTACTTAATCTTCAGAGTCTTGTATCTCTCTTCTATTTCCTCCAGCTTCTGTCTGAGTGCTACCACCGACAAGGAGAGTCGCGGGATCCTGGGAAGGTTTCTTAGGTCCGATGTGCGGTTAGTATCCATATCTAGAACGCAGATAGAGAGGATTAGAAATTCGGGAGTGACTAAGAGTAGGCTGGGTAATTCTTCAGTTAGTGACCAGTCGGATAACAGTCGAATAGGCTTCGGCGCCGGTATTATCTATCAAAGGAGTTTAGTGTTGTCAACGAACTGAGTGGCTTTCATTTACTAGGCGATTAAGGAAGGTAGAGTCTCGACATTGACAACTAGTAAGTGATTGGGGTATAACCTGATCGATTAAATACGTATTAGAATTTGCTGTCGTCAGCTCAGTCAAGGAGATGCTTAATCATATTTCAGACAGCTCGGGTACTTCTCGCATTACGAGGGCTTGAATGAAGGTTTAGCTCCTGGGTACATTACTACAGTAGTGGGGGTACAGGTGGGTTAACACCGATAAGGGGTTAATGACAATGATATCAAATTAATGATAACCATTATTATAGTTATTAATATACTAATAAATAATTTAATAATCAGAGACATTAATTACATTAGCGATGATTATTACGTAATCGGTAATGAATACTGATGAAGTTGAAAATGTCATTTATGTCATTAAAGAATTTTCTAAGTTAAAAGTTGCCGGGAAATTAGTAGTAATCAGAACATCAGCGAGGAGAATTAATTACGTTGTATTAATGCGATCTCTATTACCTAATTGTGACAGCCATACTGACTAGTGTTGCGAGATGAGTTTGAGAGTTCGTCTTTATGCCAGAAGAGTTTATTATATCTAACTCAGCCATATTAATGTGAGTGGTGTTGGAACACGTGTGCATCGGCGTGAGCGTAGTAGGCGATGTAGTGACGTGTCGGATGATATCACGAGTTTTTCCACTCATTGTTAGTGCAGTTGCATTATGTAGTCAATTCCTGGGATCCTCATGTAATTTCTATAAAAATTCAGTAGGGGAGTATTGATTTCTAGGACAGTGGATTTCTGAATTCTGACTGGAAATATCTCTGTCTGGGGTTTCGGAGTAATGGGGTTATAACTGGCGGAACGGGTCATATACTCTACCTCTCAGGAAATTCGAGTTAGATGTTTGAATATCGCTGAGGCTTTGTGATTCGGGGTGGTTTATATCCAGGCGACTTATCACTGGTAGGAGGTTAAAGGAAAGATTCTGCCTTATTCATATTGCAGTCAGTTAACACTCATTGGATCTAGTTTTCGGGATGTTTCTCATTTATTCAACGTCAGTTTGGAAAGTACAATTCAGTATGGTCAACTTGTGCCTGGCCAGAAAAAAATTCAGTGGAGTTTATGCATGCTGATACCGATACAGGCCGTTGTGGGTTTCCGGATTATGGTTTATCAAGTGGGAGCTTGGTTCCGGCGAAATCTTTACTGGTCTTCCTGTGATGTCATACGTCGTGTTACGGAGCTGAATATAAGTGCTGACACTGTTATTTATTTATTTTCCATTTAATTGTGGTGTTCTATTCGTTTGACTCTTCAACTATATCTACCCCTTCTGCGCTGTCAGGTCGGTTAATTTTATTCGAGTTTTGAAAAATTATTCACCTAAATCATTCCATGATTTTCCTAAATTCCCCTACGTAAAATTGACGCTCTTCCCGTGATTTTATAACCTACTCGCTCCGACCACTTTTCAGCAGTCGCTTCGAGTTGTACAACGATGCCCTGCGGGGAAGTGCTGTGCATATTGCCAGACCCTACTGCGGACTACTGAGGTATCAACGAGGCATCACTCACGAGCTCAACTGGGGAACTTAATCCACCAGCCGGCACGAGATCTGTCCCATTGACGACTATTGCAATACATACATATATAATGTTAAGGGACTCGAATGTGTATAAATAAAACGATATAACATTAACATTTAACATCATTAACATATAATTAGAGACATTATAAACACTTAGAAAAGTTACAATTAATTCATGAACATTTAAAGGTAATTAACTTAATTAACATTCGAAAATGACAAAATATAAAAATCCTTACGTTCTAAAGTGCTTCGTGAATTTGAAATGTTGAAATTAGAGTGAACTCAATATAAGTTGCAAAAGCATAAAAGTCAAAATAATGAAATTTGTCACTGTATATATACTATTTTTTTTTAATTATTTTATTAATTTTAAACAATTTTTATTATTAGCATTTTTCTCTATTTTTTGATATATAATTTCTACTATATTTGAATTTTATTTTTATTATTATTTTCTTATAATATTATTTTTTAGCCCAAAATTTTGTTTCCTGGTCGCCGCTTCTGCCTGTGTTTTTTCTAAACCTTATTTTGTAAGGCTTTGGCAGTTTATTTTATTTTTCATATGTCTTTCTCTGTAGCTGTAGGCTTTTTAGCGATTTTAATTAATTATTTGTTTTTATTTACTTTTGATATATTTTTAATTTGTTTTAATTAATATGTTTTTATTAATTTTTAGTATCTTCTTGTGGTGCGTGCTTATGTACAGTGACCCATTTCATTACTTTTAGTTTTGTTTTAATTCTTATTATCATTTTTGTTTAAATTGTGGCTCTGAGCCCAACACATTTATCATCTGTGATCCATCATCCATGCTAATTATTTTATTATTTAAATTATATATTTACTATCTAAGATCCATTGTAAATTTTTTAATTGGTTTTATGAATTATTTTTCTTTTCTAGTTTAGGGAACTTGATATTGATGACCAACTCCCGTCTCCATTGGATTTAATTACCTATATTATGGTGAACTACGCCATCAATTTATGATGGATTGCCCAATTCGCTTTTCAAATGGGTCGGGTTATTTCCTAAAATCAAATTCTTTTAATTCAGGCAGAGATGAGTATGATGATCGATTTTACACAAGGGATATGACGATGTTCAAAAAGATGTTAAACGAGAATCTGTTCAAGGACTCTTAACAGCTCTAGGTGGCAATAAAAATAGTAGAATTGACGGATGTGTGATCTTTGATAGTTTCTCATTAATTACTTTCCAGATGAAGAAAGAATTTATCAATCGGTGATGAAGTTTTCATGGGTTTTCATGTTTTTATAATAAACTTATATATTGAATAAATAGTTTTCCGTCCTTCTGCTAGCGTATTGTTGGGCCAGAACACGTATGGCCTTGGAAAATGTTTAAATGGATCGGTAACACACATGCAAATATAACATGCAAATTTAAATAAACCTATTGAAACATCAATTAAACCCTATCAAATATGAGAAAAAAGAGAATTAAATATAAATTAATAAACATAAAAATAAATTAAAATAATAACAAAAACGCACCAAGATCCGCACGATACCAACACAAATATAACAAGAAAACACAACAAATTCGACAAAATTGAAAAATTAATAAAAGTTCATGAAAATGAAACTTAAATCAAAAAATTTGAATTAGTAATAATTCAATAAAAATTCTAAATGAAAAATTATTAAAATAAATTGAAAAATAATAAAATTAAAGATTAGAATTCACTAGAAAATAACAAGGTCGAATTTTGTTTTACTGCATCAAATTTAACATGCGAGGTTAGGGACAGAAAATAGGTATAAATACCGATTCATTTTCACATTAAAAAAAAACAAACCGTTTTTCAAACGAAAACCATTTTTGAAACTATTTTCAAAGCTATTTTTGAGCTAGAATCTTGTTTAAAAATCTACGTTTAGAACTTATTTTTAGGTGAGAATTAATTTATTTGAAGCTCTCTCTCCACGTCACATCCTCGCAACCTCGGTAGAGCTCTGCTTGGATGTCGGCGTGGGGGGAGATGCAATTTTATGCTGTTATGGTTTTATTTGGACAAGTAATTTTGTATGTTGATTATTTAATATGTTAATAAATATTTATAATATTAACCATTGTTTTTTCATGCATTTAATAATATTAATTAACCTGTCGAAATTTTTTCGGCCCACAGCCAACACATATTGCAAGATAGTAAAATCCACATAGTACAGATTTGTGTAAGAGCGTGGAAAATCGCCAATGATATGTACACGTGAAGACTCAGCGTGCGGAACGCAGGGGTCGTAACGTCAATATTATTCATATAGAGGAGACGAGAAATAAGGAAGAGGTCTTTTGGCAGCTTCCTCGTTTCTCATTTCTGTAAAATCGACCTAAATTTCTATTACACACGGCTCAAAATCACCACACCGAGTATTCCAGTGGGCACTCAGTAAATATAATATAAACACAATATGCGCTTAAGGCCTATTAAAGGGAAAGGATGCGGGGATAAATTAAATTGAAATCGTTGATATAGCTAATTTAGATTAATATTTTGAAATAAATTAGATAAAAACTATTGGTATAATTAAATTGAATTTACATTTCGAACTAAATTAGTAGAAATCAGTGAACTCACTAATTCGATTAAATTAAGATTTATTGATTAAAAGTAAAGTAGCTATTGATTAAAAATAAAGTAAAAATTAAAGCGATTCATTAAGTTATGGTAATCTAAAATTAAAGTATTTATTGAGTAAAAAATAAGTATTTCATTTTCTTTAAATTAATTTGTTGATTAGAGCTAAATAATGTAAATTCATCGATTAACAGTAAATTAATTCGTTGAGTAAACTAAAGAAAGTTGTGGGTTAAATCAAGTAATTCCTCAATTAACATTAAATTAATTTGAATAAAAGTAAAATAATGCTTGGATAAAAATCTAGTAAACCTTTGAGTAAAAATTAAAGTAAAGCTTAAAGTCTTAAATAATTTATTAAAATGAAGTAGCCTATTGCTTAAAGTAATTTACCGATTTAACAAATTTTAAAGAAAAATTAAATAATTCAAGTGATTACAATTAATATAATTGAATTCAATTACAGTAACTATAGATTAAAACTTACAGTAATTCTTCAACAAAGTAATACCTTGATTTGAAATAGAATAATTCCTTGAGTAAAAGTAATGAAATTTATTGATTTGAAACAAATTTTTCCTGTAAATTAATAACTTCATGGATCCAAAGTAAATTAAGGAAAATAGGTTATCGCTTAAAAATAGATTAATATAAAATCGACGCAAGTTAAAATGGCCAAAATTCAGAATAACAGATAAATCAGAGAGACAATCAAAATGTTATATTGATATTACACGAAACAAACAGTCATAGGGTTACGCTTACCGACGGCGATGAATCAAATTAAATCCAACAATCCCGAAAAATGCCGAATGAAATCCAATTGTAAAGTTCCACATGCGAGATCCGCTATAAAGTCAAGTAAAGTTTGTCCTAAAAACGTCAGTAAAATATATCCAAACAACCGAAATATTGACTTAACAAATCACTTCAACACAATTGTAAAATTGTATTCCAGTAAATACATCTAAAGTAAATCGATAAATCCTGCAATTAAAATAAGAATAAGACAAACACCGGATATAGACTTACTGAATTTCATTATCACCATGCGCTGGTAAATATCTAATTGTTAAGATAAACGCCGGATATAGATTCAACCATCGCCGTTCGCTTGTAAACATTGAATTGTTGAATCGACATTCCAAGGTCATTTGTCGATTCAACGTAAAATAAATAAACCCACATGCCTTTACAATAGTCTCACACGATTGTCAAATTTCCGCGTAACCTAGAAATTGGAAATCAATAGATTTTATTCGAAAAACGAACTCATAAGGTGACCTCCCATAGCTTCCCCTGCTTAATTTAATAAAGTGAAAACCTGAAGTAATGACCGTCAAAGTTGTCCCTGTTTTTAACGAAAATCAATTAATTAACAACCATGTTTTGCCATACTCTATGTCAAGCTGTTGGATCATAAATAATCTACTGTTAAAACCCTGAAGGCCCATACCCCAACTGGTATACTAACGGAGTGTCGATTTCTTTTTAAAAAAAAATTCATTATAACCTTTAGACGGATACGTAAGAGCATCATGAGCAGAGATAGTCAACGAAATATCGCACACCTAGAACTTGTAAGCAAACAAGTTTAGTCGTTTCCCAAAAAGTTACAATCAAAATCAAAGGCAATAAGTTAAATTCGATAAGTCCAATAGCAATAATATAGTCATCATTTAGTCGATTGTTATAATAAAGCGGACGACTTAACCGAATCTAATTACGATGATATTTTAGACATGTCATTCGAACGAATCGCGAGTCAAGCAACTGACGGACAGGGTCAGGGAGGAGCTCCATCAACTACGGAAGTTTTTGACGAGTTTCAGCAACAGTGGCCGTATCCCACTACTTGGCGGATACTAGGGTTCGAGAAGGATCCCTGTGGACTCGCTGGACAGCAGTATCCGGCCGCAGAGACCTACATGCATGCACGCAACTTCCTCACCCAATGGGAAAGGGTGCAGGAACAGGTAGACCTGCAGGTGGTTAAGGCGAGAATGTATCTCGCGAATGTAGAAGAAGACATCCTCGCCGGACGAATTGCGGAAGCGTATCCACCTCGCCCAGTCCGCGATACCCGTCGCCCCTATCCTGTAGTTCCTCCGAAGAAGGACCTAAAGAAGCCGTTCCCCGGAAAATAGTGATCCCTAAAAACTTAAACGTGATTTAGTTGAATTGTTTGTTTGAAAAAGAAGTCTTTGTTAGCTTGTCATTTCGTTTTAATCGTTTCCTGAGTAGACCCGTTTTTAATAATTATGTTTATGATTATTATAAATACAAATTATGTAAATCATTAGAAAAAATTTAACGATCTTGTCCATTGTAGTTATGACCACCATCCAGATTTTACAAGCTGAACTAGAGCGCGTTAGGAACGCAAAGGCGGATCTCCTCCATCAAATCCTCCAGATGACTAAAGAGGTACAGCAGATCAAGGCAACTTGGTCGGATCCGAGAAAAGTAAAAGCTTTATATCTCCGACTAACTGCAGCACAAAAAGGTTGGGCGGAAGAGCGACAGCTCAATCAGAGCCTGCGCACTCAAATTAGAGGATTAGAAGTCGCCTTAGCAGTCTGTCGGGAGGGGGAAGCAGTCACCTACCCGCTTGTCTTCGCCCCGTCCCAGATGACGCAGAAGAATCCTCAATCAGTAAACCAGTCCATCACTCCATCAAATAATCGTCGGCCGGGACGCAAAGAGCGTGCTCGACGCCGAGCAGCACAACCTCCAAATCCACCCCATTAACTCACGATAACTGTATATCGTGTTGGTTTAAATAAAGTAGTTGCACTGGTAGTTAGATTATTTCCTAGATGCCCGTACGTATAGGTATTAATATGAACACTCGCATCGCAGTTTCCAACCATCTCTTCACATTCGATCATGAATTTTCTTACACATGGGACAGAGCTAAGCGAGCATAGGTCTTCTATCGACAGCTCGTGAACCCGAGGGTTGTCCGAGCAACTACAGTACTAGCGATAATACTCAATTTTTGCATACAATCCACCACTTGAACACATTTCCAACGTTGCCTAGCAACGGGTGCCAAGTGGCAGTTAGCATCTTTTTGTATGGCGTTACTGGGGCAACCATAGGTTAATTCCAACCAATAACGAAACCCTGTAACCCACCAGTATTTTGAAGAAGGTTTTATCAGCGTAATTTCCGCAAAGTTAAATTGGATGTAAACCATATTAGTAACTTTTCTTGTTAACGTGATCAGGCTTTGGGCGGGTCATTTTATTTTATTTGGAAAAATTTTTTCTTTGTAATTTATAGTTTTAATCTATCCTCCTTAACTGGGCACCGATTCTCAAATTATTGTAAGCTAGTGACTTAACAATTTCTTCGGACATTGGGGGTGTCTTAGCGCTCGTTTATTTAAAAGGCGAATGTTATTCTAAGGAATTATTTTCCCCCCAGAAACCGAACGTCAAATTCCGTTGCAAATTTTCCTTTTTAATTATTAGCTGTGATCTCGGTTGCTTATCAAAATTTTTATTCTTGGTTATTAATTTGTTATACGGGATAACCTGCGACTCGGGGGATTGATCGTAAATTTTTTGGTTTTGACCTAAATGTGATTATAGGTATTGTATTGGATTTTATCGGCACTAAAAGGAAATCACTTGTATTTAGCTTTTTATTATTATAATTACAGACATAGTAATGATTTCCTTTCACACAAAAATTCACGAGCCTTTCCTTAATTGATCCTAGGCGCATTTGTGTTTGTATTACAAATTAAGAGTGCCCACTGGACTACTCGGTGTTTTGATTTTAAGCCGATTGTTTTTCAGAAATTTTAGGTCGAGTTTATGGGAAATGAGTGATGATGAAATAGCCAAAAGACTATTCCCTCCTCAACCCATTTCCCCTATACGGAATAATGATTTTACGTTCCAGCTACTGCGTTCTCACACCGTAGCCTTCACGGGCACGAACTATTGGCGATTATACACGCATGATGTGTCAGCTGTGGGCCGGAAAAATTTCGACAAAAAAAAATTCATTTTTCGTTTAAATACGTTTATTGCCACATAGTACATCATAGTTGTCATGATTTCATTAATAGTACGTCATAGTCGTCATAATTTCATTAATAGCACATCATAACTCTCTCCCCACGCCGACGTCCAAGCGACGTGGAGAGAGTTTTCGAGCATTCCTTCACTCACATTTTAAAGTTTCTGATTTCCACTGATTAAGACTAGAGAACCGATTTTTCAGATTGAAAACTAATTTTTGGTTAAAAACCGATTAAAATTATGTGAAAATGAATCGGTATATATACCTATTGTACAACCCTAACCTTGCGTGTTAAATTTGATTTAGTAAAACAAAATTTGACCTTGTGATTTTCTAGTATATTCTATTCTTAATTTTATTATTTTGTTGGGTTATTATTATTGAAAGTCGGTTCCCTCTGACTCCTCGTGTCCTTTTTCGATCAAATAAGCAAACCCAACACAGAATAATTTTATTTGCACTTTATCACAATAACAAATCAATCCTTTGGTTCAATATTTGTAATCACAATTTCACTACTTGATTTGCACCTTTTAACCACTGTTTGGCTCGGATTATCTTAGGGTAGGTTGTCCAAGGGAGAACCACCCTGTCTGATAGATAACCTTGACTTTTACTTGGATTTGGATTTCTCTACTAACCTAGCTACTGCTCGTTCACGTCGATTCACTCTAGTTAATAATATCTGCTCTCTCGTACCTAGTTAATAATAATTGTCCTTTCTTGTCTGGTTGATAATGTCTCTTTTCTTGTCTGATGAGTTATGGTCCTCTCGTGTTTTTCCCTCTTTCTTTTATACTCCTGCTCAGACTGTTTTCCGACGATTGTTAACAATAGGTTCTGCATTATCAAATTATCATTAATAATTACCTTTCAGACCGACATTTGCCAACAACGTTTGACGTTGTTTAGGCTAATTTATCCTACTATATTATTCCGTCTATGCGCCGGGTTTTCCTTATCTCTCGGGTTTTCCTCAGCTCTCGGCTTTTCCACATCTTTCGGGTTTTCCATTGCCTCGGGCTTCCCATTGACTCGGGCTTCCCATTAGTAATTAATTTTCTTAATTAATTTCCTTTTTTATTTTATATCATTTTCTAGGGACCCCTCACTCAATTTTTATTATTATTTCCGGACTCGTCTCTCAATTTGGCGTTCAACCATACCAATTTCCCCCCGATCATTATTACTTTCTAATTTTATACATTTTTTAATTAATATTGCACTTTTATCATTTTTTGTGTTTTATCGATTTTACTGTGCTTTTTCGTGATACCCCAACATATCTCCCCCTTTAATGAAGATTCGCCCTCGAATCTATTCCTTTGAAAAGGTCCAAATTTAAAAATTTGGTTTTTATTCAATATAACAATAATAATAATGATAATAATAACAACAATAACAATTAATAATAATGATAATAATAATGATAATAATAATAAATTTTAATTAGTTTTAAATAAATCGGAAAAATATTCCGATAATAATAATAATAATAATAATAATAATAATAATAATAATAATAATAATAATAATAATAATAATAATAATAATAATAATAATAATAATAATAATAATAATAATAATAATAATAATAATGATAATAAACATGCCGATAATTCAGACATGTATCTGTTTATAATAATAACGATAATTAATAATAATAATAAAGATAATAATGTTAATAATTAATTTTGTTCCAGCCTTGTGTCGGCAATAATAATAATGATAATAATAATAATAATAATTAATTAAATTGGTTGGGAAATTCCCAAACTTAGAAATTTTATCAGATTGTCTCGGCAACAATAATAATGATAATAATAATAATAATAATTAATTTGATTGGTTGGGAAATTCCCAAACTTAGAAATTTTATCAGATTTTTGTTCAGTATTTAAAGATTTTCGATTTTGATTTAAGATTTTGTTGAAACATATTTGATTTTAATTTAATTTTTGTGGAAACATATTTGATTTTAATTTAATTTTTGTGGAAACATATTTGAAAGAAGTAAGTTGATGTAATTATTTTAATTTAAGATTTTTTTGGAAACATTTGATTTTAATTTAAGATTTTATTGATATTTATTTGGTCATTATCATTCGATTTTATTGATATTTATTTTGATGGTTTTATTCTTCTAAATGATTACGAAAGCAACTCTAAACTTCTCGAACAGATAATAGAACAGAAATAATTGACAGTCATTTGCAGATCTAAAGAAGTCCTATTAGAAGTCAAACAAAAATGCATCAAATATGCTACCCTTTTTCTGTTGAATAAATATTTTTTTAATTAACATTAATCCGGCTATTTCATGTTTTATCATATTGATGCTTTGTGTTACTGGCTTGATGGTTCAATTCTTTTTCATTGGTGTAATATGGTCTTGTTATCAATATATTATTGCGTCACGGTGTCACATATTACCAACACCACGAAACAATGTGAATCAAAATGGGATTTGGGGTTTGGATTTATGGTAAGTTATTTTGTCTCCTTAATATCGTTAAAGAAGAAAGATGCCGGAAATAAGTGACATTGTTTTCGAGGAATTGCCGAAATATGAGGTAAATTCTATTATTATTAAAAAACAATATGGAGATTTACATTTTTTTTTCATTAAAAACAATAAAACTTATAATACTTATTTGAAATTTTTTTTTTGATTGGGTTTGTAGGCTATATAATATTGAAATGATGATAATAATAATAATGGCAATTTTGTTTATATACATTTTGTTTTTTTTTGTATGGGACGACATAAATCAAAAGACGAGATTTATTAAATTAATATTTTATAAATAATAATATAAATAACATTAATTAATTTCATTTCAAGTTTCAGTGTTTTTGATCCACATTTATAGTGAATGACCGTTTTCTTTTTCTTGTATGTAAGCTGGTTTATTACGATAGTTTCTTCACTATCGACTTCCAATGAATTCAATGGAGTTTTTCTCTTTCTGCTCCTCGGCGAGATACTTGACCAAGGCTCGAATATTGGTTGGATTTGATAAATTTGTTCGTGGATTATCAAACCCAAACTCTCCTCAATTGTTTCGATCGTCTCTTCTATTGCCCATTTTAATTGAATAGTTTGAATTTCACCATCAGTTTCCATATCCTCTGCTGACGTGAGGTCAATTTCTTCTGTGATTTTTGTCATTGATGTTGAAACGGTGTTATGAAGTTTCCGATATTCCTCCAACGAATATTTCTTCGATGGCTGCTTCTTTGGTATTTCAACATCATCAATCCACAGTTTCTCAATGTGCAAATATATTCTTCTTATATTCTTTACATCTTCAAGGGCTGGGTGTATGCCCACCTGCATTTGTTCTCCAAACATCTCCTGGACAACAGTTTTTAATTTGAAAAATTCTCCTCTTCTGGAAACTCCAAACTTTCCCAATGCTTGCGCCGTTGCCAAATCTCGAACACCATGCAACTGGTTTATCCAAAGTTTTAAATATTGTAGTTCCGCATAAAGATCGTGGCCAATTAATATCTTCCCAACTACAAAATTTTTGACTTCCTGCATAATTAAATATTAGTCATTTTGATTCCTACTTGCCACTTCCGTTATTCCATGAAATTTTGAATTAAAATGCCACAATTTTCCTCTTGGAGTAAGGTAGACATCCTTTATTGTTTTTCCATAATAATTCATTATCGCAATAGATAGCGGTACCATCTGTTTGGTTTCTGATGTTCCATATTCCGCATCTATAAACAAGATCCTACTTCTTATCTCTTCTTGATCCATTTCTTTTCTTAAAAATGACATTCTTTTTTTTAGCATTTCTTCTGTGATTGCCAACAATTTTTCATCCACAGGTAGTGATGATATTACCTGCGGTATTTCTTGAGCTTCGTTTTTCGTTCTGGTTTCGAACACAACCAGCGCATTTTCATTTGCTGCTCTCAACCTTTTTGTCATTGCTTCCTTCTGCATTTTCCACGACGATCCCTGATGCATTTCCCACCATATCTTCTGATTGTCTTCGATCATTTCAACATTTCCTTTGATAACGTGGAGCATGAATTCGTCCTTTTTCGTTATATTTATCTCATCCGCAAGTTTAATTCCAGCTTGCCTATTCACTCTGAATATTTGGATCTTCATTTTCCTATCATCTATTCTCAGGTAGTTTGGAATTTGCAAATTTTCTTCGATAATGTATGGATTTCGTCCAACATCGTTCCTATGTAGCTTTAGATAGCTATCATAAATTGTCCTTGCCCATTGAATTTGTTGCATTGCTAAAATATAGTTCGTTAATTTATTTCAATTTTAAAAATTGACGCTAGAGTCAAGGTAAAGTACCCTAAGGATACTGACTCAACTGGTAGCGGTATAAATAATAATATTAATAAAAAAAATTAATTACATATTTTAATTTGAATTTTTATACTAATTTTATTTACTTTTTTTTACTTATATACCCCTTAATAAATTTTCTTTGCCCCAAAATTTCTACCTGCGCAAATTTTGTTTCCCCTTCTTTGCTCTCAACAGCCAATCAAACTCATCAATGATCGAAAGGTGCAAATCTTTACATTATTCAAAATAAAAAGTTGATACTTATACTGTACTACTACATTATCATAATTGCATGCAAAATAATTGTATCTCACTACACGATTGTCTCCTCATAGACAATCCAAGGTCTTTGGGCCATGGATTGACGCTCAAGTTGTTGCTTTAGTTTCCGAAGATATACTAGCGATGCGAGAAGAAAAATGATGGAGAATGATATCACACTGATTGTACAGATCGATAAAATTACAATTATGGTTTCATTGTTATTAGATGAAGATGATGTAGTGTTATTCTCACGAATTTGCACATTAGCCATATAGTCGTTGAACGAAGGTAACATTGTTTTTTGTTTTCGAATATTTACATTAGAGATATGAGAATAATTGGTGTTCTTTATGAGTCCCGTTGAATTATATACAACTCGAATGAATCTCGTTTCGACAAAAATGATTTCCCAGGGATTGAAATTTGATATGCGTTTGTAATACTTGATTTTTATCATTACCACTTTTGATTTAGATCGTATTTGCTGAAAATTTAACATTTTAAAGGTAAAGTTACTTGTTAACGTGGCTTGAATTTTCCCATGATAATAGATCATAACTTTTTCATTCATACCTGAATGCCGTGAAATATTTAATTTTTGGTCAACTAGCTGTAAATGAACTCGATTTGTTTCGTTTTGCAACAAAAGTGATTTCCGACTAAGATAGATCTTGACCCACCGGTCATTACTCTCTGTACCATTATCGTGCAATACTTTTTCGTAGTAATGAACTGCGATATCGTAGGTATGATGCAGTTTTAGATTTGCATAATGCACGAAAGACCTTCTAACATTCAACGTATCGATTGTATAATTCTGAAAAATTATTTTCACTTGTTGGGAATTTCGGGGTTCCCAATATATATTGATTCCATTCAGCACTGGTTCCATGGAAACGTAGTTATTTAATGTTTTTGTCCATATTTCAATCTTAATCAGGTTCATTATTTTATTACCATTTATTTGGGGTTGCACTTGTTTTATTAACCATGGGTATTCATAATTTATTGTTAGTTGACGATCTACATAAGTATTTTTATTAAAATTCAACTTCACTGGTGGTTCAAAATAATTCAGTAAATTACTTATTTCTATTTCTTCGGTCGATGCACAACGATAGATCCATACCATCTGGGTACATGTGGCATAAATATCAACTTTTTCCATTAACGGGATCCTTTTAATAGCGTAATTTGGAAACGATGGAGTCGCATTCGACCCTAACACATTGATTATCATGAGTGTTGTAACGAACAAAGTTTTGTTGATATATCCCAATGATGAGCGATTTTTTGCTGTCTTTTGTTTGAGCGTGGTGTGCCTTTCCACGCTTTTGTCATTAGATCTCAATTGATACTTAGTGTCTTCTGCAACTGGCACCTTTTTACATCGATTAGCATGAACGATAATTGTTCCTGCCTTTTTATTATTTTGTGGACGTAATTTTAGATTAGTTTCAGTGGTATCACATACTACGTATGGTCCTTTAAATGGTCTCTGTAATTTTGGTGATAAACCCTTTGCTGGTTCTGGTTTATGTACATACACTAAATCTCCTACCTCAATATTGTGAGCATGTGCTCGTTTATCATAGCACTCTTTATACGCTTCTTGACTATGTCTTATTTTAAGTCCAGCTTGAGTTCATACCGATTGAAGTCTTTCTTGCATAATTACTTTGCAATCAGATATATCCATGTACTGTGAGATAGGTGCTTGAAATTTTAAATCAACCGGCATGTTGTTCCGCCGTAAATACATGAGATAGAAAGGTGTTTCACCGTTACTCTCATTCACTGCATTTCTATACGCAAATAAGCATGGCTTGATAAACAAATCCCAATCTTTCTGTTTTCTATTTACGTAGGATGATATCATATTGATTAATGTTCCGTTAAATCTTTCAACTAGACCATCCGTTTGTGGATGATAAGGCGATGTACTTAGTTTCAGTATCCCGAATAATTCCGTGATTGAGATAAACAGTTCACTTTGGAAATTCGTTCCTTGATCAGTAAGTAATTTCTTCGGTGCTCCATATCGAAAAATAATATTTTCTACAAATATCTTTGCAACTGTTTCCGCTTTTTGATTTTGCATCGCATATGCTTCAGGCCATTTAGTTAGATAATCACAGAACACAATGATATACTTGTTGCCATTAATTGTTTCAGGTAACGGACCAACAATGTCCATTGCAGTAATTTCCATCGGCGCTCCGGGCACTGGCATAGGTTTCAAAGGTACTTTTATTTTCTTTCCCGTATTTCGCCTGGTTAAGCACACTTCACAAGTATGACACCATTTCTGACATCTGATTCAATAGTGTCCCAATAATATTTTTGTTTCAATCTTGATAATGTCTTCCGAGCGGATAAATGTCCACCTAGTGCTCCATCATGGTATATTAACATTAACGTTGTTCGATGTTTGGTTGGAACCACAATTAATAAGTTTTCATTTTAACACATTTTAACAAACCATCATGAATGATATATTTATGTTTTTCGTCAACTACATGTTTCCAGTCACTTTCCTTTTTGATCGTGACTGCATGTTTCCGCAATTGATTTAATTCATTATCCTTTTCCTGATCTTTTTGCAGTTCCTGCAAATTATTAGCGGTTTTGATTGCCATAAATATTGTATTATTATAATTCATTTCATTATTCTTACTCTCATTATTTACAGGGATTCTCGATAGCGTATCCGCATTTCCATTTGATTTGCCTGTTCGATATTTAATTTCGAAATCATATTCTTGTAGGGCTATTGACCATCGGATCAGTTTGCTGGCTGAATCCCAATGTTTCATCAAACATTGTAACAGATTATGATCAGTAAACACAACAAATTTTCTGCCAACTAAATACTGTCTAAACGTTGCTATACCGTAAACCAATGCCAATGTTTCTTTCTCAATTGTAGAATAATTCTTTTCATGTGGCTTTAACGTTCTACTGGCATATGCTATTATATGATCTTTCTCACCTTCGACTTGTTGTCCTAATACTGCACCCAATGCAAAATTACTTGCATCTGTCATTAAAATGAATGGTATTCTAAAATTTAGGCATCTCAGTATAGGTTTTTTAATCAAGCTGTCTTTAAGTAATTCGAATGCTTCTTGTTGCGCTTTTCCCCATTTAAATTGAGTCTGCTTTTTTAATAATACATTTAAGGGTTGTGCTACATGAGAAAAGCTTTTAATGAATTTTCTATAATAACTGGCTAAGCCGAAAAATTGTCGAACTTGGTCTACATTTTCAGGGATTGGGTATTCTTTAATTTTTCTCAGATTTTCTGGGTTTGGTTGTGTTGGTCATACGGGGAATCTAATTTTAGTACATCCATACATCAACGTCACACATATCCTCTCCAGCTCTAGGGTGATATCTTCCCCATACGACGCACGATTTGGTT
This sequence comes from Schmidtea mediterranea, assembly GCA_022537955.1. Taxonomy (NCBI): domain Eukaryota; kingdom Metazoa; phylum Platyhelminthes; order Tricladida; family Dugesiidae; genus Schmidtea; species Schmidtea mediterranea. The sequence continues at coordinate 127,943,340 of CM039679.1, forward strand.
AACTGCTGCGTACCCATGACCGAAATCATGTTGGTACTGTACGCAACAGCCGAATGCCATTCGAGCAGGTGAGCGCTATTGCTAGTGCTACTCCTCGAAGGACCTTCGTTCCCCATCTCTTGCTGCCGATAGGAGGTCTTACGCCCTTTGTTCCCAAATCATATCCTCAATGAAACTTAGCTTTACGTCTACTCTGAGTCGACAATCGTGAGAGTTCCGCTCAGTAGTTACTATTATTGTTCGCACTAACCCCCTCTTTGTGATTCTCTTCCTTGGGTTAATACCCGTATTTTATTAATACTAATGGCATAAATTTATATTTAAAATTAATATTACAAAATTCGAAATTCAAAGATTTTATTCGTATACATAGAGAGATATATAATAAGAGCGATACACGGAACTATACAGAAGTCAGGACGGACCATACACTCATTGTCAAGGCCTTTGCAGATAAATTCAAAATCACTAGGATAAAGTCTGGGCAAATTGAACAGGGATGAAGACTGATCGATTTGTACACATTTTCATTCGTCCCCATCTATATCCGTGGGGAAACATCGACGTTTCGCCGGGCGATATGGTGGTGGGTTCGTATTGACGTCGAAGTCCACTCGGGTGGAGGGTCCTGGCTCGTCAGGGAGAGGTAGGTGTCTGGGTACCCTGCCTGTTAAGATAGCAATTTCGCCAGTGTCCAGACCCATCCGCTCTAGAGTACGACTCGTTTCCGGAACTTCATTCTCATCGTCTATCAAGTTGATGTGGATTGATCTGGCCGGAGAATGTATTGAGATCGATGGTGCGTATATTACATCCGAATCTATATCGGGGAATTCAAACTCCTGATACGGGGGTTGCAGGTCCTGTATCGAGTACGGGGCATTAGATGGCTCCGTTGCGTTGAAGTGACTCGCGGTTCTGCGTCGTTGTTCGCGACGGCGACGATTTCGGTTTGGCCGTCGCCTGGCGGCTCCAGTGCGTGGTTCGGCCACGGGAGTTTGTGAAGGTTCGATGGTCGCTGGTATCGGGATTGAGAGAGTGACAGGAGGTGTCTCCAGCGAAAGATGCTGTGCCGGAATAAGGTTCATGTTCTGGGCCAGGACACTTCCGGGGATGCGAGCACAGAGTTCGGCATCCGTAAAAATCTGCCGGAGCGTTGTTCCCTGCTCCTTTATTAGAATCCGCTGTCCACGGGACTCGATAATCAAATCGTCCCTCGCCCGAGACAGGCGAGAGATTTTTTGATACAATTTCTTGGCTGCATCCGGCGAAAGCCAAGTTCCTTTTATCTTTTGATACTTCTTCTGGAGAGCTGTGTGTTCCTCTTCTAATTGCTCTAATCGCGGTCGAGTAGCGATGATCGATAAGGATAACCGTGGAATCCTGGGTAGATTTGTAGGACTGGTCATCTAAATGTGAAGACTGACTAAAGATAGAATAATGTTCCTTCTCGGAGAAGTTTCTACGTTCATCAGGTGGAGACAGAATGGGAGTCAAAGGTTTGGTTTTATACATAATGAGATTAATACGATAACATTAATGATAATAATACGCTAAGATTGTGAGAGAGGGGAAGACTCAGACAGTGTTTATAGTACTAAGGTTGGTTATGGTTACTTGTATTACTGATGATTTTTCGTTAGAAACCATACTTTAGTGGTATAGCAAATACTTACTTTAAAAATCGCGGTGAGTTTACTGGGGGTCGTTAATTAATAATGCTGATAGTAATAATAACATTGATAATAATAATAGTAATGATAATAATAATAATAATAGTAAGAATGAGAATGATAATAATAGCAAATAATATTAATAATAATGATAAAAATAATCATAATAATAATATTGATGATAATCACGATAACGATTTTAAATGATACGGTACGAAATATTCATAGTTAAGAGTATCAATAATGTTAGTGATAAATAGTAATATGGCCAATAATACTAATAATATTAATAATAATAAATTACTGTTATTACCAATAATAGTCAACCTATTGACGGGGGAATATCAATCGTCAGTGTGAATAGTGCTGTCGGTAAAGTAGGTATTACTACCGATGAGATTGATAGTATTTGTATTGATAGGGATCACTCTGCATGCTGGTAATAGTCGGGTTAATAGGACAGCGATTTCCTACGCCCGTTGTAGTCGTGTTTATGGGAATCCGCGATAAGGGCTAATGACGTAATTATTCGAAGGGCAAAGTCATCGAGATTTACTACAGTAGTTAGTAACGATTGCGTCATTTATCGGTGAAAAGGAAGAATGTCTATCAGATAATTCTGAAACTCGTCAATACACTGAAAAGAGTGGATTTATTGTGGATTATCAAGAAATTTGGCGTTGTTAGGGGCAATAGTATAGTTCTCCCGTGATTACCAACGGAATTTTAGGGATCAGCCAGTAAGCTTATGATTTTCGGTTATCGGGTAACGTGATTCGATACTATGGGAAAGTCCTTCTCCTATCGGTTGGCTAAATTGGGATAGCAAGATTCGTCAACATTGAGCTAACCTGAGCAGGTTCAACAAATAGACCCTAGATGTCTAATTCGGAGTACGATGTTGAATCGATAGTGATTATCGATATTTGATGGTTGGTTCGTCGTGGTTTCGTCTCGCAACTCGTGGGTATATCAAATCTATGGCCTTATCCAATGGGGAAAGATCAGTCACGAGATCTCCGATCTCCAGGTCGATACTGCTACTATTCGGAAGATCGAATGCGACAAGATAGGTATCATCGTCTACAGTACTCAAGGAGTTGATAAAACCATTTCCATCTAGTTTCCTAATTCGCGGATAAGAACCTCTGGATGTCTATATGGATGAAGTTAAGAACCATTATCATGTGCTATATCGATCGTTTCCTATCTGTGAGCCTAAATATGCAGGTGGGTGTCCATACGGTTACATGCATGGGCATTCACTAAAGGTAGTTAAAGTATTCTTTTCTGTATTTTGGATGAAATATAAGTTCTGACACTTCCGTTATTATTGAATTTTTCTGTGATAAATTGTTAAATTATTTTTTACTCGTACTTATCCCTTCTACCCGGTTATACTCAGTGTAATTTTTCGAGGCAACCATAAAAATTGGTCCTACAAGATCGCTACGCGATCTGTCCTAATTCCCCTAGCTGTGGTCGAACTTCCCATAGTTTACAAATTCTGCTCGTTCCGGCCACATTTTTCAGCAGCCGCTACGAGGCGTTCAACGATGCACTGCGTGGAGGTCCTGTGCACATGGCCAGACCCTACTGCGTACGACCGAGGTTTCAATGGAACACAACCCACGAGCGCAACTAGGGAACTTGATCCACCAGCCGGCACGCGATCCGTCCCATTGATATCTATTACTATACATTTAATAAATAAAGATTTTAAGGGGCCTCGTATATTATAAAATATGATAAAACATAAAAAGTTAAAATTTGTAAGCAAGGCATTTAAACTTTTAATAAAACATATAAAATTACATAGACAAATTTTTATACAACAAAAACAGATCCTTACTCTAAAAGGTTTGTTGCAAATAGTTTGAATAAGTGTGAAATCGTAAAAGCATAAGTTAAAAATAATGAAATTTGTCACTGTATTTATACTATTTTTGTGCGTGTGTGCGACCAATGAGCGATTTTTCGCCATTTTTAGGGCTTTTTTATTATTTTATTAATTTTAAACTATTTTTATTATTTTTTGTGCATTTTTCTCTATTTTTTGATTTATAATTTATTAGAGTTAAATTTTATTTCTATTATTATTTTATTATAGTATTATTTTTAGCCCTCGTTATTTGTTTTTCCGGTCGCCACTTCTGCCTGTGTTTTTTCTAAACCTTATTTTGCAAGGTTTTGGCAGTTTATTTTATTTTTCCTATGTCTCTCTCTGCAGCTGTAGGCTTTTTAGTGATTTTAATTAATTAATTGTTTTATTTTGTTTTTGTTATATTTTTATTTTGTTTTATTTAATATGTTTTACATTAATTTTTGATATCTTCTTGCGGTGCGTGCTTATATTCAGTGACTCGTTCCATTACTTTTCTTTTTATTTTAATTTCAATTTTTATTTTTTGTTTAAATCGTGGCTTTGAGCCCAACAGTTGCAATCCATTTCGAGAAATAATATGACCTACATAAACTACTTCCGATTTTCCCCATTCACATTTAGAGGGTTTTATTTTTAGATTAGCCTTTAATAATCTTCTAAATACACTTTCCACATCTTTCAGATGTTCTTTAAAAGTATTTGAAAATATTATTATGTCATCAATATAGACTAATGCATGTGGGATATCCCGTAAAACAAAATTCATACCTTGCTGGAACGTAGCAGGTGCTCCAGTTAATCCAAACGGTAACACATTAAATTCATACAATCCTTTACCATCAGAAAAAGCCGTTTTTCTTCAATCTTCTTCCTTCACTTTAAATTGATTGTAACCTTTATTAAGATCGATTACTGTGAAAAATTGTACTTCTTCCATTTGATCAAACATTTCTTGTGGAACTGGAATAGGATATGTATCCTTTCGCGTAACTTGATTTAATTTCCGATAATCAACACAAAATCGCAGATCGCCGTCTTTCTTTTTAACAACTACTATTGACGATGAAAATGGTGAAGAACTATCTCGTATTATTTTGAACTCTTTCATTGCTTTTATCTGCCTATCACTTTCTTCTTGATGCATATATGGAATTCTATACGAATTCAATTTAATCGGAGTTTCATCAAGTAATGGTATCTCATGTTTAATTACTTGGGTAAGTCCCAAATCGTACTCGTGTTTTGCAAACACCATTTTATATTTCTTTAATAACTCTGTGAATTCCCATTTTTGTGATTCTGTTAAATCATTACTAATGACTTGTGGCTCTTTGTAAATTTTAATATTTCTCGGTAATTTCGGGGTTTTCTCTATTTCAAACTTCGTTAGTTTTCCCAGTTTGGTTTTTGGTTTCATTTGGATGGGTTTTGTGTTTTGATTTACTATTCTCACTGGCACTGTTTGGTCTTTGACCTTTACCACTTCATCACACATTGGAATTTCGTATTTTGGCAATTCATTTGTACATTTTTCGTATTTCATAATTTTCACTGTAACTGCTTTACATTTATAGCTATATAGGGCCTCTCCGAAGATTCTGGCAAATACACCGTTTTCTGATATTAGCATAGGTGCTACTAAGTTTGGATTTGTAATGGCCATTGCCATCCTGTTTCTAAGTATCTCTTTATTCAATTTGCAATCATTTAAAATCATTTCCCGATATATATTCTCCATTATGTTTTGACTAAAATGGTACAAATAATCAATTTTATTGTTAAAATAGTGAGTGAGTTTAATATCATTTGTGTGTATTTTAGTTTTCGCCTCATGCACCATCATTTTTGATACGTAAACACCTCTGTAATTTGTTGCATAAACCATTTGCCGCATTTATTGGTAGCCTCCTTTTTTATAAAACGCATACCATCTGTTGGTAATGTCGACATTAATACTGGTGTGGTTTTCCTCGTCCATACTGCAGTTGACCTAATTGTGCCATTCGATTTATAATTTATATTGAAATTATCGGGGCTTTCTCTAAATTGTTCTCCACTTAACTCTTTGAAAGTCATAGTTTTCAAATGTGCTAAATTACATACATCAGTTTTAACGTCAAATACTAAAATGGATTCTCCTGTTTGGCAATTACTTTGTCTCATATTACAAAACAGATGCGTTTGAAGTTTTCCTGTTTCATCATCAAAAACTCCTTCAAATTCTCTTAATTCTGTCAAATATTCTTCAATCACCACTGATTGTTTAATAATTTTTTCATTTACTTTATATGGTTCTCCTTCGCACGTTCCATCTTGTTGTATTACTCCCTTTACAACAACTGTCTCTCTTATTCTGTGATTTACTTTTGATTTTAATTTAATTTCCGGATTAATTTTTAACTCCTCTGTTTGAAACGCAGCTAAGCAGTTTTCTGGCATTACCTCTACTGGTCGTGGAATAGCGTGCATTTTTATCAATGATGTGTGGCTCCATTTACCACAGAAAAATACAAAAGTAGTTCGCTTCGCAATACATTCTCTAACTTTGGCTCGCCGTAGATCAGATTCCTGATACACATAATATTTTACATCATTTTCTACTTTCAATTTCTTTGGGTATGCATCCGGACATTCTGCCATGTCCACAACCGAATAAATTTTTCCCATTTCTGTTTGGGAACAATCGTAAGCTGTCATACCTGTAGCTTGTGTAGTTATTGTACAAAAAATAAAGAGCATAACTATTGCTCATGAGAATATCATCTTTTTTCTTAGCTTCGGGCTATCCTTTCCATTTAACGGTTTGAATGGTAATTTTTTTTCATTACTTTCATTTACTGTAATATCATTATTCAACTTCTTCCAACCTCCATTATTTTTGACCCACTTCATAAAATATTCATTTGAGATTCGTGCCGCTACATCTATCAAATTTTCCAAATTATCCGTTTCTGCTATCACATGAGCTCCAATTTCTAAGACCATATATGTTAAACTAGTTAACATTACTTCTTTGTCAATTCCATTTTTAATCAAATTTTCAATTAGTTTCTTATCACAAAAGTTGTCGTTTTCTCCAAATCTTTGCACAACGCCTGGAAGTCGGTTTTTCATTTCAGTTACTATATTTCCTAACTCATACTCGACATCCATTTTTATTTTAAACGTCGGATATACTGCTTTAATCAAGCCCATTAAGATTATTTTTGTTTCATCAACTTCCTGTTCAATTTTCACTAAACTCCGCTTTATCTCATATAAAGTTCTAGGTTTCCTAACAATTATTTCACTATTTATTTCACCTCGTGGTGCCTCAAAAATTTCTTGTTTTTCAACGTGTTCCACCTGAATTTTATTATTCAATTCATTTTCTTCCTTATTACTGAAAATTTCATCTACTTTTGTTTTCACGTTATCTTCCTCTATATCTGTATTTGAATTCTCCGAGTTATCCACTGAATTTACTTTCTGTTCCTTTATTGCTACTACACAATTTACTAAATACCCTGCCCTTCCATCAGCATCTAGGTATCCGTTTTCGTCTAATTCCTGTGGCTTAAATCCACAATCATATAAATATTCATCATCATCTAATTCTTCATCTTTGAACATCAATACAATAATTCCATCTTTTCCTATTTGGTTTGCAGCTCTTTTTCGTAACTTCTGAACCTTTGTACACCAATGTTCCTCTATATACTCTGTTTTTCCCCAATCTTCATAATCTATTGCTATAATAAATGGTTTTAATTCCATTCTATTTTCTCTTAATTCTCTACCAAATCTTCGCATTAAACATTTCAATTTTTCTCCATACCTCGATTTATCATATAAATATGGTCGTATTATGTTTACTATTTCTAGTTTAGCATTTTCCCCTAGTTCTATTTTATCAATTAATTTTAATTTCTCCGTAATTTTAACTCCATCCCACTCACTTAAAGCATCTCTTAAGTCTCCTATTAGTTCTTGCGAATCACTTTTTTTCACTACTTCTTCCCTAATCATGCTCGCAACCTGCAATTTATTTTTATTTCCAGGTATAAAACCACAATCTATTAAAAATTCATCTTCTTCTAAATACCTATTCTTAAATTTCACCTTTATTATCTGTCTTCCATTATTCTCTTTTAATTTCTCTTTTAAATCTTTAACATAATCTCCAATTTCACAACGAATACAAATCACACTATTTCTACTTTCATCTACAACATCAATAAAAATAAAATCTAACCATTTATTTTCTCTGAAAGCTTTCCCAAATATCTTCATCATATTTGTTATTTCATCTCTATCTTTTAAATTTACCTCATAATGATCAGCACATAGTTCAATTACATTTTTCAATTTTTGTACACTCAGTGACATTTGACTCAATTCCAGTAATGATGTCATTATTTTAGACGTTTCCGCTGCTCTCGATTCGATTAATTTATTAAGCTTCGATATAATAATTATTGCCTTTTCGCTTTGCAGATCATCTTTAATCATCATTCTTTTCAGCTCTGTATCTGATGCTTCTGATTGCGACTCATACATCATGTGGTTATCTGTCTCTTCATCAGATTCAAACTTGCATATTAAACGATCCAAACGTCGACTCATTTGTTTCACTTCGTCTTCAATTCTATTATTATAATTATCTGGCTGCACAGAAGCAACGTTGTCTGCTTGTGATTTATCACTTTGGAATCTAATTTTCTTTAAGATTGGCTTTTGAAATCTCTCATTATTCCTGGGACATGACCTTGCCATATGCCCATAACCTCTACATGAATGACATTGAATTCGGCCTTGTAAATTAACTCTATCTCTTTGAGGTGACGGTGAAGTTGATGGAGATCTTGATCTTGCGAAACAGTTCCGTGATACATGCCCTCTCTTTCCACAATTATAGCACTTTATATTATCATTAATTCGCTGACTATTAGTGCTCATTTTATTAAAACTTTTCCCACCATTGCTTTTCAACCAATTTGGCCACATCCTCTTTGGACTTTGTTGCTCTTCATCTTTAAACCAACATTGACTATTACTATGTCCCTTTCTTTGGCAATGATCCCACTGGACAGGACTTGGACTTCTTTGAGTATTATCTTTAAACCAGCATTGATTTATATTATGTCCCAATTTCTGACAATGACTACACTAAACTGGTCTTTCTCTCCTCATTTGGACTATTTGTAGATTTTCTTGGCTCAAATTTTACTCTAAATTTTGGTGATGGACTGGTGGATTTCTGGAATAAATTACTTTTGATTGGTGATATTGATCTGTCTCTAGATTCATTAATAGTTGTAAAAGATTCTGCTTTTGGTTGAGTAGTTTTCAAATTCAATTCAATCTTCATAGCCTTTTTAATTAGCTCATCAAAATTGTTGAAATCTACATAGCATAGGCCTTTTTAATTTCTTTTCTGACTCCTGTCAAAAATTGGTCTTGCAACAATTCCTTCTCTTGCTTCGCCACATCAATTTGTTCAGGTTTAATATCAAAAGCTTTCTCTGCAAGGGTTGTCAAATGATAAGCAAATTCACTCACTGACTCGTCTGGTCTCTGCACTCGATTGTAAAACTTTTGGCGCATTATTCGTTTAATATCACCACCAATTAATTTCGATGCTAAGGCATCTTTCAACTTGGTCCAATCATTGGCAATGAGTCTTTTATCAATTTGTTGCCAAGCCTCTCTCGCTGCTCCTTTTAAATACAATGGTAACCGTTGCACCATAGTCGATTGGCTCCATCCATAAGCAGTGGCATACATGTAGTAATCAGCCATAAAATCAACAAATTCAACCGGATCTCCTCCATATTGCTGAACTGGTAGTTTCTGACAACTTGCATAATCATTACTAAGAGTAGTAGACATATTTGCTTGGATATTAGATACAGGGGTTGTCACAGTAGACACCGGGGTTTGATCATTATTATTGGAATTGCTCGTCATTATTTCTGATTGCTTCTGGTTTCTCAAATTATAAAATCTTTTTTGTACAACTTTTTCTCGTCTGAATTTTAAAAATTACAATTATTAATATTACCTTTTGTTTTAATTTTGGAATTTATTCTATAATAATTTTCTTTATAACTTCTGGCGTACTGAACCACGAAGTTCCTCAATAATTTGAAAGTTTTCTTTTAATTTAATAATTTATTCTCTTTTCAGTTTATTTTTGCTCTGACACTCTTCTCTCTTTTTTTTTCTAGTTTTCCTCTTTTTAACAATTCAATTATTTTCAGCACTATTTTCCGCCGACTTTCGATCACGTCGTCTCTTTTTAACAATTCAATTATTTTCAGAACTATTTTCCGCCGACTTTCGATCACGTCGTCTCTTTTTAACAATTCAATTATTTTCAGCACTGTTTTCCGCCGACTTTTTATCACGTCGGGCTCACCAAAATGTTGGGCTATTATTATTGAAAGTCGGTTCCCTCTGACTCCTCGTGTCCTTTTTCGATCAAATAAGCAAACCCAACACAGAATAATTTTATTTGCACTTTATCACAATAAAAAATCAATCCTTTGGTTCAATATTTGTAATCACAATTTCACTACTTGATTTGCACCTTTTAACCACTGTTTGGCTCGGATTATCTTAGGGTAGGTTGTCCAAGGGAGAACCACCCTGTCTGATAGATAACCTTGACTTTTACTTGGATTTGGATTTCTCTACTAACCTAGCTACTGCTCGTTTACGTCGATTCACTCTAGATAATAATATCTGCTCTCTCGTACCTAGTTAATAATAATTGTCCTTTCTTGTCTGGTTGATAATGTCTCTTTTCTTGTCTGATGAGTTATGGTCCTCTCGTGTTTTTCCCTCTTTCTTTTATACTCCTGCTCAGACTGTTTTCCGACGATTGTTAACAATAGGTTCTGCATTATCAAATTATCATTAATAATTACCTTTCAGACCGACATTTGCCAACAACGTTTGACGTTGTTTAGGCTAATTTATCCTACTATATTATTCCGTCTATGCGCCGGGTTTTCCTTATCTCTCGGGTTTTCCTCAGCTCTCGGCTTTTCCACATCTCTCGGGTTTTCCATTGCCTCGGGCTTCCCATTGCCTCGGGCTTCCCATTGACTCGGGCTTCCCATTAGTAATTAATTTTCTTAATAATTTTTCCTTTTTTATTTTATATCATTTTCTAGGGACCCCTCACTCAATTTTTATTATTATTTCCGGACTCGTCTCTCAATTTGGCGTTCAACCATACCAATTTCCCCCCGATCATTATTACTTTCTAATTTTATACATTTTTTAATTAATATTGCACTTATCATTTTTTGTGTTTTATCGATTTTACTGTGCTTTTTCGTGATACCCCAACAATTTTGTAATTTAATTTGACAAATTTTCTTTTGAATTTTTTAATTGAATTGTTTCCAATTCAAATTATTGGATTTTTATTCCATTTTCATGGATTTTCGCATTTTTTGGTAAGTTGTCAAATTTCGGTCAAATTTTGTGTTTTCGTGTTATTTTTATGTCTATTTCCTGTGGATCTTGTTGCACTTTGTTATTATTTTAATTTAGTTTTGTGTTTTATAATTTTATATTTAATTGTTTTCTTTCTCGTATTTTAGCATGGTTAATTGGTGTTTTATGGGTCTGATTTTAAATCTGCATGTTGTATTTGCGTGTGTATTACCGATTCATTTAAACGATTCTCAAGGCCGTTTGTGTTCTGGCCCAACATTATGCCCATTCCCATAGTCCTTCTTATCGTTGTTTGTATTATCGATTTTTACCATGGCCATGTCCTCACAGTATCTCTCTTACCCTTATCCCTATTATAACTACTATGTTTCCTATTATTGTTACAAGTATTATCATTGTTACTAATATATGTATTATTCTAATTCATTATCACTGCTATTACTATTATTATTATTCTTATTATTACCATTATAGTTATTATTATTATTATTATTATTATTATTATTATATTATTATTATTATTATTATTATTATTATTATTATTATTACTATTATTATTATTGTTATTATTATTATAAATACCATTATCCTTACTATTATCATTATTATTATTAAATTTTTAGTAGGGATCTGCCATTATTCCTCAGCTTTATAAAAATATTTTACTTATATAAAAATTTAGCCGTACCCGATCCTTATTTTACAGTTTTCGATAAAGTATTTTTGTTATTTCAGATATTTTTAGCAGCGTTCGCCCTTATTTTACAGTTTTACCAGAATATTATACCAACAATTGAGCCGCGCTCCACTTTTACTTTACTATTTTCAACAAGTATTTTAATTAATTCGGAAAATTTGAGCAGCGTTCTGCCCTTATTTTATAGTTTTATGATAAATATTTTAATTATTTCCGAATATTTACTCAGCGTTCCGCCCATATTTTCCGTCTCAACTCAACATAATTTATTTAGTTCTTACATATTATTTAAAATATTCCTTTTCATGATTTTGGTCGTTCGGATTAATCTTTTTCCGATGGCTATTTATTTTAACTGTTGGAACGATTACGCAAATTTCGCCGCTACCCTTTCCCTTTCTTTGTCCTTATAATCTATTTATGTTCACATTGCATTTAATTAGTGCACACTGGACTACTCGATGTTAGTGATTTTGAGCCGATTGTTGTTTAAAATTTTATGTCGAATTTATCGAAATTGAGTGCAAGAAAGTTGAGCCAAAATACCCACTCTCGAGCTACCTTCTTTCGCTATTTTGTTTGATGATTTGACGTTTGGTTCTTGTGTTACGCACGCCAGAACCTTCACGGGCACGAACTTTAAGCGGATCAACCGCACTTACACAGTTCGATAGGGTGTTTTATTTTACTGCCTTGTGATATGTTTTGGCTGTGGGCAGAAAAATAAATAAATAAATTATACCACATAAGTTAGATAAAAGCTTCGATGTACAAAGGTTGTTGGTTGTAAATATTTATTCAGCATATTACATCGTCCATGATAAATTCATTCGAAAAAACACGGGAAATTGGAAATTCATAAAATCATCCGAACTATTCATAATTTCATATGGCTGTAATCACACAAATCAATAATCATACACTAGCTGACAGTTGTCGTGTTCAGACAAAACACTTACCAGTGTTAATTGCCTGAATGCACGTCTCACAGCTATAACGCTCCGACTGAAAATAATACTGCAAATTGAGACTGCAAAATAAGACTGAAAATTAAAACTAAATTAAGTTGATAATTTGCCAAAACACATCAGTATATATACTTATAGTTTGACCTTAATCTTGCGTGTTATTTTTATTACGATAAAACTAATTTGACCTTGAAATTATTTGTGTTATCTAAATTAAATTTTTACTATTTTCTTAATTTAATTTGAAAATTTATTTCTTCAATTTTTAATTAGATTTATTCATCCAAAAATATTTTATTTTTACTCATTTATTTCATTAATCTTTTAGTTTTATATAACTTGTCGTTTTTCGGTCAAATTTTCTTGTTATTATTTTATTTTTTGTGTAAATTTCGTGCGGTTCTTGATGCATTTTGTATTTATTTTATTTTACTTTTATGTTTTTTGATTTTATATTCATTTATATTGTTGGGCCAGAACGTAAACGGCCTTGAAGAATGTTTAAATGGATCAGAAACACACACGCAGATACAACACGCAATTTAAAATAAACCTGAAAAGCACCAATTAAACCATATAAAATCTGAGAAATAAAAGAATTGAATATAAATTAAGAAACATAAAAATAAATTAAAATAATAACAAAATGCACCAAGATCCGCACGATACCTACACAAATACAACAAGAAAACACGACAAATTCGACGAAATTGAAAAAATCAATTAAAGTTCATTAAAATGAAATTTAAATCGAAAATTTTGAATTAGTAATAATTCAATAAAAATTCGAAATAAAAAATTATAAAAATAAATCAAAAAATATTAAAATAAATAATAGAATTTGCTAGAAAATAACAAGGTCGAATTTTGTTTTACTGCATCAAATTTCACACGTCATACAAATAGGTATAAATACTGATCCATTTTCACATTTAACTTAACCAAAAAACCATTTTTGAAAACGAACCATTTTCAAACTGTTTTAAACTATATTTTGAAAATTGTTAGAATCATTTTGAATCAAAACTTGATTTTTAATCTATTGTCGGATTCAATTTTTAGGTGAGAATTATTTATGGTGGAACCCTCTTTCCACGTCACGTCCTTGCATCTCAATGGAGCTCTGCTCGGCGTTGGCGTGGGAAGAGAGGTATTTATGTCATTTTGTATTATGATTTGATGTTTTTATGGAATGGTTAAAATGGGTAAATTTATTTGTTTTATAATTAATAAATATTATTAATATATCTAAATTGTTCTACATATATCTAACTTATTTTTATATGCTTTTATAAATTTTAATGTCGAAATTTTTCCGGCCCACAGCCGAAACATCACGCAAGATAGAAAAATCAACATAGTGCAGATTCATGTAAGTGCGTGGAAAATCGCCAATGATATGCACCCGTGAAGACTCAGCGTGCGCAACGCAGCGGTCGTAACGTCAATATTTATCCCTATAGCTGAAGCGAGAAATAAGGAAGACGTCTCTGGGTGCTTCCTCGTTTCTCAATTCAGTAAAATCGACCTAAAATCATATTACACACGGCTTAAACTTATCACACCGAGTAGTCCAGTGGGCACTCAATAAATATAATGTAAACACAAATGCGCCTAGGATCTATTAAAGGGAAAAGGTACGGGGATAAACTAAACTAAAGTCGTTGATATAGTTAACCTGAATTAACAATTTGAATTAATTTGATCATTGGTATACTAAATTGAATCTATTTTCGAAATAATTATCATTAACTTAAATTACTAAATTGATTATAATTAAACTAAATTATGGATTTAACAATAAATTAATTACGATTATCTCGTTGCTTAAATTAAATTACATCATGGATTAAAAGCAATTTAATTACAATTATCTCATAGGTTAAATTAAATTCAATTACGGATTAAAAATAAAATTAGTTACAAATATCTTTTTGATTAAATTAAATAATAGAGTAAAAGTGAACTGATTATAAATATATCATTCAGTAAATGGAACTAATATTGGAAAATAATTTAATTAGTAGTACGTTAAATCACCTTTAAAAAATTAAAAATATAAATATCGTAAGCAACTCAGTGAGTCCCTTAAACTGATTTTATCCATCAAGTTAAAAGATTTTCATTAAAAGTAAAGATTTCCTTAATTCAATTGGATTTAAATAAAATGATTATTAAAGAATTTAAGTGACTCACGGGTTTAACTTAGATCAAGTCATTGATTAAAAATTAAAGTAACTTGTGTAGCAATAAGATAAATTTTGATGAAACTCACACAATCTGTGTGTAAAAGGAAAGTAAAACTTGGAGTTATTAAGTCAAACGTTGAAATAGTTTATAAAAATTGATTAACCTATCTATTGATTAACCTAAGTTAACGATAAGGAAAAACCCTTGTAAAATCTAAGGTAATTAGTAAGGAAAACTCAGGATGATCGATCGGAAATTTGATCCAATAAGGTTCAAAAAAAAAAAAAAAAAATTTAAACTAATTTTCACTAAATAATAAAGTAATCCACTAATAAAGATCAAAATAGATCATGGGAAAGTAAGATGAATTCACGTTTTAAACTAAGATGTTGGCCGAATTAATGAAAATACTCCATTAGTCAAACGTTTGGTAGTTTAAGTTAAAGAATTAAAACGATGCAATCTGTTTATACTCCGAACCCACGTATTTTTACTAACTGAAATAATAACAATACCTTTTCAATCTCCACATAAATGAGATACAAATATCACCAAACTCAAACATTGATGAATTCCAGCACGAAGTGATCCAATAAAAATGAAAAGTTTTTTAAAATCAACAATAAAACGGCGAACATTTATTGCATTGAACTAAGAAATTTTTCCAACCGTTAAATCGACCGACTAATGCAATATTATAGTTTTATAATTCCTTGACTTCATTCTAGCCAACCACCGATAGGAATTCCAAACTATTAATTTTCACAATACGATCTGATTTATGAGTAACATCGAGAACCATCAACGATCGACCCATCCGAATAATTGTCGCAAGCAACTCTCCACACAGCGTAGCTCCTCAAAACCATGGCAATAACTAACCAGTAAGAAAATAAATTAGATTACCTAACCACAAATCCCCGATAGGACAGTACCGACCATGACAACTTAAGTACCACCCAACAGAAATGAACGCACAAAACCAGATCCATGATAATTCCAACGTCAACTGTTAGAGAAACAGACAAAGTGAATTTCGAATAGTAGATTTGTATATTTGAATCGCGATGAACCATCAATAATTAAAGCACGAACGGATATCGTGACCGGATAAGAGTCAACAGTTTCCAACGCATCCGATTCGGCACATCCGTTTCGACAATTAACCATCACGAGAGATGCTGAAAATATATAAATAATCATTTCCGCTGGAGTAACAATTAAACGAGTCAATACTGATGGATACCCATTAATAATTACGATAACTGTTGGTAATTACGATAACTATTAATAATTACGATAACGCCTACAACAGACGCGAGTAGATTTTCACCCCAACAGCAGTAATGATAAATGAACAATCTTGATCTCAATAACTAGGTCACATAGACAGATATTCTTCCACATATAAATCTGGTCCGGTTCAACCCAACCTAACTAGCTCAGACAATTTGCAATCTATAGACTTACATTACATATTCTGTCCCCATAACCTTTCTTCAGCATAGAGAAACTATAGAAATCACCAGAACACACAAACCCATACATCTCATCGCCATAATTCTTACATTCCAGCTCGGCTATCAAGTTCACTGAACGCTAACTTAGCCAGTCAATGTACCCCCTAAATTAACTGATGATTTAAGGTTGTATGAACTTAAGATTGTTGATTTAATGTCCCTATAAATTAGTGAGAGACTATATTACATTTACTTATTTCAGAAGAATTCATGTTGCCCAATTTGATTTCAAAACAAGAGGCCGATGAATGGCGCCGAGCCTGGAAACGAGCGCGCCCATCGATGACTCTCGATGAGCCACGCCCGAAACGATCGTGCCCGTCTCTATGGCAATACTAGGCAGAGGAAATGACCACACCGACCAGAGGAGGAACAGTACCCTGCCGAGGAGATTGTCGACCATGCTCGAAGCCTGCTGGCTCAGTGGGAGAAGATCCAAGAAGAGGTCGACCTACAGGTTGTGAAGGCGAGGATGTACCTCGCCACGTTGAAGAGGACATCCTCGTCGGACGCATCGCGGAGACGTACCCGGCTCGACCGGCACGCAACCTCCGACGACCAGTGCCCATTGTTCCCGGTTATCCGCGGAAGAGGGAGTCAGGAAATTTCTCGAAGAGTCATGAACCTCCAGATACAATCATAACTATCATTTGTAGTCTAGTGATGTTGATAATGATAAATTATAGTGAATTGTCATCTTAGAATTTGTTTTAAATGAGATTTCCGCTATAATCATGTTTGAAATAATTAGGGTTCTCCTGATTAGACAAAATTGATATTTTTTCTTTATAGAAATGTCGGCCCTGAAACTGATGCAAAATGAGATAGCCCGCGCTAGGCAGGCAAACGCGGAGCTACTCAGCCAGGTACTGCAGTTACTCGCGAAGTGCAACAGGTCAAGGCGACCTGTTAGACCCAAACGGACGAAGATACTCTACCAACGACTCACCGCAGCTCAAAAAGGCTGGGCCGAAGAACGCCAGCTCAATCGGAGTCTGCGCACAACAGATCAGGGGCTTAGAAGTGGCCCTAGCAGCCTGTCGGGAAGGGGAAGCGTAACGTATCCGCTCATCTTCGCCCTTTCCCAACTACCGAGTCAACGCGTCGTTAATGAAGCCGCACCAAGCTCAAATCGACAGCCACTCAACCAGCCATCCGCCGGCCGGGACTCAAGGAACGGGCCCGACGCCGAGCTGCACAAGCGTCAAGTTCGATCAACTTACTTATTATTGATATGCATGTCCCTTGTTCATTAATAAATCATCTCTCATGTATTCAGTCATAGTGGGGTAGACTCGAAATTACCCACATCAATCCGTTCGCATTTCCACGTAAGGGACCGAGCAAAGCGAGCATAGGTCTTCTATCGACAGCTCGTGAACCCGAGGATTGTCCGAGCAACTATAGTACTAGCATATGGTACTCAATTTTTGCGGGCATTCCACCACTTGAACACATTACCAACGTTGCCTAGCAACGGGTGCCAAGTGGCGATCAACAACATTTTGTATGGCGTTACTAGGGTCACCAGAACGGTAAGCAAGATATGGAACCCTGTAACCCACCATACAAATTTGGGGGCTCAGCCGGGATAGAATGATTTTCGTGTGCAACAACCAGGGGACATGATACAAAATTACTTTTCAAATAAAAATGTCAAGACGACATTTTACCAAACCCCGGAGAGATGAAACAGTGGAATTTAAAAGTGTAAAGATTGATGAGAAATTATAAAAATCGATGAGAAACTAACAACCAGACTACAAATCAAGAAAATAAATAATAGACGACTAGCCCTACCAAGTACAAATTTGGGGGCTCAGCCGGGATTGAATGATTGTTTTTGCAAAAAACCAAAGTAGATAAAAGCAAAGGTTTAATTATTAAATGGAAATGTCGGGACGACATTTTACCGAACCCCAGAGAGATGAGAACGCCATGAAACAAAAACCCAGAGAACAACTGTTGAAAAACGAGCAACCCGACTACAAATTAAGACGCCAAGACACTCAACATCCATCAATAATTGACGACATGACACCCTTGTAAGACACCAACAACAATGACAAGACGCATAAGTAATTAAAAGGGCAAAATGCGGGATAAAATGAAATGGGGTAAGTAAGGGGAGTAATGATAAAGTAACGGAACCAAATAGAGGAAGCCAACGGTAATGGAATAAAGCACAACAGGTAATGAGTAAAGTAGAAGTTGATAAAATGAATCAAAATATATTAAAGAAGTGAATGAATTTAGTTAATTAGTATTTAGATAAATTTAAAGGGTAATTTAATAATTTTAGATGGAACCAACAAAAATAATAGAAAAATTAAAGGGGATTCTAAACATCGAAAATGACAATCTTGAGGAACTAATTAATAAACAAAAGTTAATTAAACGAGCTAAAGAGGATATATCAACGATTTCAAACCTGTACTCCGACGAACATTGCATATTAATAAAATTGATCGATATTGATAAAGAAGTAACAACCGAAAGGATATATGAAATCCTATCCATGAGATTGGAGATAACCAAATTTGGGAAAAGCTGGCACAAGTTAATGGATAAAGTCAAAAATATTGAAGACGAGATTACAACAACAATGAAAGAGCAAACCAAGGCTTATTCGGAATGTTATGCGTGCAAAACAGAAGAAGCACGAGTAATGGTGATACCTTGCGGACACCTGAGTTATTGTCATGGATGCGCACAAGAGTCACACTGTATGTTATGCCAGCGAAAGATAAAGGAAAGACTAACTGTTTACTTTCCATGAATTGTTGTGATAAAACGAAATAAATGTGTATTAGGCAGTACTTGAATTATTATTAGATGATAAGACGAATATAAAAGAAATATGCAATGTTTGTAAATAATAAAACCACTCGACAACGATAAATAAAGGTAATAGACCGAACACAAGAAAGCCGAATTAGGGAAATAATTAAAACACATGCACAGAGACACAAAATATTGGACGGAAAAATTTCGACAACTGAGTTTCTTAGCGTATAATTCCTTTTGTTTTATTGATATTATATTTATTGATACTATATTGAGATAGGACGAGGAAAAATGGTTAACCTGAGCTATCAAATGATAGTACGCTCACCCAAGGGAAACCCTGATCAACCCTACGGAGAAAGGAACTGGTAGGCCAAGTCGCGTATGTCAGCAAGTAACCGGCGAGAGATTGATCACCTCTTTTGGGGAGCTTGCTGATGCGATTACCACAAATTTCGAAGGGGGAGTGAAGAGATAGACCGAGAGGTGAGAGAAAGAGTGTACACGGAACAGAATTAATAGTTTTGATTAAAGGTACCTAGAGATGACTTCTTTTTTCCTAGCTGGTGGTGAGGCACCAGAGGACAGCTACGGACTGTCGTGCTCAGGTTGTTATCAGCCAAGGGACTGATGGCGCTGAGCCGTTCGATACAAAAACCCGGATCACACACCGAGTATCGAACGATTCTTTTTTTTCGCCTGGGAGAAACTCGATACAACAACCCGGATCCCACACCGAGTATCGGGGCCAAACGGTAGGTGAGATGTGAACTAACCGGTAAATTGGTTCATCACTCAAAATGTCCTACTAAGCCAGATGAGAGCGGCTGAATGGAGCCGAGAAATCTGATGGAAGGAGCGGGCAGAGATTTGATAGTTTATTTTCCGCTCCCACTTTTAATCGCTTCCTTTTCTTTTCACTATTCAAGAAATCAAGTAAACCGCTTTTGGAACTTGGTTGAACGTCTAGGCATTTCCATACTTTTATATTCTCCGAGGTACACAACCCGGATCCCACACCGAGTACCGAGGGAATGTTTTTTTATTGCCCAGCGAGGAGTTTGGTACAATAACCCGGATCCACACCGAGTACCAAATATCCGAATGGCGGTGAGTAAAGCGTAACCGGAAAGAATGCGCGGCCAAAAGACGCCATGGCTTGAGAGTCAGTGTGAGGCCTCAAACATACCCAAAAAGTCACTGATGAGCTCAAGTCCGGTGATATAAGAGATAATATGAAATAGTAGGGCACGGATGATTATAAAATCAGAATACTTGAGGCAATAGAGGGCTTGGATGATTAATAATCAAGATACTGAGGCAATAGAGGGCCGGAATGATCATGACAGATTACTTGAGGCAATAAGAGGGCTGGATGATCATGATCAGATACTTGAGGCAATAAAGGGCTGGATGATTATAATCAGATACTTGAGGCAATAGAGGGCCGTGATTATTCAATAACTGGAGGCCATAGAGGTGCCAAATAAGATATGATAAATGAGTAAAGATGAAATATGATTATGGATAAATTTAAGGTCACAGATGACCAGTAAAAAGAAGCGAAGGCCGAAGAGCCACGGAATTATAGGGGCATAGAGCGCCAGCGATTGAGGATTAAGAAATGAATTTTTGGGAGACATAGGAAAAATAATTAATGGAATGAATGAAAGTATGAATATGATGGTTTATATTATTGATATATGATAAATAATTAATCGACTATATATGATAACTGATAGACAATGACGAGATTAATAGATAATTGTTACGAGGTATAGATAATTAAAATAGACTTAAATGAGGGAGGGTGAGTTCAGATAAAGAAGAAAAACACCATCGATAAATGCGAACAAAGGATGATAACATATATAGTATGGTAAATGAGGAGAAATTAGTATAGATAAGAATATTGGAGTGTCATTTATTTTAGGAATCAATAGTCAAACAAAGCAATCCAAGCCAATTTCCAAGCAAAGCACAGTAGAAGATATTTCAGAGCAAACGACAAAGCAAAGTGATAACAAAAGAAACTTGAATAAACGAAGTAGAAAAGAATTGGAATAAAACGTCGAAGTAGTTGCGAGCCAATACTCAACCAGAAATTTCGAAAGCAGCCCAAAGCAAGAAAAAAGAAACGATAAAACCAGTCAAGCAAACGAAATAACCCCCGTAAAGAACATTGAATAGCATCAGCAACCAAATACGAAAGCAAAAGCAAAGAAGAATAACGAAAAAGAGTTTATTAAAAGCGGAAAGAAAAAGAAAGTTCGCACAGTAGAAGTGTTAATACCAGAAGTATCAACTGCAAACCGAAGCCGGCACAGATAGGGATTGGACCGATTTTGAATTTAATAGCAAGCGAAGATGAGATTACGTAAATATCGCAACCAGTTGAACATAACAATAGATCAGTAAACGAAGAAGACCTAGGAACCACAATCCCAAACATGACAACTTCTATAAGTTCTTCAATGCACTGATCCAATACATGTGAATACAATAATGCAACAGTAAGGAGAATTCAGAGAAAGTTTAGAGGAGAACCGTTTCGACGGCAGCCTCAATATTAGAGATATAATAAAGAGATTTGAAGTGTACAAAAATATTCTGTCACTTGGACAGATCAAAAGGTACAAAGAGCGACTGCCTTATACTTGAAAGGAAGCGCACAAGAGTATTCTAGAGCGAAGCAGAGATGTAAGCGGAAAACTGACACGTGGCAGCAGAGATTAAAGAGTCTTAGTAAAAAAATAATTCGGCATAGAGAAAAGAATAGGAAGATTTGGATTCCTAAAAACCGAAAACAAAGACGAGACGAATCAAAACAGTTGTACGCCTGTGAATTTAAAAAAATTTATGTAAAAGAAGCCTTCGGAGAAACAGACCTTTGCCCGAAGATAAAATGGTAGACGTCTTCATAAGAGGATATCCAAGAGAGACATGAACGAAGCCAACCTTGGATGCTTGGCAACCCAGAAACTACTAGATAAAGCAGTAAGCAATCGCAAACAGATGTGTAAGGCCCATCTGGGACGGGATAACAAGTGGCAGTCTTGGCCCCGGATACCACAACATCACAGTCAATGCCCATAACAATCAAAAAACAACAATACCGGAATCCAGCCTATGAATCAATTCATTCCAAGAGCACAGCAGATGTTCAAGCAACCAACAACGAGAATCGGAGATATGAGGTAATAACCAAGTAAGTTATAATAATAATTACAGGAACAGAATCCAAATGCTAAACGGAAAAAAATGCTCCACATGTCAAAAATAGGACACGGTCAGAAATTGTATTCCGAAATTACAACTGCAGAAATATGTGGTAAACGAGGGCATACTGAGAAAATATGTAGGACACTTAATACGAAAGCATGTTACAAATTGTGGTCAACAAGGACCTCGCAAGGCAATGTAACATAAGAAGAGAATCAAATCAACCAAAGACCCAAAATAATAATCCATGAGAAATCACAATATTAAACGTATGCAGAAATAGACATGCTACGGGAAACACTACATACGAGCCCATGGAATTAAAGATGATGCAACAGATGCCACCAATATACAACAACAACGATCAATGTATGAAGAAGCAGATGAAGAGATCAAGAGTCTGCGAACTAGAGAATACAAAGAACAACAACAAGCGGAATGGCATAAGACTAGCAAACGGAGGAAAGCCCAAGAATCCAGCAAATGATGGGAAAATCGAAAACAAACCCGAAAGAATTAATATGATGAGAATGGGAATTCCAGATGAAACTAACACTGCGAGCAGTGTGGTTGAGAACGAAAGGGGGGAAGAAATTGATCAACTGATAACGAGAAAACAGTTGAATTAAATACGATGGAGAAAATAGAGGCCATCAAAGAATTTGCAGAGGAGGAAAAACAAAGACGGCGACAATTAAATGAGACGATCAACGGAGAAACCGAATAAACAGAAACCCAAGAGATTAAACAGCAGAGATGATGATAACGGAGGATCAAAAAAGAAAACATTAGTTGTACGAGATAGACGAACTTTGAAAAGAAATTATGACACAAAAGATAGAGAGTAACACTTGAGAAAATAAAGCAAGAGTGAAAGCTCTAAACAAGAGGAAGATCGAATTAAAGAAAAAGAAGCAATCCTAAACAAGAAGAAAGCGGAAGAAGAAGGCGCTAATATTTAAAAAATAGACGGAGCGCTGAAACATTGGGAACAAGAACAAGCACTAAGATCAAAAAATAGAAGTGATGGCAAAGAAAGTGCTATCACAAGAATGAAAGAGCCAGATTGAACAAGGAACAATCAACGTCACAAGGAAAAAGGAAAAGATATCAAACCAATAATAACAAAAATCGAATCCAGAGATACTGCTACAAAAAATAGAAACAAGAATCCAGAAAAGAAAAACCCACGGGAGTGAAGCTCAAATTGATGATAGAATAAAGGAGATAGTTCCAAACGAAAGGGCCAACAGATAATTAGAAAGAGGGGAAGAATAACTAACAAATCATTGTTGGACAAATACCAACGATCAAACAGATGAAGAATAAAGCGAGATAAGCATCTGGGCGGAAATAAGTCATGCGAGGAAAAAATAAACCGTATAAAAGAAATCAAAAGTCCGAAATAGAGGAAATGGAAACGAACGTGCCCGAAGAAGATGAAACTTGAGATATTAAAAGAAATAACGAGATTGTAGAAGGAAGTAGATCGAAATCAAATGTTCCTACAACCTCAGGACACACCGCATACAGCAGAAATAATGAAACTGAATTGCGAAAGGAATATCAACAAGATAAAGGACATTCACGGCATCATGGACAAAGATATGAAATAAAAAAGTAACCAGAAAACTCTGAAAAGAATGCGATAGAGAAGAGTTAAGGTAATTATTGATTTCCAGAGATACCAAGACAGATAATACCACAAGAGGCGAAAGCACAAACGAGTTGTATGTGGGTAGTGAAAAAGCTAGGACCCAGTTTACAAAAATAAACCTTATATATCAAGGAAGGAAAATAAAGCGGGACTATACAAACTCGGGATGCTCCTAATATGGCCAAAGGGGAAATGTAGTAATACACTAAACAAAATGAAACCGAAAGAAACGACAGCGAAATATGGCAGAAAATTCAAATATTATGCTAAAGAAATAAAACCGGATTAGAAAAGAGAGACAAAAGATTAGAGGCAAAACCAGATAAAACTGAACAGAACAAGCCATAGACCAGGCCTAGGAAAATAATTAATCGATTATCATTAACGAGACCGATTTCAATGAAAATATTTGTAGAAGCTTGTACGAGATACAGATATTATGAGATTCGATAACGAGAGAACAGATGAGTTGATAGCCAAATGGAGAGCATCAAAGAAGATTGAAAGAGGAGATACCAATAAAGATAAAAAATAAAGCTAACCGAAGATGAAAAAAGAATATTGGTAGATCGTCCGATTGTCAAATGCACGAGCTATCGACGGATAAATCGAGAAATATACAACAGATTAATCGAAAAGTAGTGACGACGGCAATGGTAGAGGCGGTAGCAATAATGTTCAGCAAACGACAAATAAGTCCGCGAGAACGAACCCCTGCGGGCGATATCAATTTAGGTAATGGGAGACGGACAAACCATTATTCATAAGCCATGGATTGAACCAGAGGAGAAATACAGACAAAAAGGGAACAACAGATCCAGAATTTCAAGAGGAAATGAAAGAAAGATGGATTCAAATAATTAACATCTACCAGTTTATGGAGACAAGATGGCGAAGTTGAGTACAAAAAATTACAACCTATAGACGACTCGCTGATGCCGAATCACACAATGGAAAAAGGTGTATGATGAAAAGACAAAAGAGTGGAAATGGAAAAACAGAGAGAACGAACCAAAATGGAGAAAATATTCAGGAGAAGCGCCGGAAGACGCAGCTACGAAATAAACCTTAGAAATATAATGAAGATGAGCCATAACGAAAATCTACCAAGAGGAAAATGATAAACGAAATGTAATGCATAACCAGAAAGAAGACGAAGGAAAATAAATGATAGAGCTCGACTAGCCCCATAACATGGAAAAATAGTGGATGGGCTGAAAAGTAAATCGGCTGAGGAAGAGAAAATCATCCGGTATCACAAGTCAACAATTCTATAAGACTATCGGAGGATACCGAATGAAAATTGAGAGTGTAACCCAACGAGATGGGGTAGGAAAGGAAAATATCTATCCGTGTTTTCTGTTGCGAGAGGTCAGATATGGACGGAAGTTTAGAGTGGCCGTTTAATCGACCAAGTCACAATTTCAATCGCTAAATCCAGGCATGGGAAGGCGACCGCAGAGAAAAGTGGGAGTAAGACAAGATCATGAATAAGTCAGAAGCCAAAATCCACTGAAAATGTTCAGAGGAGTACCACAGTTCCACTGAAAAAATAGTGACAACCATCAATCGGTGAAAGATGACAACGATATATATCACCAATCGAAGTAGAAACGGAAACGAAACGAAATGAAAATACTGATATACAAAAGAACAAGCGAGACCGCGAATCAGTGTACTCAAAAACGAATTCCAGGAACAAAATACTTGCCCACAGTATAGACGATCCTTGAGGGAAGGATTACACAATTAACGGACGCAAAAAATGCAGAGAGTTAGCAAAGCGAATATGAGAACCGGAGCAAAAAATCAAAGACGAACTGTAACAGAATTTTAGCAAAATGGATAATCGATTCATGTAGGCAGAGTAGAGAACCTGCGAAATATTGTAAAGGAAATAGAGGAATATCGGAGAATGTATGCATGGTACCAGCAAATTTCGAGAAATTATCCGACAAATGGATAACATACAGAATTGGGCAGCCGAAACGATAAAGAGAAGTATAGTTTTAAAAAGTAGACGCCTTAATTTCGAACAATCGAAAGAGAATTTTATACTCACTGGTCCAAAGTGAGTGAAGTGGAAAAAGAGAATACATATGAATTGCCATTTCATTCAAATACGAAGGCATCATTAGATGAGGACGATCTCGAAATTGGAGTTAACGCAAAATGAACTGGGATTGAATAAATATAATAAACAGGTAGCAAAGATTGCGAGGAAGAGAACTCAACAAAGAGAAATCAAACGAAAACGTCTCCCAATAGGACGACAGGAAAGTCTAAATACGCCAGAATTCACCTGCAGCCAGATGAAGTAATCGTCATCACAACAGGAGATGAAGAGATACAAATGATCCTATAATGAATATGGTGGATGAAGAAAAAAACCAGGAAATCACCGAATCAAGAGATTTGTTCATGATCAGAAGTAGAAAACGAATCTGATAACAGATGAACAGACGAGCTATGTATGTGGTCAAAGACACCAGTCGAATTAGAGCCAGATACCTGAAATGAAATAAAAAGAAAGAGAGAAGACGCCGAAGCTCGACAGGAGACGAATGGATAATTGGATAAACGAACGAGCGAGTTACAACATCCCAAAGAAACAGAACGAACAACCCAAACGAAAAGAAACAGGTACGTAATGGAGAAGAAATCCAGAGGAACGACCAAAAAATTGATAAACCACTCCAGAAAGGAAAAACTAAAGAACAAATGCAAGATGGAATCAACTTAACAACAAAACTAACAAGCTTCAGTCAAAGTGACAAAGAGTTAACAGGAAAACTGAAAGGTCAAGAAACAAGGGCAAAATTGGATCACAGAACCTAATAACTGATATGCTGGGATTAAAGCAAATCCAGAGATAAAGAGAAATTTGGAAACTAATAATATCGGAACAGAAGCGAAACAACTTTTGGAGACGGCAATAAAGCCAATAATAAATAAAATCATGGATAATAAAGTACACCACACCAAAGATCCAGAGGAATTATTGTTGTAATAAATCACTTAACGAAACGATCTGAATGACCCAAATAGATAATTTGGTAGGAATGGCCTACCTGATGTACAATACGAATAGTGATATACAGAAAACTGAACTCCAAGATTACCTCCAAACGGATATGAATTGCAATAACAGACCACATCAAGGAAAGTAATCGAACCTCATCTTAACTCAAGGTGGAGGGCAAGCTTTTAATAAATTAGTAAGCAAAGATGATCAACTGAAGTAATGCAGACAAAGTTAAAAGAGTTATTAACGGAATTCGAAACGAACGATTATGCAAAGCGTCCACAAACAGCTAGAAAAGGAATGAATGCGATAATTACTACAGAACTCATAATGGATGATGTGCGTGAAGGAGTAGAACCGTTGTAGTATATGATTAGGTGATATAATATAAAGATTGCGATAAATACTCACGTAATAAAGAAACGGAAGAGTGCAAAGCGCAAATCCCGGTAGATTACAGACAACAGCAACCGTCAGTATCGTAATAATGGTTTAATCAAGAAAGTAGATTCATCAAAAGGAAATCAAGGAATGCTCAGTAACAAGGAAAATTTGTGCATTTCATTGGGCGCGACAATCATTCACACTCACAATTATAGAAGCTGGAAACGGAAACATACAGTAGTATCATAACACTGGACAGACGAATGTGAAGAAGGATTCACGAACAGGACGCACTTCAGATAGCTGGAAGAGTGAAGTAGCAGGCCGAAAGAAAGATAAAAACTACCCGAGTATACGCTGCGGGAAGATACGGCTGGAGACGAACGGTGTCAAGGAGGAGAGTACACCCTATGAATCATTAGTCAAAGGAGTAGTAGTAATTGAATAGCTTCAAGTAAAGTTGGAGAAATATCAAGATATTTGATCCAGATACGCAAGAGCAAATGATAAAGTATCCTCAATTCTAGCAACAGATAGATCTATGTAATAACGGAAATGTCAACCGGATCGTATATCACGCCGATACCAGAACTGTTAGACTCACTTATTGAAAAGTGCAATATTTGAGATGAAGTAACAAGGACAAGTGCACAGAGATAACCGAAACTATACACTCAAAAAAGTCATTAATGAATTACATGAGAACCGAAGAATCGGAAAACCACGATCACCAAACAACTATCGGATCAAGAAGGGTCACACCAACGTAGTAATATCGACTGATACCACAATCGGAATGGATTATCAAAAGGGACGAAATGGTGATGTAAATGTGAACGAATGGTTAGCAGATTAACCTATTATAAAAGGATATTTTATCGCGTAACAGCAATAACCAAAACGCAAAAGACAAATAGACCCAAAGACGTGAACTATATTTGTATATAAACCAACAAGATGGATTCTTATATCACAAAGATTGGCATCAACAGAGAAAATATATTACGATTTAGTTAAAAAATGATTGTATCCTTGAAAACAGAGAAATACTAAAAACACAATTGGCAATGGCAATCAACAAAAATCCAGATAACGCAATTCCACTATACCTCTCCAAGAGGCTATTTCGGAAGAGTGGGGAGAATAGTCATGTATACATACAATGCGAAAAGACAAATTGCAAAATTGCCAGAGAATTCAACAATTCCAAGAGATAAATGCAAATACGAATTAGAGATAATGCATAAAGGAAAAATCAGATCCTCAGCCAGTCAGGTTAATATCAGAAAAATTCGTAACCTAATAAATGTCATTTGTAGTACGTATATGACCATTATTCGAAATAAGAGATGGAAGTTGGTTACAATTTCCAAACTCGAGTAAATGTAGCACCCACCAAAACTATTTCGGACTTACAGAATTGGCTAGCGAAGAAATTTAACCAGTAATATATCACAAGGGGATATACCAAACGAAAGATCTGGAACGAGCCGAACATCTAGCTATCGGCCAAAGGCAGAGCACATAGCATGCTCATATTGTACGATGACAAGAGGTAATAACTTGGGGAGAAAACCCAATCTACGAATTGTTTATCACAGATATTCAAACATGCTTTACAGGCAATATGATGAAGCCAGTGGGGAAATTCTGAACTTTGGGGGACAAATGAGCAGATTTTAGGAATAATACTATCATTTCAATTGTAGAGTGATTTAAACAATCAATGTAGCTGCTTCGTATTACAAAGAGAAAAGGAAAATAACTTGGAAAATGGCAATTGGATTCTTACCGTTCCTTTAAAAGACAATGGTGTTACGGAACTCAAAAGATATCCACAAGATATAAAGGTTAGTAGGACCTAACTAATAATGGTACTGATGAGAGTTGGACGG